>OZ024896.1:12657676-12754537 GCA_964017195.1 Siderastrea radians
CAGCATGTTAAAATAAAATGTTTTGTCAACCAGTTTCCAAGATATCAGCATTCTTTTGTATTTACTACCAGACCAAACCACAAAATAAAAATCCAATTGAAAAAAACTGTTCACGTGTACATGTACACATCCAGATGCAAAAAAACACGAGTGAGTCTGTAAGAACTGTTGTAATCAATCAGTGTTACAGTGTAGTCTTGAATTCTCCCAAACTCACATGAGAGTTTGCATCGGGATGCTGAACCTGGAAGTGCATAATTACACATAAATAAATATCAGGCATGGGTATGCTGTCAGAATTTTTAAAATAATTTTTACTTTAAACCAGATTTGCTGGTTGAATATTAAACTATTTGACTTGCTATTTGTTGTTACACCTGATAGATTCCTGTGCTTTGAGGAAAAGAGTTATGGTTTCTTAAACAGTTTTTTTTCAGTATTTTCCAGTTCACTCTAGTATCACCACGATAGCTTCAAATACCTGTAAGTTCACACACAGTTGATTGGTTTAATACAAGAGGTCACAACAGACTTAAGGATAATTAAAATTCACAACCAAATACTGTACATGACTTGTGCTTAAAAAGGATTCAATTGGAATACTGCACTAGTAACAAAGGGGCAACTTATCTGGCTGACGTACATGGCTAAGTGGGTGTCTCACAATTTTAATAATTTACAGACATTTGTTTACAATAAATCATTAGAGACACATCATTAACATAAAAAAGCTCATTAGTCCCTTCCGACTTGTACAACATTCCAAGTTCACATGTTCAAATTTTGCTTTCCCAGCCTAATACTTCGGTGTTTGCTTCTCCCCCTTTCTCAACGGAATGCCTGTGGTGAGGGTCTCAGTAGTGTCCACTAAGCCTGGCTCTGAAGTGTTGTTTAGTGTTTTCACTACTATGGTAGGGCTTGTGGAGACAATCTGTGAAAGCTCACAAGCTAAGCCGCTGTCCCATTTGATTAGTTTTCACTGTGTACAAACTAGTCAGGGACCTGAGCTCCTCCATTTTAACAGTATTGCATTAAACAACTATGTTAGACAAACAAGACACCTTGATTAAATTGATGGCCCTGGTAGCATTGGTCACACTGTAAATAGGCACTTCATAGGACCTCAATAGCAGAAAATGATGTGAGAAACCCATCAACCTGTAACTTTAGGTGCTTTAGTAAAGTTTTGATGAGGGGCAGAGCACCAGTTCCCTTTGTTTTGCTGGCTTTAATACGGTCGAAGCTCTAGCAAGTGACTGCCTTGGGAATTCAGAAAAGCGGTCACAACTGGAGCTGAAAGCTTATGAGGATGGGCTTTTGAAAGCGACCACGTGGTAAGACGAACATTATAAAGGGTGGTTGCTTACCAGAGCTTTAAGCAAAAACCTGGGGTTTTGTTAATGGTTATTAACAGTATTGTAGTAATGATATTAAATTATTTATTATTGCCTATCACAGAAGAGGCTTGCAATAGTACAGGTCAACGAGCCATTAGCGCCTTTGTTGTGTGTTACTCTAGATTTGACATAGAGGTGAATTCTTTTATTGAAGTGTTGACTGAGTGGTCGCTTACGTGAACTTAAAAACAATGGAAATGACCAGTCGGTATTTCACAGAAGTCGTCGCAGTCGCTTACGGGAGCGGTCGATTACGAGAGCTTTTGATTACAGACTTTGAGAGAAATCAAACAGGGTTTAACAATCATGGTTGTAACTAGAGCCGGTTGCTTACCAGAGTGGTCGCAAGGAGAGCTTTGACTGCATTAAAAAATAGCCCAATGGTAAAAAATTCATTTTTCTGTTTCAGGGATTATACACATCATGCTATATTTACCTTGTTCTAAATCTAGTATGTACAGCATTGTTGTATGTGAATAAGTGCAATAAGAGTGCCAAGGCTTAAAAACCTGAAACATCATTTTAACATGTCCCGTGACACAACAAGCACAAATTATTATCAAAAAATAGCCAAGGATAAGTTCTGTTTTTATTATGGTACTTTAATAAATTGCGTGGCATTTACATTTGGTGAAAGATTAATTTCTCAGCTAGATCAAAATGACAATTTATAACTTATCAAGGTACCCTGTCTCTATCTCCATCTTCCCTATATCTTACTCTTAACCTGACATGAAATTCCTGATTCACTTTGTCAGCTTAAAATAAAACTTTAGAAACTAAGGAACCGAAGAAGTGATCTCAGCGATATAGGGCAAAAAATGATCCCAGTAATATAGAGCGACGACTTCAACACATTCCGAGGAAGGAGTGAAAAAAAGGGCATCGAAGTGTAAACAAATAATTTGAAATAATTGGCCGGAATTGTTTTTGAAACGTTGTAATCAATTTTTAAATTAACCTCGAAGACTGGTCCTCAAATAAATGTAGCCCGTACTCGGCGTCTGAAATTCTCCTGAAGTTGAGAGACAAATCAGTTCATGCAGTCATATCTCAACGGAATGATGAGTTCTTACCAGCAAACGATTTGTGTATCGAATTCCGGTTTTTGAGACTGTTTCTTTCCCCATTGTGAAAACAGCTAAGCAGTTGATATCTTCTCGTGTGTGTGTAAAGAGCTTTATCCTGAAATCGTGCTCTACAACCACTTCAACATAAAGATGAAAGCTTTGTTCATGCGAGATTGGCCGCCAGCCAAGTCAAGCGGCCATGTTTGATAGAAATGGGATGATAACATGACGTCACGGTGCTCTCGAACCAACTCGACCCAACTCTTCACGGACATTTTTTTAACCAAGTAATGGCGGCAAAGGGAACCCGAAAATTACGGCTAAAATAATCGTAGTTCCCTTTGGAATTTGAGCGTAAATTTTGGAATGGGGATTACTTAACAGACATACTTCCTGTAAATCGGTTCAAAGAGCGATTGAAGTACTAAATGACTTCGGTGACGTTTCCGGTCTGAGACTGAACCCAACTAAAACTAAAGCTTTGTGGCTGGGGCCATGGAGAGACATCCAAGATGAGCCTTTTGAATTCCAGTGGCCAAAAGATCCAATTAGAGCGTTAGGAATATTTATATCTTACCATCAAAAACAAAACGAGAGAAAGAATTTTAAAGCGAAAATCGACAAGTTAAGCACTATTCTCGATCTTTGGCAGTCCAGGAGTCTCACTTTATTCGGCAGAAGTCTTATATCTAAAAGTCTTGGAATTTCACAACTGGTGCATTCTATTTCGATTCTTGACACACCCCCTGAATGTATCAAAGATATTAACTCTCTTATCTTTAGGTTTATTTGGAAAAAAAAGTAAGATAAAATAAAACGTAAAGTAATGGCCCTTGACTATAAGAATGGAGGTCTGCGTGCACCCAGTATTGAGGTTATGGTCAAATCACTTAAACTAGCATGGATCTCAAGACTGTTAAAAAATGAGCAATCATGCGACGAATCCTGGAAGGTGATCCCTAACCACTTCTTGAACAAATATGGCGGTCTTAACTTTTTGTTAAGATGCAATTACAATGAAAAATTTCTGAAAGGTACCACGTTACCTCTATTTTATAGGTCTATTTTGCAGTATTTTTTGGAACTTAAAACAGCCCACAAATGTGTGAACGGGCAAGAACTAGTATTATTCAACAATAAAGACATTTTAATTGAAAACCAAACCATATTTTACAAAGACTGGTTCCAAAAAGAAATTTTTCTCATACAAGATCTTTTAAAAGATGATGGCAAATTTTTTACTTATCCGGAATTTGTCCGAAGATACGAGCTTAAATGCAATTTTTTAACTTACATGCAAGTTGTCTCGGCAATCCCAAAACATTTAGTCAAAAAGGGAAGGGAAAAACATTTAGACAAGAGCACCTTTCTAGCCGTAGATGCTTTCCAACTCTCGCCCAATACTGTAATAGACCTACTCAAAATGAAAAACAAGGATTACTACTGGCTCCTAATTAACAAAGACAATCAAGAGATAAAAGCTGAAGTGAAATGGTCTCGAGACTTGCATTCGGAAGAATTTAGACTAGATGATCTTTTCAGCCGTGTTAAAAATGTTTGTAAAGAAAATAAAATGAGAGAATTTTATTTCAAACTTATTCATAGAATAGTGGTGACCAAAAAAGAGCTTTTTTTCTTCGGTATAGAAGACGACATGTTTTGTTTATTTTGTCAAGAACCTGACTCAATAAGTCACACTTTCTTAAATTGCCTCTGGTCAATTCAGTTCTATTCGGAGGTTATCAAGTGGTTTAACAAAGAAAATGACACCACCTTCTCGCCAAGCCCCGTAGAAATACTGTTCGGGAAAAAAGCAAGCAATTGCTCTCAAGGCTTGTTTAAATTGTTAAGGAAATTTAATTATACACTCCTGTTTGCCAAGTACTATCTATATACACAAAAACTACTCAAAAAAGAAATAAACACGAAAGAGTATATTAGGAAACTCACTTTTAAATATCAAATTGAAAAGCTATTTTGAGCAGTTATCAACGCTGTTCTCCAGCCCTCCCCACTACTCTTACTGCTAGTCATAAGAAGAATACTGTGTGGTAAATACTCCCTTTTTGTCTTTCTTTAATTTTTATGTATGTATTCTTATTTTAGCGACGTATGTAATGTATTAAGTAATTCTACTGTAAATAATGTCATTGTATTGTATATTATTATTTAAAAAAATAAATAAATAAATAAATAAAAAACAGACATACTTTCGAAAACTTAAGAGAAAAGAGAAGGTTAATTTTAGATCATAGTAGCACTTTAATCTTAAGTAAATTTATGCAACCGGGCACGGAGCCGTAAGACTTAACCCAGTCTGGAGCTCAGACAAAAATGCTGATTCTGGGCTAAATGGGCTAAGTGGAGTAATGCGATGGAGCCCCAGAGTCCCTCTTTTTCTGTCTTGTAGCCCTGGAGCTTTCTATATTTTTAGCCAGAGCCCTGGAGCCCTAAACCCCCTTTGGGCACCTGACATCCTGTTTGCCTCAGGCTCTTAAATCACTAAGCTACTGGGAGACTCGTGGCAGGCCCAGTTACTACATATAGATTCATGATGACAGGTGTCCTGCATACTTCTAGGATTAGCGATGTCAAAAGCTATGTATTATCAGATTTGTAATTTGTAACTGTAATTTGTTACTCATTGAATATAATAGCTTAGTTTGACTTTGGTGGATTGTACAGTGTAAATAAGTTTTGAAAAATAATTATTATCCTAATCAAGTACAGTTGTCAGTATTGTAGTTTTGGTTGTTTAACTTGAATTTCAATAGGTTCCCATAATTTGTTTTCAACTAATAAGGGATAAGGAGTCACTTTGTGGAAACCCTGTCAATAAACCATTCTTTTCATTATTCTTCATTTAAGGCATGTCACTTGCAACAGTTTCCTTTTATTTGATAGATGCTTAACCGTAGCAGCAGTTCAGAGGAAGGTGTATTCTTTCCTGATGTCTCGATCACCACAAGTGGAATATCAGAAGGTGATCTTGATTTTTCAATAGGTGAGCAATTTTTGAAAATTTCCAGACTTGGTTGCTATGTAGATGTATTGAACCAGCATATACATATAATTGTATTAGTTTCAAAATTAATAGCCATTTTGCTGATTATAAGTATGCATTCGTTAATATTTATTTTGACACACAGCCATCATACACAGGTATATATCCTAAACTTTAATAACTATCACCCATTTCAGTTTCATTTTCATACCAATGAAGGTTATTTTTTGCTTGCAATTTATGAGTCAGAAGCTTTGTATGGTCCTGATTTCCTGTGATGAAAAGTTACACATCATTGCTGGCTATTGATATCCAAAATTCAAAGAGTCCTTGTACATGCTTGTAATGTGTGTCACGGAATTTATCCCCAAGCTGGTAATCTCGTTTGCCAATAATTTCTACTACATTCTCTACATCAGCAAAGTCCAATAATCGTCCAATTTTTGATACATTAAAATGTTTCCATTCGGTGCTATGACTCACGGCTTCACCCATTATAACAAATTATACTTATACTTATGCATTTTGAAAAACGTTAATTATAATATTATTGCACATTTAGTACATTCTAGGAGCAAGCCTTATCTAACAAGCCTTAATGGCTTCTTGAAACTTTCTCATCTCCTCAAAATACAACATGTACAGCTATTAGTATCTATTATGTAATTATAAGTGCCGTCAAAGCTAATTTACATATCTTTTCCTTCTTGTGATGTAATTCTTGTAGTATGCTTAGTAGTAGTTTTTTTATAGATGAAAAAATTCTCAGTGTAACCAAAAATGTGATGATGAGAGATATTATCTTCCTTTTCTTTTCCTTAATTAAGTATAAAAATACCAATGTTACTCCTCCATCTTGAGGTGGGTGATTGAAAATGAATGCCCTCTCTGGTATTAATGGAGGAATGTTTTCCTTACCAATTCAGAGGACTTGCTCCAGAATCATTGGATACATGAGGGCGATGTACAGTTTGAAGTTAGCATAATTCCTAACAGGATTCCTTTGCAGGTAAAAACATATACACCTAAGAAAATTAAACAGTGACCTTTGCTCTGTCATCCTGTCTTAGTTTCTCTTCAATAGCCAGAGCTGAGACATCCTGGCCACTTCTGCACATACGCTAGACACCACTATCCGTTTGTCAAAGACATGAGAATGTTTACACACAATTTTCGTCACGAAACATCAAGACCTATTTTTTAATGAATAAAAACTGCATGATTGTGAGTAACTTTCTTAACTAATCAATACAACCACATACACGTACATCAGCTATGAATAACCGAAGACGGGTTTTAAGTAATCTGTCTAGGCTGCACTCTGTGTGTTGAGAGGCTTATAGATAATTTTTTTACCAGAAAAATAAGTTAATGCTAATACACAAACTTGTCCATTCAACTTAATGTGGGCACAAATTGTGACATGAAGAATGTGTGTGAAAAGTTTTGGCTAGATCAGTTCTGTTGTGATGATCTGTATCTCTGCCATAGAATGTAAACCAAACTGGTTTTTGTGTTGAATTTTTTATATTACATCTATTATGCTATTTAAAGTTTTGCTTCATCTCTGTACTCCCTTTTCTTACAGCAAGAACTTATGTGTGCACATTTCCAAAGTGATGTTTGAAGGAATTATGGGGAAGCTTGAGTCATTCATATCTCTTTTGTGGGAATGTTGATCACCTATACTATTTTAATTTGATGCAAGTTTGGAAACAACACATAAAAAAGAGCAATTAGGGAATTTTACATAATTTGTAATTTGATGGTATTGTCTTAAACTGTTATAGAGACACAATTTAGTTTTTCAAAAAAAACGATGTTTTTTAATTTATAATACATGTTTCGATGAAACTCTCATCTTCGTCAGTTACAAAGAATATTTGAAAAACTGTTTGCATTTATAACAACCTAGAAGAGCATGTATAATTAACTAAAATTCGATAAAATTCCGCACGGAAATTAATAACAAAGAAAAAAGTGTGGAATTTTAGTTAATTATGCACGCTCTTCTAGGTTGTTATAAATTCAAACAGCTTTTCAAATATTCTTTGTAACTGATGAAGATGTGAGTCACATTAAAAACTGTATTATAAATTAAAAAACACCGCGATCTTTTGAAAAATTGCGATTCATTTACTGCTTTCTCAACCATTTGGTTCCGTTATCCACGATATATTATAGTTGTAATGGATTTTGTTGTCAAAAGAGATGCTGGCTTAAAGTGATTTATACTGTCACCAGGGTGGCGATTTTTGTCGTTTCACTTTTAATCCGATGCTGCCCAGTCAAGTTCTTTCAGGGTTTGCCATATTTGGACATTTAGGGACAGTTGAATTGGGAAAATTCAGAAATAACTCTTTGATTGGAGACAAGATTCCAGGTATGTCTAACATATTACATGTACATGTAGCCTAGTTAAATGTTGCTAAAGAAACATTGCGTTGTTCCGGAAAATATCCATTCTCCCCCATGGAGGGTTGTTTTGGTTTGCCCTCCCCCCCCTGGAAATTCCAGTTTAGGCTCATACTTTCCTTTAAAAATTTTGGCTTTTAAGACACCCCTCCTCCTTGGAATTTCCAATGACCCAGCTCTGCGGAGGGAGTTTAACTTACGGTTTTCTCCTGACGATTACCTGAAACGTCCGGTTCCGGTTATGACATCATGCAGACGTGACGTCATGATTTCGACACGCAAGGTAAACAAAACTGAAGTGAGTCACATCGCACCAACAACGTCACTTCTACTATGCAAGGCGTGTCTTACATACGTATACAACACATCAGCAGTGATTCATCTACCTGCGCGTCCCGCGTCTAAGACGCATAAATTTGTCAAAAGACGCACAAATCAATTTCCAAGTGCGTCCCTCTGGACGCTTAAACTTCTTTCACATCAAAGGTAATCATTTCTGCTGCTGATTTTCTCCCGCTGAAACTAAGACTTTATTTTAAACCACTCTCAGGTGAATGAGCATGCAAATTTAACTGACATTTCATGAAGATCGATTACAACTGACAAAAAAATTGTACAGCTGCTGTAGCACTCTTACCGCGTAGTATAGTGACTGTCTCAGCGAAACCATCTCACAGAAAAGCAAAAAAGACTTAATGCCCTTTATGTTTCTCAAGTTTCAACATGTACTTGATTGAAGTACAGGGGACGCATTTCCTCTCATATCATGGAATAAACACCAATTTTTTCTCTTGAACATATCCTTCTCTTCTAGATAATTTTTAAACAGGCGATAAAATGCAGCCTTTTTATTGAATTGCGTTTTTGAGTACCTCCGTCTACAACTACAGCAGCCATTTTGACTTACAATTGGGTGTTCTATTTCCTTAAATTAGTTTTCCATATATGGAATGTCAGAATATGTAGGTCCGCAAAGTGTTTACCGTTGATCCAATTAGGTTACCTGTATTTAGCTTGATTTATAGTTTGTTGTCTCTCTTAGTAAAATGAAATGATGGAGTCTTGTTCTTTTCCTCAGCTAAAAATTGAGCTGCCTCTTTACCTGCACTTACCTAATTTTTGAAATTTCTGCTCATTTTAATTGAATACTTGAATATGGGATTTATGAACATATGTCTGGGACTCATAGTTTAATGGCCAAGTGAGTCCCTGGACTCAATACATCCGATTTCTAGATGAATCACTGCGCATGCACAAAAAGGGTACTACTACTGGTATGTCTACGCTCGTTACTTATATGACACAGTCAGATAAATCGCTGTTAACAGTGTGGCAGCAGTTTAGGAGCATATCTTACATACAACACATGCGCAACTAAGTTCGACTCAATTCTTGCTAATACATTCAACTTTGCCTAAAGCAGATAAATATTTCACGGCGTTATAGAAACGGATTCGTCACATCGTGACGCTCGCACATTCAACAACTTTATGACAGTGGAATCGTTACATCACAGAGAAGGGAAAGCACCACTCTGAATTTTTCAATTCTAGCACATATTTAGTTTGTTTCATTTTACCTTTTTTTTCGTTTCCAAAACTTTTGTTCGTTTTTAGAAAAGATCCTTTTGATTTTCATTTTAACTAAATCGTTATGAATTCCGAGTCAACTTGTTTACTTTTGCAAGGGGATTCCCGGGTTAGCAATCCGGATTTAAACATCACGTCATGAAATATGACTGAACGTGTTTGACTGTGAAGTGGCGATTTCGTTTTCCCCAGACTCTGATGATCTGCTCGTGTTTATTAACCATTATATTTTGATTTTACTGCTATCCTCACTGTTTGTATTCACGGTCTAGTTACAACAGTAAATATTTTCTCGTCTCTGTGTAAGCATTTTCAGTTGTGGCCGAATTTATACCGACGTTCAACATTTGAGTTAAATTTGCTTTTTTCAGCGGAATAAATAAAAAGCGACAACAAAGATAAGCTGAGTCATCAGGGTTAAAACATTACGTCATCCAGTAACACTATAGTCACAACATTGTGTCACACAGTCGCACTTTTCGTCATGATAGTTCGTATAAATACGGGATCGCATTAACATGTGTTAACCTGGGGGTGGGGTGGGTCAGAATAGCCAGTTAAAATGCCCGTTGGGCTTTCTTGTTTGTTGCTGTTGCATACAGTCTGTGACTGAAAGGTTACTTTCAACTAATAATAGCTAGAGATAGTACAGTACAATTATATAATTGATGAATGAGGTACTTTTCTGTTCTTGTATTACCTGGCGTTCAACTACAGAAAGGACCTTATATCGGGCTTACAAAACAGTAGCTTGTGTCATAACTATCATTTTCAAGTTGATCAAATGTGACAAATCTTGTCATTCAGTTTTTACTTATAATTTTCAAACTCATTGATAATTTATAAAGAGAAAACAAAGGAAATCACTACCGGGACGGCGGTTTGGATTCCCGATCTTAATTAGCATAACATTTTGCAAACTTTTGCTTTGAATTTCTCCAAGAATTATGAATGGTTTGAGAAGCCATATCAAACACGAGAAAGAGTGTTTCATCAGGTATCCAATCTCCTCGAACTCGGTTAAAAAAACTCGGCTGCGTCTCGTTTTTCCAACCCACTTCTCGGTGTTTGGATATCCTGATGGAACACTCTTTCTCTTGTTTGATATATTACTTAAGAGATAGAAACTGGCTAGGAGAGAGTTTTCAGTTCCCCTCTCTTAAATTTGGATCTTGCCTAAAATGTCACCACACAATTGCAAGAACCATGAGAACATATAAGAAACAAATGAGTAAAATATATGACAAATACACCAATTGTGATGTTGTTTATCCCATGTCATGAAAAATGCAGCTAATCAGAAAACCAAAAAGCCATTGCATATTCTTCAACCATATCTATTTAATCCTGGGAAAATGTAATTGTTTGAATAATCTTGTTGACATGTTTTCCTGGCTTATTGAACAACATTGCTGAAATATTAGTGAAATAATGAGCTGTAAGAAATTTATTTAGAGGCTTGGGATATTAAATGGTTATGCAATGCTTTCTCATAGTTTGCCATGAATATTCCACTCGTGGCATGACTCGTCTTTGTATACACACTGGCCAAAAGACTTCTTTGTATATACTTGTGTGATATTTCACGGTGCACCACTCACGGTATACCTCATTGTGCATAACCTGATTGAAAAGACGTTTTCGGAAAAAGTATAAACCAGGAATGATGCGACACAATAGAATTCTGGAGGCTGAGCACTTACAAAGTCATGCTTAGTTATCAGTTCCGTTTATTGATATTCAGTTATTTTCATTCCCAGAAAGTTCTCATGTTATTATTACGTTATTATAATTTCCGGAGAATCTGAGGATAGAGGAAAGTTCTCCCGCTTTCCAGATTAGACCATTGGGTCATATCGCTCATGGTTTGTGTTTGTTACTCGACAACGTTTTTTCAATTGGGTGTATACAGCTGTATGTAAAGTGATGTACATATGAGTAACAGATGGGTGTGTGTGGACGTAACTAATGTGGGCATCAAAGATGTTATTTCATTTACTGCGTAACTTCTAAGCTACTTGTGATCCAGTTAACTTGCCTTTTTAAGCATGTTTATCTGATTTACCTAAGAGTCATGAGTGCATGTATGCCTTTTCGACGGCCGGGCAGTTGAAGTAAAAAAGAGACACCAATTGTGGTTGGAGGCCGGGGACGGGATATTAGACGAGAGACGTGATATAAATGGGAGTGGATATCAATCAACCCATTTATGGTATACATCTAGTTGCTTCATATCAATTATATGCCACTGCCACAAAAAATCAAGACTAAAGCAACTACTTAAACAGTACCTTGAACATCGTGATTCAAGTTATCATTTCTTTTATGTTTTTAACACTGCAGCTGCATTGGAGCCTGGTTGGGTCACTGTAATACTGAAATCACAGTCTGCCATTAAATTAGGAGAAACAAAAATATTGTACGTAGATGAAGAGAAAGAATTTCTGGAACGAGTAGTTCAGGAACCAAATCTACAACAGAAGCTCTTCAGCAAGTTGGCTTGCAGCTTGGACCGTGCAAACCCTGAAACCAGTAGTGGGGAAACACAAAATTCTGGAAGTCTTGGTAAGTTTGAGTCACTGCTTGAGTATGGCTTTGACTAAGCAAAGCTCGCTATTTTTGTTGATGTTACTCGTATAAAGAAGTCGTAAAATACAGACTAGGAACAATGAAAAATCATTATGAGTAAAAGGATGGTATGAAACTAACTACTAAATTGGTGGTTATAAATAAGAGCTGTTAAATATTACTTCTTTCTCTCAGGATCCACTCAACCTGTTCAGGTGCTACGTCTCTTGGTTTATGCAGCAGCAGAAACAGGTGCTCAGCAATTTATAGAAATGATTTTCAGCACATCATGTGGAAGAATAGTCTTTGATGCTTACAAGGACAGTTCACAGCTACCAGAGGTTGTTGCCAGAAAACATGGCCATGAAGAGACAGCGTGTTATCTGCAAGACATAACTACAAGGTACATTTTTATTTTGTGGAAAAAATAAAGGTGCCAGAAGGGGGACTGGGAAGTGGGGAATTGTGATCCTTTTAGATTTGCTAACCGAACTTATTTATCAAAAAGTTTAATTTTTTGTGCATTAAAACAAACTTATCCAGACCTTACATTGAATGAACCATACACTTATGCTCATTACTTTATCTAAGTGAAGAGAAACAATGATGCCCATGACTAACCTGAGTTTTTAACGTAGCATCTTATAAATATCTTATTTCGACCTTTTCAATTTGTGAGACACTTGCTATTTACACAATTATTATTATTATTATTATTATTATTATTATTTTCGCTTACTACACAGATTTTCAAAAGAGATAAAGCCAGGTGAGAACTGGTCGCAGGCGATTGATTGGTCAGAACTTTTGGCGGCTGCCAAGGCAACACATAAGCAACCTAGTAAGTAAAAAAGAATCCTTAATGTCTTTGCTACTTTTCACCTCATTTATATTTTGGTATTCTTCATTTCCTGTTTTCCAAGTGTTTTGTGTAAAATTTGTGAGTACGAGCACTGTCATTTTTACTTTAAAATGTCTCTGTTACATGTTTGTTGAATTAGTATCTGTTATCAGTGCTGGGTTTAATGATATTAAGGTTTGAGGTTTTGTGTATGATCACAGCATGAACTCAACAGAAGGGACAAAATATGTCATCTTTTTAAATCAAGGGCATTATTTTCATGTAACTTTTATATCGATTATTGACCATTTGGGGTAGTAAATTGGGTTTCTGCGTGGTTGTCAATAGCTTGATACTGTGTAACTGTTGTGTACCTGTTAATGGTTGGCGTTTAGAACAGTCTTCCTGCTTCTTGCTAAGGAAGGTCAGTTAAAAACACACAACATAGTCTGCTAACAAAAGCCGAGAAAGGAACACGAATAAAATATATTGGGCATGATCTTTAGGTCTTGTCAGTGAAGAAGAAAATAATCAACTTGAGAGTGACCAGGCTAGCGACAGAGACTATTTTGGGGACGTTGACACTTCTTCTAGTGAGTCATCAGGGCTGCTATCTTCTGATTCTGAGGATGATGTTTCAGAATTACTTTGTAAAGGTAACAATGCAATATTTAATATTAAAGGAAGTGTCTGACAATAGTAATCATCTCAAGCAAGGCTGCCCACATCAGGGCACCTGGTACATGTACATTCACATTGTTGTTATGGTCTCCCTGTGCGTTTACCATATATAGTAATTACATGCGCACGCATGGATTGAATAAAACGTGTTTGCTGTGAACCGCCATGTTGTCCTGGTGCGTTCCTAGATCTCTTGTCAATACATGACAATTTTGGCGACGAGAACGGGATCTTAGGGTTATTTTACAGCGGAAAAAGTGAAAGAAATTCCTAAACAAGATCCACACGACGTCTCAAGATGCCAACCGAGACTGATGCGGCACAAAATCCGGTTCGGAACATCGGAAAAGTTCAGAAGTTCGCAGTGGGAACCGACTTCGAAGCGTATGCAGAACAGCTAGAATTCTTCTTCGTGGCCAATGGAGTGACCGACTCGAAACAGAAGAAAGCCGTCCTGTTAACTAATCTTCCCACCGAAACGTACCAGCTGGCGAAAGATTTGGTGGCCCCGATATTGTTAAGAGAAGATTCTCTCACGTATGACACGATCGTAGAGCGTCTCCAGAAGCAATTGAAGCCCCAGAAATCTGCTCTAGTCGCCAGGTATGAGTTTGACAACCGAGCGCGAAACGCAGGAGAAACGGTGAGTCAGTATGTTGCTGTTCTAAAGCATCTAGCTACTGATTGCAAGTTTAATGATGCCATGCGAGTGGAAAGGCTCAGAGATAGATTGGTTTCGGGTATTCGAGATAAGAGAATGATGTCAGAGCTTTTGAAACTCAAACTCGAGGAACTGACATTTGACATTGCTGTAGCGAAATGCATCGCTATTGAGCAATCTTACAAGGATGTTGAAGCTCTCCAGGGGGGTAAAGAGTCAAACCCAGTTGATTTGTTATCCAAGTCAAGGCCAAACAAGAAGCTTAAACCTAAGAAGGAAGCTAGACCTTCAGAGAAAAAGAGTTCCCCATCCCCTAAAGAGCCAGGTGATCAAAGTTGCTACCGTTGTTTGGGAAATCATGATCATAAAAGTTGTCCGTACAAAAGGGAAAAATGTCACCACTGTAACAAGACCGGCCATATTGTGAGGGCTTGTAAATCCAAGAAAAGGGAGACACAAGCTGCCCGACCTCCAGTAAATTATGTGGACAGTGATGACGGAGACAGCGATGACTACTTAGGATCCCTTGAGGTTAATAACGTGAGTGACAAGGATCATGTGATATGGGTCAGCCCCGAAGTACAGGGAAGGGTGGTCAAGATGGAACTAGACACAGGTTCAGCTGTGTCTGTACTCCCATACAAACAGTATCAGGAACATTTTGGTCACGTGAAACTAGCAAAGAGCCATGTCACACTTAAGACCTACACTGGGCAGAAAATCACGCCTAAGGGAGAGATGAAGTGTATTGTTAAGTTTAAGGGCCAAGAAAAGGAGTTAACCCTACAAGTGGTTGAGACACCAGGGCCAGCATTGTTTGGGCGTGACTGGCTCTCCAAAATTCAGCTGGACTGGGGTGAAATCAAAGCCCTTAAGCTTAGCCAGACACCGGAAGGGGTCATGCAGCACAAAGTGGATCAGTTGTTGCAGAAATACGAGTCTGTATTTTCTGAGGGCGTAGGCACACTTAAAGGCCACAAGGCTGATTTAAAAGTTGAGGAGGGCTGCCAGCCTAGCTTTCATAAGCCACGTCAAGTTCCATATGCACTTCGCCCCAGGGTAGAAGCAGAATTGACACGTTTAGAGGAGGACGGTATTCTGTCTAAGGTAGAATACAGTGAATGGGCTACCCCGATTGTCCCGGTAGTTAAGCGAAATGGATCAGTGCGCGTCTGTGGCGATTTCAAGGTCTCGGTCAATCCAGTTCTTCTTGCAGAACAGTATCCTCTGCCGCGCATAGAGGATATTTTTGCGAATTTGGCTGGGGGAAAACATTTTAGCAAACTTGATCTACGCCAAGCTTATCACCAGATGGAAGTAACAGAGGAATCCAAGAAATACCTCACGATCAATACGCACAAGGGTCTTTTTCAATACAATCGGTTAGTTTTTGGCGTTACTTCAAGTCCAGCAATTTGGCAACGTGCCATAGACCAGGTATTACAGGGGATACCTGGCACCCAGTGTATCCTCGATGACATGATCGTCTCGGGCAAAACCGATGAAGAGCATTTGGAGAATTTAGAGAGCGTGTTTAAGCGACTGCAAGACGCGGGTCTGAAGGCCAACAAAGAGAAGTGCGAGTTCTTCAGGGATCGAGTTCAGTTCTGTGGGCATGAGATCGACAGAGAAGGTCTCCACAAGACACAAGAGAAGATTGAGGCAGTAGTTAGCGCGCCAAGACCTGAGAATGTGTCACAGCTTCGCTCATTTTTAGGGCTCGTTAACTATTACAACCGCTTCTTGCCTAATGCATCCACAGTTCTCCACCCACTTCACCAGTTGTTAGAGCAAAACAGCGAATGGCAGTGGACTGAACAGTGCGAGCAAGCGTTCACAGAGGCTAAGCGCCTGATTACATCTGAGCAGGTGCTAACGCATTATGATCCAGCGTTACCAGTTAGGCTTGCATGCGATGCTTCACCAACCGGCATCGGTGCGGTTCTTTCACACGTCATGCCTGATGGCAGCGAAAGGCCAGTAGCTTTTGCGTCCCGATCGTTGACCAAGACAGAACGCAAGTACGCCCAGATTGACAAGGAGGCATTGTCCATCGTATGGGGGGTGAAACGGTTCCATGTGTACCTCTATGGGAGGCGATTCACGCTCATTACAGATCACAAGCCCCTCACTGCCATTTTCCACCCAGAGAAGGGAGTTCCTGCCATGACCGCTGCGAGACTCCAGCGCTATGCTATGTTCCTGGCTGGTTTCGATTACAAGATAGAGTATAAGAGCACGACCAAGCACTGCAATGCTGATGGGCTGTCTCGGCTCCCCCTTCAGCAAAACGAGAGGGAGGAGATGGAAGTGGATTCGTCAGAGGTGTTCCACGCAACCCAGTTTGAGCCATTACCTGTAACCAGTGAAGCAGTTGCTAGAGAAACACGTCGTGACCCAGTCCTAGCAAGGGTGTACGAGTCCATCGTGAAAGGATGGTCTGCTCGTATAGGTGGAGACAAGCCTTACTACGAGCGGCGCAATGAACTGACGGTTCACCAAGGTTGCATTCTATGGGGAATGAGAGTGGTAATCCCCAATAAGCTCCAAGACAGAGTGTTGGAGGAGCTGCACGACGGGCATCTGGGTGTGGTAAAAATGAAAGCGCTAGCGAGGAGCTACGTCTGGTGGCCTAATATCAGTGGCCAACTGGAAGAGCTAGCGAAAGCCTGCAGTGGGTGTCAGCACAACCAGAAGATGCCTACTAAAGCACCATTGCATCCGTGGGAGTGGGCCACTACACCATGGCAACGCATACACATCGACTATGCCGGCCCATTCCAGAACTCGATGTTCTTAGTAGTTGTCGATGCACACAGCAAGTGGCCGGAAGTGGTTCCTGTTAGTTCCACCACTTCAAGTTCGACCATCGAAGTCCTACGCGATTTATTTGCCAGATTTGGAATCCCTGAACAGATCGTTAGTGACAACGGTACACAATTCGTTTCGGAGGAGTTCCAGGCGTTTGTCAGATCCAATGGTATCCGCCATTTAACGTCAGCACCATACCATCCGGCTACAAACGGTCTAGCTGAGAGGGCTGTACAAACTTTCAAGCAAGCGTTACGTTCCATGCATCAAAGCTCAAAGCCGGTGAAGGAGAAGTTGGCAAAGTTTCTCATAGCTTATAGGAACACTCCTCACTCCACTACCGGTGTGAGCCCTGCACAGTTACTCCTTGGAAGACCGTTGCGCACTCGCCTAGATTTGGTGAAACCTAACTTGAACCGTAAGATGGTTAACCAACAGCATCAGCAGAGCTTTAGGGCCGCGAATGAGAAGGGTAGACAGTGTCGTCAGTTAGAGATTGGTGATTCTGTGATGTCACGAGATTATCGGGGGGATCTGAAGTGGCGTTCAGGGCTGATTGTCAAGAAGACAGGTCCGCTGATGTACGAGGTGCAGGTGGCACCTGGGATTATTTGGCGTCGACATATCGACCAGCTGAAGCCAACGGCAGTTGAGCCCGACACTGTTGAGGTCAGCCAACCAGAAGTGGTCAGCCTACCACCAGCGCCAATCCAACAGAGTGCACCACCCAATGTGGTTGGTACAGTTCCAGAGGATCCCGTGGCAGATCAACCGGAGATGGTTTCTGTTCCCTCACCTGTAGCCACCGACCCTCCTGAAGTGACTCCAGTCAGTCCTACAGTCCGTGAGCGGCGGTACCCCCAGAGAGTGCGCAGAGTACCACAGAGACTCGATCTCTGAACTGTTTTTCTTTTTAGTTTCTTTGTTTTCTGTTTTTCTTAGAAACTGTAGGTTGCCGGACACTGTTAGTCGATTTAGTTGTTTCCTTGAGATTGTATCTTAGGCTCAGTCTACAAACTAGGGACAGATCATTTTTGTGTGGAGGAAATGTTATGGTCTCCCTGTGCGTTTACCATATATAGTAATTACATGCGCACGCATGGATTGAATAAAACGTGTTTGCTGTGAACCGCCATGTTGTCCTGGTGCGTTCCTAGATCTCTTGTCAATACATGACAATTGTACAAGCTGCTTTCCTGAAAATGGCCACACCTTAATGTACCTGTGTTTTATGACGGCTTTCACATAAAATGTAGTTGCATTTTTCTGGTAGAAAGAGTCAGCCTTAGTACACACGTTGAATACTGGACAAATCTCTAGCTGGATAATTTAAACTTCGCAGAGCTGAAAATTCAAGATGGAGGTATGACATCTGAAGATAATACTTATTAGAAAAAGATTATTATAGCGAATCACAGAACTATAGGGAAATTTACCTGTTTGTTGGTTTAGGCCAGGAGCAAGCTTGACAAGGCAATTCAACAAGAAGGAAATATGTTTTTGTATCACAGTTTATTTGTAGTTCACAGACAGTAAACATTTTGTCACTGCTTAATGGATTAACATGAGAGTTATACAACATTCTGATGCTGTTGATTTGAGCTGTATTGTACGTGTAATCTTTTCTGCCCAGCGATCTGCCTTGCACTATGGCCAGGGAATGGTATGACAAACTTGATGATTAAATTCAGAGGATGTTGGATCGCTTAGCTGTCGCCTTGTTACTCATCTATCAGCTATTTAGTCATCTCAAATTCACAGATCTCACAAAATGCGGGCTTCATGACGGAAAACAGTAAAATGTTTTTAAGCAGTTTACTTTAAACTTCTAAGGCTCTTTACAATAAGTTGCAAAGGAAAATTAAAACTTGTGTTATTGCAATGAACAGAAAAGGGAGATAGATAAGATATGTTTTGAAGATGAAAATTACTGTGAATTATTTCAAATTTTTATTTTGACTAAAATTTTTATTTTTATTTTGACAAATTTTGATTTTGATTTGTTACGTAAGTAACAAATGAAAAACGGGGGCATTCAGTATTTAAATGATGCCTGACAACACATTCAGCTCAACCTATTACCATTTGTTTGATTGTTTTGCAAATTCATCTTGCTGTTTCTATAGGTTCTATATCACATTCTGCCTTCCCTTTCCCATTTTTTCATTGCCTACATCATTTTTTAAGGATTTGAAATGCAGAATGTGCAGGATAGGAAGGAAATATATGCTTTAGCACGGGATAATATATACCGGTTAACATACTGGTTACCTAGCACAATTTATTCCTTACATTATTTGTTGTTTCCTTTTCTTTCCATGTAGAAAACGAGAAAGGAAAACATTGTTTGAAAGAGAGCTACAGTTCACTGAAAGAGAGCGGTTCCAGTGATCAAACTTCACAGCACCCATCTCACAGACCCATCATGCCCTTAAGTGATCAGCTGATGTCTGTTTTCTATGAGGGAGTGTTTCCAGCAAGGCAAGGGAATATCTTAGGAAGGCATGGAACAAACAAAGCCAAATTGACAGAAATCTGTTTCCAGAGTAACAAACGTGTTTGTAAAGAAGTGCTTTATTTGCAACAGCTTAAACATCTCCATCATCCTGGCATTTCTGTCCTTACGAGTATGTGCACTGAGAGCATACCGCTTCATCTGAGCACTTTTTATGAAAGGTGGTTAGTGCAATTTTCAATGAATCTGGGAGAAACGGCTACACAATGGTTCACAATTTTTTCTTGTAAGATGCACCTTGACCCAGCCAAAGATCATCTGAGTTTGACCCATGCAGATGTTATGGTAGAAGGCAATCTTGTGACAGACACTGACTATGTAGGTGTTATGGCCCCCTTACAACAGAATAACCACAACCCAACGGATGGTGGTAAGAAATGAATATAATTAAATTAATTGAACAAACTTAGAGAATGCGTTGTGATCGTAATTATGCAGCTTTTGGTATATTAACAACGACATCCGTTCTATAAACACTATGATATTTTAAATTTTGGCAATACGTTTGACCTAAAAAACTGCAATGCTTTCAATTCTTGAAATAGCTCTCTGAAACTAAATGTCTGAAATGGGCAAGGATAATTTGTTATATCAAGTAAAAGTGGAGTATACAACTGGAAGTTTTCAATTGCTTTTTGCAAACTGAGATTGTTTTTATACAGTATAGCCCTCAGTTAATGAACAGAGCTAATTAAAAGAAAAAACCTTACGGTCCCAGCTTTTTCTAATTAATTTTTTAAAATGAAAATGACAAACTCACATATACAGAACGTTTTTGCTCCCAAAGAGCAAATGTTTTGCGAAGTTTAGACTACAATGTAAGTGTGAATTAGGAGGGGAATGGGTGGTGGATGTTGCCCTGCACCCAAGCCTCATCCCGCTTGCTCACTGAGTTTGCCTATTCCGTATTCCACACTGAGGAGCCTGTTCACAAGCTAAAAGGACAACACTTAGATATGACACATTGAAATTCAATCTACAAAAAATGAATGTGTGTGAACTATCGTAGTTTAGTGTGGTGGTCTAGCAGGTTGCTTGTCGTGCTTTTCACCTGAAGGTTAGTCTGTACTGTCGTGTGGTTTCTGCTTCGTGTTATTTTGGTCCCTTAGACGAGATACTTCACTACATACTGTCTCCCTTTTCCGAGATGTACAAAAATGGTACTGGCCAGTCACTATTAGGGAAATCTAAAAAAAAAACTTAGGGCGCAGCCCTTTGATGGACTTTCATCGTGTTCGGGGGTTTGTAGCAACACTCCTGGTTGCTTCATACTATAGAAATCTTGGGCATGAGGGCGGAATGTGAAGTGATTTTTTTTTAGGAAAATAAGGCTTTCCAATTTAGCCATCCCAATGAAAAGCACAAGCTTGGTTTGTAACAACCGGGCACCTTAGGTATAACACGGCCGATATGCGAGTTACACGAAGAGTTTTTTTAAAAACCGGAAAATGTGTCTTACTTACAGTTGCAGATGGTCATGGTTGCCCTACACTAGGAGATGTGTATCCACTGGTGAAATGGAAAGCATGTGATTGCCTAACAGAAAAGTGTTATTGCAGTGCTTCTGATGTTTGGGTTCTGACTTGTGAATTCCGCCCAACAAGAAAGATCTTGTTCATTTATGTAAGGATTTAAGAAATTTTACATCTTTATTTTACATTCATGTGTTGGTGTAGCAATACTCAAACAAAGTATGTTAAGCCTGTAAGATAGTAAACCACTAGGATAATCTGCTACTGAGCAATACAAAGATTTGATGAACCAAGGATGTGTTTTTTGTGGAGTTATTCTTGTGTCACTGATGACTGAATAAATAAATAAATAAATAACATTACACATATTATTAAAATCAGAATAAAGGAATTGAGTTTTCCGTATCTGCACTTTACCTGCATGAAAAGGAATGTTGCTCGGTATAGCATTCTCAAAGTTTTTTTTTTTTTTGCGGGGGGGGGGGGATTTAAGTTTATTTTCCTTAAAGATAAGGCTGATGAAAATTTGTAAACAGCAAATATCAGAAATAAAAGCTGACTATAGTACAATACATTATTTAAGGTTGCAGACAGCAGGGATGGTATACCTCCGGAGTTCTGCTTTGAAGATGAAGATTGTGTGTTTTTGAAAAAATGTTGGAAATGGCAAAGATGCAGAAACAATTCATTCAAATTCGCAGGAGTGAAAGAAACAGAGGATTGTGCAGGTGCTAAATCCTCTTTTGTTAGTACCCATGCTCGTAACAAACTGAATGCACTTACTTTCTACATGACCAAGCTCGCTGTTCATCATCTTTTTTTATCAACACAAGTGACGCTTTCTTGACATTGGTAATGCTAACAGTATGCAGGATTCATGTCGCACGTGAACCAAGTGAAAATGACCTACAGTCTCGACACATTTTTTGGAACAATTTTCCTCTCCGCCTTTCAGTGTTGGTAACTATGACTTACAACCACCAAACTTGGTTTTCTCAACATTGGGGGGAAGGGAGAGCCGCGCTTACAGATAGGCGAATTGTGACAATGAGAGAAGCTTTCCAACGCAATGTGTCCGAGAAAGTAGTGTGCCACCAGTCTCCTCGTAGCTCTGTGGATGCGTAGAGCGTCTGACCAGTGACTGTCGGATGCAAAAAGTATCAATGGTCATGAGTTTGACTCCCTTCAGAGACTCAGCATGTTTGCTTGCTTTTTACATACTGGATTTGTCCTAGATAGAAACTCAGAACAATATTGAGCCTGAAAAGATGATTCAAAATGACGCGGACGTGGAACAAAGAAAAAGTCTGTGACTCCGACCGGAATCAATGAAACTCATGACTTTCCATACACTGCTCCGACACTCTAACCACTGAGCTACTGGGAGACTCGTGATGAGCTACGTCATGTGCGGCCTGTTTTTCTGCTAGGATCAGTAATGTAGACAGTGTCTGCGCCTGTTCAGCTAATGTGACCTCAAAGGATGAGGTTTAGCCATGCGTGCATGTTGCTGGTCTTTGAAATTAACTAATTTGCTTCAACATTTAGGCCCTTGTAATATTTTTGGAGGTATTTTATTTGTAAATGATTGTTCAAGGTAAATGTTGATTGTTTCAAGTCCAGACGTTCCGGATAATCGAAGTTCAACCGTTTACTATCATCATTACTGTAACAATTTCTGTTAATGCTAATATTACTATTTTCTTACAGCATTCCTGAAAAATAAGTCTAGCGTCGTTGCTGGCCGTAAGGATGTAGGAAGAGGATATCAGAACAGGACTTACGCGTCCTCGAGTAATCCTGGTAAATTAAAATAAAATCACTCGGTGCAATTGATAGAGCGGTCTTCAAATGAGTGTTGTAAAACCAAAACCAAAGTAATTACTCTAACCAATCACAACAGGAACAAAAAACATTATGAACCAATCGGTAATTGAAGCATATACAAAAAATTTAATTAGCGTCAAGCGCAGGAAAACGCGTGCGAGCAAGTCACGATTGGTTTTGGTTTAACTTCTGATTGGTTGACAAAGTGGCGCGAACTTTTTTATCCAATCAGAAAGCAAAGTAAAGCAAAACCAAAGCAAATACAACATTACTTTCGACAGTCATTTGAAAACTACTCTAACATGAGTACTTAATCTGCTTCACAAAGAAAGATGTTTACGTTTGTTGGCAGTCGTGGTTTACATGTGTGGTAGAGCGAGTAATCTTAGTGATTACTGCAAAGCCGAAGAGAGAGAGCCAGCGAGAACTGAAATTTTACTCGCAGGGGCTGTTCTATCCACTAAGCCACTGAGAGACTTGTGGCGAGCTACGTCATATTAGGTTGATGGTGACATGCGTCCTGTGTACTGGGAGGATGCGCAATGTCGATAGTGCCTGCGCCTGCTCAGCTTACATATCCTCTAAGGATGATGGATTTGGCAATGAATGCACGTTGGCGCTCTTTGACTAAACTAAATGTTGTTGGCTGTGTTTTGTTTGCAAAATTGTTCAAGGTAGTTTGCATAATTACATCGTTGATTGTTACAAGTCCAGACGAGTCCGGCTTATCGTTGTTCAACGGCGTAATAATATCCTATTATCAATGTCATTTTCATTATCATTGTCATTGTTATCGTCATAACACTAATTATTACTATTGCAATTTCTGTTACTATTAATATTACGATTATTCTTTTAGGGTTCCTGAAAAATAACTCTAATGATGGGTGTGAACTTGCATTCAGAGAATATCAGAAGGAACTGGGAGAATACGTGATACGCATTTTAAGTCCACGGCAAGAGAGTGCAGATTCAGGTATAAGTACTTTGACTGCTTGCTAAAGAAAAAAAGTGGGGTTACCTTTTAACTCGTGAATGCGAAAGCAATGAACGAGGTATAGCATGTGGAACAAATTATACTCGCTCGCTGGCTCGATCACTTAGTCGATTTCTTGGAATTTAATCGAATTCCTTGCTTATTTATACTTAAATTTTATTTATTTACAGAGAAGTAAACTTGTGCAGCGTTTGCAAGGGGTAGTTTAAAGAGTATGTCCATTGTTTCGACAATCATTTAGTTTGACTGCTTTGTCTCTTTAATCATCGAACGGTGAAACTATTTTTTTAAAGCGAAAAGTGAATCACAACAACAAAGAAAGTTAAAAAATAAAACAAAACACGTCAAAGCGACATCAAGATAATCAGCAAAACTAAAGATCAGTGTAAACGAAACAAAAAAGTAACATTAGATTATCAACCCCGGGGTGTAAGAAACAGATTTGGGTACCCAACAAAATGATTGCACTGATACAAACTACTAGATCGATCCAAATGACGTGGGCTAAGTGCGTAACGCAAGCATGTGTCACGCGTCCAAGGGGTCACCATTTCCGGAGTACTCTTTAGATCTGTACGTTTACAGCATACAACTGGGAATTCATCGCGTATATACATACGATAAGACAAAGTACTACGGTCTACCACAGTCATTAGCTGTACGCCTTTGGTGAAATATGTGCCTCATCACGGACTACATTCACGAGTTTGCTCATAGGAGCCTTTGATTCGATTGGATGTGGTTTTAAAATTCGATTGGATGTGGTTTTAATCCCCCTAGTTCATTTGTTAAAAGTCGTGGTTTATATTTTATTTTTGAAAAGCGAGCCTATGACCAGGAACTTGCTTTATTCTCTCGAAATGTGAAAGTCTTTTTTTTTATTACACAATAGGCTTTGTTGAAGAAGGTGAGTTTCCGCTGAAGACGACAGCTCGTCGAATACACAGTTTTCCACCGTACGATGTTGATTGGCCAGAACCGTACGGTAAGTTACTAATAAATTTTGATTCAGTGGTACGTTACTACATGTAAGATAAACAAAAAGAAAGCTGTGTTCTTAACAATGGCTGAGCGAGCAATTTCTTCGAGCATAGTAGGGGAGTTGTCGTCTTACATGTTCATTCTCTCAGTAAAAATAATGGCTGAAGCTATACGCAAAAGGAAAGTAATTGTCGGTGTAACTGTAAATGAGAAAGAAATTAAGTGAAGTCAATACACATATGATACAGTTTTTATTTTAGATGGCGCTGAACAATCTGTTAAAGAAGCTGTGAATGTTATTAGAAAGTTTTGGTGATGCATCTGGCCTTGGACTCAATAGCAGCACAACAGAATCCTTATGGATCGGCTCCAAAACAAATAGTGGTCTTAAACTCATTCCTGAAAAAGGTTTTAAATGGCTAAAGAAAAAGTTAAAGCTCTTGCTGTCTGGTTATCAACAGATCCTGACATTACAATCTCCCAAAACTACGATGACAAACAAGAAAAAATGAAGGCGACTCCAGATTGCTGGAAGTTTCGCAGACGTGTACCCTTAATGCGGAGGTTTCTTGGTTGCCCTATGTTCCGGCGGGCGAACAAGTTACTTCTTCGCCCTCCGCAACATAGGGCGGCCAAGAGAGGAACTTCGCTTTATCATCGGGCCATGTTGAAGACACTTTTGTTATCTTTAGGTGCTGATGTATCAGATAACTAGGGTGTCTGGGGTTCCTGCTGTTAATTAAGAGTGATAACTAGTGTCGTTTCACGCTCAGTAGTATTCAATATGTTCAGGTAAAATCTAAGAGAAATAGCGTTAGGTTACAGCAAAAGTCAAATATTGTGTCACACATTCACACTTTTCGTCACGCCGGTTTGTATGTAGAGCCAAGTAAAAATATAGGGGTGGAACCACACAGATTCATATGTTGAGTAGCGCTAACATTAACATTATTTTGTTAACGTGGAGTGGGGTGGTGGGTAAAAACCGCCCATTTAAATGCCCATTGGCCTTTCTTGCAACCTTTATGGGAAAGGCGAAAGTATATTGAAGAGAGTCTCTAGTTTCTTAACGAAATCTTTGTTTCGTGAAAAATGCGCCCGATCACAAGCAAGGAGTCACTTCGTATTTGCATTTACGAGTGGATCATAAGACTGTAATTGGTTTCCTGACTAAACTAGCGATCAATTTCCTCACAAATCCTTGTATTTTGCCACTGAAGTGTTCTGCTCGTGAGCCGGGGTTCCCTCTGCAACAATCACGAGATCTCGTGCGTGGAACGGTTGTATGATTTCGCAATAGGCTTATTTGAAAAAGATGAGATTCTGCTGGAGACAATTGCACCTCGAATGCACAGATTTTCACCAGAATCCTACGGACCAGGAACTTTCTTTATTCTTTTGAAATGCGAAGGTCTGTTTTTTTTAATTATGCAATAGGCTTTGTTGAAGAAGACGAGTTTCCGCTGGAGACGACTGCTCGTCGAATACACAGTTTTCCACCATACGATGTTGATTGGCCAGAACCGGACGGTAAGTTACGAATGAATTTTGATTCAGTGGCACATTACTACATGTAAGATAAGTTACTTATTCACCCAGTGGCGACCAACAGAGCCTTGCTTGCAGGGTAGCAGACCTGTTGGGGAAAGTAGTAATTTTAAAAAGCCTTACTAAATCGCAACTAGTGTACCGACTATCCCCTTTGCAATCAGGCCCTGAAGCAATCAAAGAAATCAATACAATTGTTTACAATTTCTTATGAAACGGCAAAAAGGTGACAAAATAAAAAGAAATGTAATGCTAAAAAATGCTATTCGTAAGATGACATAAGATGATTGATATTTTCTTCTCAAAAATCTTTTAACTCAACCTGGATTAAAAAGTAACTTGACACTGAAAATGGAGGCAGTTGGAATGTTTTCTTTGACACGGAACTCCAAAGATATGGAGGTAAAGTGACACTATTAGGAAATCTGGACCTAAAGGACATGCACAGCGTCAGAAAGGTATCAGATCCTTTTGTCAAAGGAACTCTTGAAATTTGTCACAGATCTGTTTTGAAAAAAACGGTAACATGCGATAGACATCTTCGTTCATTACCTTTATGGCATAACTCACTTAAAAGAATTGGAAACAAACCTGTACAGTATGTTGCCCAATATCCGACCACTTCGGTTTGAAAAAGTTGTATCTCCCCTTACTCGGGAGAAAGAGCTCTGAAATTTGGCCCTGACACAGGAAAATTAGTTGCAGATATGACGTTAAAATGTTGACGTTTTTAGTTCAGTATCCGTTGCCCAATTTAAAAGCGTCATGCGATAAATAGTTGATGCTTTAAATATCGTCACCGCATCGAAGTCAGTTCACCTGCAGATGACCATTTGCGCTTATTCAACCATATCAGCCAAGCAAACGTTAAGATAATTTTTTGAAGATAAGCGAAAGTCAATTAGATAGGGATACGAAATATTCTATTCTAAAGGGATGAATAGTGCATTTCAGTGATTTCGTTACAGTAAATTAGTTTTAAATTCCACAAATTAAACAAGAACGAAAGGTCACGCAATGTAGGAAACGTAGAATAAAGCTAAAATACATTCAATCAACACGGAAATAGCACACAGGTAAGTTACAGCCAGTAAGGCTGGCTCATGGCATGTCATGGCGAATAAATGTGACCAACATTCTTATTTCCATTATGAACTGATTTCCGACTATAAATGCCTTCAATTTTCTCATCTATGCTTATTTTTAGGCATCTTATTTTCGGTCGGGACTCAAGCTAGCCTGCGCGCAGACATCTCTTATTTCCTTTGCTCCCTTTTCCTTGTGGAGCAAAGGAAAAAGGAGACGTCTGCACATAGCCTAGACTCAACTGAACAGGTAATAAAACGCAGAATATTATTAGGAGAAATGCAGACTTCGCAGTCATAAGACCGACAGCAAATTTTTACAAATTCCAATAAAGTTACCATCAAACTGTGCCAAATTTGACGAACAAGTAATTTGGGGATAAAGTGCAGGCTTACAATGACGGTAGTGGGTTCTAGTTCACGAACATGAATTCGTGACAGGTGATCCAAAAATCAGAATGACCGTTATAAAGTCTTGTTCTTGGCTGCTCGGTAGAATCCTTTAATCCAGCTTAGTTGTATATTTGGTGGCATTTTACTATATAACATGGAAATTATAATTTAGCGATAATTTCTATATTTTTTGCGGGACGGTGACCCCTTAACACTTTTCGAGGCGAGTTCCCGACTGTTGGTTGTTTGCCAAACTCCTTTCCTTCTTCCTCCCATTTCTTCCTTATCTTCATTTTGCCAAAATTGAACCCTTGATAACTGCTAAGTTGCCAGCTTATTTTTGGATATAAAATGGCAAGTCAAAAATATTGCATAAATTGCTCTTGTATGGCTTTGGTGCTTAGAATGAAATTTTAAAAGGCTTACGTCAGTGCCAACGTTTCAGGGGGTGCAATGTCAGGCGAAATAAGATAATTCTTTAACATTGGATTTGTTGTGTTTTCTTCCAAAAAGATTATTTTGCAAAACACCGGATTTGAGTGACGTAGAGGAATTCTCAGCTGTAGATTTAGATTTCACTTGGGTGAGTAGTTCTACTATAGATGATTTCTAAATTGCCTAAATGACAGTTATTTTTAAAAGAAACATGTATGTGTTAAGGCAGTTATTGTATCAACGATGTGAATAATAAATTGAAAGATGATTATTTGTCAGGGGCACCCATGGATTTTTTTCGGCAGAATATCTGTTCGGAAGGCCTAAATCGCCTGAGATAGGGAACTGATTAATTCCTATTGTATTTGGAAGGATAAATTGTCATTTAGAATGTAAAATAAGGCCAACTAGCATTTTCGGACAGCCACTAGCAGCTGGGAAATTCGGCGGATAGGATTCCGTTTCCTAAAATTTTCTGCGGCCTAAAGTTTCAGCCAAAACCGCCGAACAGATCAACCATGAGCTATAGGAAACATGGATTTCGAGTTCTCACCGAACACTGTGTCAAGCAGACAGCGACGAAATATGTCGGCATTTCAATAAAACTATCACCTAACCGCCAGTTCTGTTGTCCCGTGTCTTTGATTTCTACATCACCTTCTGCAAATATTCCTGTTTCTCCCCGATTCTTCCCTGAGTTCGATGGTAGATGCTTAACCGCCCGCCATTCTGGGCGGAAAGCTCTTGGGTCGTTGCTAGAAGATTTTTGTGCCACTGACCAATCGTAGGGCCGAATAGACATTCGCTATTGTTTTTCAAATTCGTCTTTAGCTGGTAAGAGTAAAAAGCTCTTTCCAGTACCCCGACAGAACCTAATTTAAATTGCAAATTTTAATCCGTTGCACGACGATCTTCCATATATGGAGGTCCGTCGTGCAATCTTCTTACGATCTCGTAACCTTAACCTGGAAAACATGGCCTCTCTCCCTCCCAGTCCCTCTTAGGGGTTTTTGGTGAGCTGCGTAGAACTGGGACTGAGTGGTTTTTCAAAATGGCGGGCGGATAAGAATCTACCATCGAACTCACCTAAGAATCGAGAAGAAACAGGGATATTTGCAGAAGGTGATGTAGGAATCAAAGACACAGGACGGGAGAACTGACGGTAAGGTGATAGTTTTATTGAAGTGTCGACATATTTAGGCGGCGCAAAGTCTCAAACGTCGCTGCCGTCTCATAAAATGGGTAGCACATTCCTGAATTGGCGGTAGTCAGTAGACTTAGTCTCCGCGCGGGCTCTAAATAATCAGGCTCGTTATAATGACGCGCATTTTACGAGATTGAAAGTATGAAGTGTAATTTTGTTGTTTTGAGTTTCGTGGTGTATTGAAGTTGAGTAAAAGCAATTGTTGAACTGTTTATTTCGCTGTTTTTTAGGAGATTTCGTTTCTAAGGGGCAGTGTTTACAAAGGCTAGTGAGAACTTTGGAGTTGTGCAGGTTGTCAGTATGTCGGCATAAAAATAGTTTTGTATGTTGTGTTGCTTTGTGCACGCTGGCAGTATGTGGGCATAGAAATAGTTTTGTATGTGGTGTTGCTTTACTGAGTTCTTAGCCTGGGAGATTGTGGATGATGGAGACTATTATTAACAGTGGTTCGACAGTGCTTCCAACTTGACAGGTTGGGGTCATATCCAAAAATCAATGATTGAGTGGAATGTCAGTTTGAAAATCCTTTAAGGTTTCGCATTTCGTCAGTTAATCAATGCCTTAAATTCTGGACATTCTTGGGTAATATGTTTACATTCATTTAATTGAAGTGTGTGGGTAGAATTCGTTCAGAGGTCATTAAGCGAGAAAGTTCTCAAATAAATGTGTCGTATACGCGACATTTCTTTGGTCACAGTAGCTCTGTTGAAGAGTTTTAAGGTAAATTTTTCATTTGTAGCTATGATGAAGCGGATAGATTTCGTGATTCCTGGGAGAACTGACTGTCATTTGTAAGAGGTGTTGTGGAGGTAAAGGTGACTGATTTGTTTTGTAAGATGATGACATCGATTAGATAGAGGATGTACGCGGGTGCTTGTGTAAAGGAGGTTAGCGAAGGCCTATAAGTCTGTTTTAGTTCCTTGAAGTAGATCAGCCTCGTTACGAAAAAAGTAATCGTGCAAAGGAGCGTAATGTTGTTGTTTTGAGTTTTGCAGATTATCGAGGATAATTAAAGGTAGGTGCTGTAATGTTTATTCGCTGTTTTTAAGGACATTTGGTTGAGAAGGGCGGTGCTTATTAAGGGTAGTGTTTACTTTCGAGTCGTTAGCAGTGGTTAGTGTTTTCGGATAGAAACAGTTTTGTTTTTGGTGTTGTTTTGAGTGCTCGATAACAAGTTTCTGGCGTATTTCTGAGAATGTAGTGGAAGCTGGCAGATTGGAGAGTGTAAAAGAAAAACCTTGTGTGTGAAGTATGGGTACTGTTTGAAATAAAGCAAGACAAGTAACATATTGCAAAAATGTATTATTGTTTATGTAGTTGATGCGTTTTTTAACGGAAGCAAAACAATTATAGTATCTTATAGTATCCACAAGTTGGTTGTCTTTTACTACCATTATAAATGACATAGAAAGGGAGATTGAAATGCCATTTTGTTTAGCGTGCGAGATCGTCTATGAGTCATGGATAGTATTGTTAGTTGTGGTTACATAGTGCTTCGAACTCAACCGGTTGCGAAGGCGATGACAAACTCCATTCTTGAGTTTTGTGATGATGTAAAGCATAGGGAAGGAAGATATTGTTGAGTCTACTGGTTAAATACTGTGAACAGTAAACACCGATCTTTATAAACACAGGTTTAGAGGTTTTAGATTGCGAGTAGCCTCTATTTACTTCTTGAGATAAAGTCACTGATTTTATCTGTTAATCAATTTCTGAAATATTTGACATTCTTGGGTAATATCATTTAATTTCACTGTGTCGATAGAGTTCATTGAGAGGTCATTAAGCGAGAAAGTTCTCAAAGCAAATCTGTCATATACGCGGCATTTCTTTCGTCAGATTAGCTTTGTTGAAGAGTTTGAAGGTGAATTTTTCATTTGGAGCTATGATGTAAGCAGATAGATTTAGTTATCTATTGGAGACGCTAGCGAAAGAGACTCTTCGGAAGCTTTGACGATAAAACGTTTACTTACCATTCTAGGTAAGTTACGTATATTAGACTGTTGATGTTTTGAGCGCCATATAGCACGAGTCACATTCGAGCCCGAATCAAGTTCGACCCAAGGTAGAGAACTATTTATACATAACAGCCCAGGGAAAGGAAGCTGACGGACTCTGCGCCGCCTGAAAATTCCCTAGAATTTCTTGTTCATCGCTGACTGTTTGAAACAACGTTCGGTGAGAACTCGAAATCCATGTTTCCTGTAGCTCATGGATCAACCCGTATTAGCTTACACAAATGTGCCTTTAAAAAGCTCTGAAACAATCTGAGAAAGCAGAACATGACGTTTCACGTATTTTGCCAAAATTTTCTCGTTGGGTGCCCCTGATTTGTACCCTTTTAAGAGCGAATGTTACCAACGGTCAAACATTTGGTGGCAACAGTTCAAAAATCAATTCCGCTCATATTCTTATGTTAGGTAGACCTTAATGTGAAACAAATCACTGCATAGTTCGTTTGGCTGAATATCGATTTATTTCAAGAAAATCGATATTAACGGAATTCGCTCAAAATACCGCTTTTGACATGTTTGAAGCTTCGCGTGACAAAATGAAGGATTCCAGAGTAATAAAAACTAACCAAACTTGTAGAACGATGTTTAAATATACGGCAAAAGCAATTTCAGCAATTTCTGCTCATTTATTTACGAGCTCTAATTAAATTTACCCGACATACTTTTGACTAGATACAAAGTATATCAAGTTTAACCCCTAAAAAAAGTATGTGGTCCCGAATATTATTCGTCGAGAATCTGGATTTCAAGAGGAGAAGGGATGTTCTTTTGCCTCCTAAAAGGATTTTTTGGGGAATTTATTGACGCGATGTTACAGAATTTTAAAGTGGTACAAAATGCGTTGATTCAAGCGATCAGAAAAGTCAGCCTAATTAACTCAGTGTACACATACACAAACAACTTCACGTTTAACGAGGCCCTGTTAGGGGTTTTAGGGATAAGGGATAAGTGGACAAATAATTCAAGGGATAAGGGATAACTGACAAAAACTTTTGGAGATAAAGGATAAGTGGAATAGTTTTAGGGATAATGAAATTTAGGTCGGCTTCTATATTAGTTATACTTAATTCGTACTTTTTTCGACTTTTTCCCGTGATTTTTACCACCTCTGACCATCCGTGTTCAGTTAATAATCGATTAGTCATTCGAGGCCACTCCACGCTCCTAGGGTACCGCTTTTGCTCCCCAACAGACCTCGAGATGACCTTTGTTCCCACGTGCGCATTTCAGTCTCATCAAGCATGGCTTCGGCTATGACTTGTATGAAAGTCCTTCACGAAGTTACAGCGTATATATACAAACAAGGAGATGAGAAACCTGCAATGAAATGGTCTTTTTTGACAAAAATAGAAGAGTGCGACCTGCCATCTTTTCTTCGATATCTAAAATCGTGCGGCTTTGACGACAGAGAATAGTTAAAAAGGGTGACGGGCCTGCGCGGCTCCCACGCGCGTGTTTTAGCCTTTTAAATGGCTTAAAAATTTAAGCCAGAAGTTGTAACTGCAGTTTTGTGATCCTCTTTTTAGTGTCTAAGAGAGTAACAGACCTGCGCGCCTCCTGCGCGCGTGTTTTAGCCTTTCTAAAGTTTTGCTCTCACGAGTATATCTTTGAGGGAACGCCCTCTTTTGTACGATATTAGGGGCGGTTCCTTGAAAATGTCGTTTAGCAATGGTTGCTGTGTTACCAAATGCCAGCTGTTCATGGGTATTGGTCTTAAGGTAAAAGTCGGTATTCTCTTGATTAAACGCCGGAACCCCGGCGTTTATTCAAATAAACGCCGGGTCTACAGGGCCGAGTTTAAAATAAACGCCCCCGGCGTTTATTCGGGGTCCCGGCGTTTATTTGAGGTAAGCATTTTTTTGCGGCCGCACCAATTTTCCCGCGGCCAAAAAAGCGAAAAGTGCATCGAACGTGCGGAAAGCCTTACCGAAACGCTTGCTACGCAGGCTAGTGACATTGTTTTTTGTATTTTTAACGTTTTTGGTGAAATTTGGTTCTTAATTCAACAAACCTCCAGTACTGCTGAAGATAAAAAAAATGAATGGCTGAAAAAGGTCGAAAAGTGCACTCATTAAATAAACGCCGAGCCCCGAATAAACGCTGGGTCTACGAGGCCGGGGTTTAAATAAACGCCCCCCGACGTTAAATCGAGAAAATACGGTAGTTCTGAGTAGTCTTAGAGCCTCTCCTTTGATGAAGCCTCTTTTCACTTCTGATGGATGGCAGGTTGAAAAATGGGTGTACTGAAATGTCTCAGTGGGCTTAAAATGGGTGCGTACATCTAGCACCGACTCGTATCTAAATCTTTCACCCTTGTAAACAGTAGTGTCCAAGAAGTTTGTTTCTGTTTCGGATACTACAGCCGTAAACTTGATAGTCTGATGGTGTTTGTTAGCTTGTTCAGTGAACTGTGTGATCTCTTCTCTGGTTGCGGTCCAGAGGGAGAAGATGTCGTCAATGAATCGTTTCCAGACGAGCGGTGTAATTAAAAATCTCTGTTTCTACCTTAGCCATGAAAATATTGGCGAAAGCAACTGCCGTTTTGGTGCCCATGGCAGTCCCCTGTATTTGTAGGTAGTTTTTTCCATTAAATTGGAAGAAGTTCTCCGCAAGGATAAGATTGAGCGCTCTTTGCAGTAGTCGTGTAGGGATAGGAGGTTCGTTTCTGTGGAATGGGTTCGTATGCGTTGCATACTATGTTTATTCCCTCCTCTTGTGGTATATTTGTTATATAAGCTCAAAACGTCCATTGAAACATTGTGTTTTCTAGTACCTTTCTCGGTACATTTTTTAAACCTCCTTTAGGGAATCGAAATTAAAATAGTAATTCGAGTGCGGTAAATCAGAGAAGTTTTGAAGAATGTTAAATACAAGTTGTTGGTTTAAATCAAGTCTGTGACGGAAAAAAACTAAAATTTATAAGTAACACTTACAATCTAACCTTTAACGATGTGGAGCACGGTACTTTGAACTGGAATTCTAAGTGACGAAGCTAAGAACCTGAAGATTCAAATGACCGGCTGTATACAGGACTGAAATCTTTCCAAATGTCACCACTATGCCTGTGGCGGTATCAGAACTGATGTAGCATCAATCTCTGAGGTATGCTGTTTGTTGTTGTCGAAGAAAAACATGACTTAATTATATCTCTTCCCATTTTAAAAATATCATTCGTTCAGACGTTTATATTCAAACTGGGGCACTTTTCGGGATAACAGTCTTGGCACTCTTAGGGATAAGGGATAAATGCTCTCAATTTTACAGGGATAATGGCAAAACGCTTTCAAATTAACAGGTATAAGGGATAACTAGACCCCCCCTAACAGGGCCTCTTTACCGCAGGTTTTGATCAGCCAACCACCGATTTTAACACAAAATCCTCTAACCTTCATGTTGCTGTATCACAGATGAGAGCTGTGGTCCTTGTTCATGATAAAATTCAAGCAAACTGCAAGGAACCTTGACAGGATATTGCAACTTGCCATGCCGTTTCACCGAACATCCGCCGTTTTTGATGTGTGGATTCTCTTTTCCTATTTTCGTTGGAAAGCAGGCTTAAGGTGTTGTACATAAGATGTCTTTCCTTTCAGTCAAACTAGCTCTGAACTGAACACCGCTAATCAATTTGGAACGAGTTTTAGTGAAATCGACTACTGCATGCGTGTACCGCGGTAACGAAATTTTGGGTGCATCGGGTGACTTTGGGGAACAAGCGCACGTTGGTTGCGTGACATACCCTAGACTGAGCTTTTACCTGATGGGCAGGGCAAAGGGGGTTTTAAAAGTATATTCTCTGTTGGTTTTCCAAGAAGTCGCACAGTTAATGAACGCTATATTATATACTATGGCTAGATTAAAATACAAAGTCAGGCATGAAAATTTCCTGTTCGGTCTTAAAATTCTTTTTCCGTTTTGTTGGGGTAAGGGTGGGGAGGGGCTGGGGCTATAGGTTTTCGGGGAAAGAAGTTTTATAGAACACTGAACCGACTGATTGTATCGATTCCTGGCATTCAAAGACTTTCAAATAAGGCAGTGGTGATAGCTTAAACCTCCTTTTTATTTTTACCTGGTTCTTGTTCGTATTTACGTGCTAGTGTACATTTAACGCACAAACACTTATTTACGGAGAATAGACATTAATAAGAAATCAAAACTCGTACTGGTTCTCAGGGAATAAATTTAATGATCTGCAAGATTGTTAAGAGCTTCGTCCTGTGGCAGAAAATACAACCCACTACGGGCTTAACTTGGATGACTTTTTATGAGTTTTGAGTTTTCCGCTTTCGATGCTCAACAGGCACCAGCGAAAAACCACTCTACTCGACTGACACTGTAGTGCGTGCAGTCTTTTTTAAAAGCTTCCAACAGTGAAGAAAACTACAAAATGGTTAACTGGGGTGTTCAACGTTCTATTCAACACCGATCAACGCTGTTGAATTTTTAAAACAAGTTTGGCCTTCCAGCTTAATGATGTTTCACAATTTTGCCGACTTTTCTTTTGTTCTCAGGTGTGCCGCCCTGTGCAATGATGTTCTGTAATATTGATTCAACTTTTTCTTTGTTCTCAGGTGTGATCAAAAGTATTGAATTCGCTTGCCCACCTTGTTCAACATCGCACAACAAAGTTGTGTTTAAGATTGTTGAATAATGTTGAATGAGTTTGGCCGAGTCATAAAGTTTGCAAACGAAAAACGCAAAGAGCGTGAGCCAACAAAATGAGGGCGCAGCTGGGGTTGAAGGCTAAGAGAAGGGGGATGTTTGAACTCTTAATCTCCCAACATGAAAAGGTTTCCCCTTAAGTAGGTTTCCAACCACCCCCCCCCCCCCCCCCATCGAACCCATCCTCGCGAAAGTGGGTCGGTCGGTCGGCTGATCGGTTAAGTAAGATAAGATAAGATAAGATAAGATAACTTTATTTATACACGGTTTTTCCATCAGTCAATTAAGTTACTGGACTATCTACCTACCTAACTAACTACAAAAATTTAATAACAACAAATTCAAAATAACAAAAGAAAAGTCTGCTTTTCATGGAGGCCGTGTCTAAAATTCACTTACATGTAAAATTTAGATATTACTTTAAACTGTGCCGACTTAATTTAGATTTGAAATCGGCCAGTGAAGATGCTTGTCTTAGGTCTACAGGTAAGTTGTTCCACAACTGAGCTCCGCTGTACGAAAAACTTTTTTTGAGATAATCAGTTCGAGGTTGTGGAAGAACTAATTTGTTTTCGGTATTCCTTAAACGATAAGCACTAACATCGTCACGATATACGAATCTTGATCTCAGATAATCAGGAGTCATACCATGTAATGTTTTATACATTAGGATAGACTTCTGTTCCAATCTTTGATAATAGAGTCTTCGCCACCCCAGTGTCCGGAACAAATCATCTAAATTACTATCATAGCTCGCAGACATTAGGGTACGAGCTGCGCGGTTTTGAAGCCTTTGCAGTTTTTCAGCAAGGCCCTTGTTACAGCTTCCCCACACTACGTTGCAATAATCAAATTGTGGTTGAATAAGGCTATTATAAACTTTGATTAAAATATTAAATGGAGTGAGATGCCGAATTCGTTTAATTGCACCAATGGCACAAGCTATCTTCTTAGAAATGTTTTCAATATGACACTCCCAGTTTATATTTTGATCAACATAAACTCCGAGGGATTTAGCGGAGGTTACTTGTTCTATTGCGTTCTCATTTATAGTAAGAGAGGGACTTTCCGTAAATTGTGATAACTTCTGCCTTGATGCAATAAGCATAAACTCAGTTTTCGTCATATTTAGAGTAAGCTTGTTAGCAGACAGCCATTCGTACACATTTCTCAGGTCGTGATTAAGGCGATAATTTATATGCTCAATGTCAGTGCTAGCAAGTGTTAGGCTAGTATCATCTGCGTACATTCTGGGTTCCGAATATGTCAGACAGTGTGGTAAGTCATTAATATATATCAAAAACAGAAGAGGTCCCAAAATTGTTCCCTGGGGAACACCACATCTTAGACATTTCGGAGTTGACTTACAAGAATTAATATGACAAATCTGTGTTCGATTATCTAAATAAGAAGCAAACCATTGATGACTGGTCCAACAAATCCCATAGTATTGCAATTTTCGCAACAAAATATCGTGATCTACTGTATCAAATGCCTTTTTGAGATCTAAAAAGACTACGGCATTAACAAGACCACGGTCTATATCCAAGGCCCAGCTATCTGTAGCTTCGATAAGTGCGGTGAGCGTGGAATGCAGAGACCGAAAACCAGATTGATGGCACGAGAGAAAGTTGTTTTTTGTTAAATAATGATAAAGTTGATCGTAAATTATCCGTTCAAAGACTTTGGCCACAACTTGAATTACTGATATTGGCCGATAATTCGTCGGATCAGAACGCTTCCCAGAATTTTTATACAATGGAGTAACTCTGGCAGATTTCCACTCATCGGGAAAGATACCCGTCATTAGGGATTGATTAAACATATGAGTGAGAGATTCCGCCAGTAAGTCAGGACATTCCCTTAGAAGTTTCGCTGAAATATTATCTAATCCTGTTGCCTTTGACCTACAAAGCTTTGATAATAGTGCAAAAACACGTGTAGGTGTTGTTTTTTCAAAAACAAAATTTTTATCAGTTGCGGTAAGAAATTCGTCGAAGGATTTATCAACTTCTGTTACGTCTCCACTAAGGCTTGGCCCAACTTCTGTGAAAAAGGAGTTTAGCATTTCTGCTATATCTGTTTGATCTTCAGAATTTACCCCACTATACTCCATTTCATTAATAACAGTTTTATTGGATTTTCGTGAGGTCAGTTCATTGATTGTTTTCCATGTTTTCCTTTGATCCCCACAACAATTGTTGAAGGCATTTTCATAATACGCTTTTTTAGCGCTGTTAATTTCCCAATTCACTTGATTTTTAACCATTCGAAATTGGTTCCAAATAAATGGATCCTTTGTCTTAATAGCCTTTCTTTTGAGGCGGTTTCTGAAATTCATCCGCTTTTTTAAAATAGTGGTTATCCATGGTGATTTAGAATCTCGTGTCCGTTTGGTCTTCATCGGTGCGTGCTTTTCACAAACATTCAGGAATAATTCTTTCCACCTCCTCCACATATCATAAGGATCATACAATTTCTTTATATCATCCCAGGGTTGGGCTAAAATATCCGCATAGAAATTTGCGCTATTAAAATGTTTAAACTGTCTATATGTTATCCAGTTAACTCCTTTAGAGAAAGTGGGAATTGAAATTTTTCGATATGCATAAACTAAACTGTGATCACTTATGGCGACATGAGACACCCCTGAACAATACACATTCTCTGCCCGATTTGTGAAAATCAGATCAATTAAAGTACTTGTAGTAGGTGTAATTCTGGTAGGTTCATTAATGAGTTGTTCCAATCCATAAATATCTGTTATGTTTAGAAGAGCTTTCACATTAGCATTGTCTTTGGATTGCATGTCACAATTTAGATCCCCCAGGAGAAAATGTTCTACGTTTTCAGAATCTAATTTGCCTAATAATGTGTTTACATGCGCGAAAAGTTCATGGGGTGAATTTGGAGGTCTGTACCATGAAGTAATAACAAAGGGTTTTGAGTTATGTTTACGAATTTCAATTGATATAATTTCCAAGAGCTGACTGTTCGGAGCTGAGTTTTCGGAAAATCAAGAACCTGCAAATTCCTTTCCGATCCGCTCTTATAATTACAAAACGGAAAGATAATTCCAAGATAATAATTCCGAGCGAGTCTTGATTAAAAATTAAGTCCTCAAAACTGTCATTTTACAGCGACCCGCTATCACTCTTAAAGGTGTTCGAAGACCTTGATATGAAGGTGACTTAGATGTCCCAGTCACCTCAAGATGCCTTTAAAGGATATTAAAACGCACGAGGAAAGAGTACAGGCACGGACTAAGTATTTCTAATCGGAGCCTTTCGGTTCTGTGAAATCCAGTTTTCGGAAAATCAAGAACCTGCAAATTCCTTTCCGATCCGCTCTTATAATTACTGAACAAAGCTTTATCACATGCAGGTGGCTGGCTTGAATGTTGTGTGATGTTGTAAAGCAAAAGGTTTCACTTCTGCATAATTGATACATTAAAGGTGGGGTCAGGTGAGTTCTGAAACAAGAGATGGAAAAGCTCCGCTTTATTTGAAAATCCTTTAATGCCAAAAATCGTCTATTTATACTGTCACTTTCACCCAGGTACTTACAATCAGTCGATTTAGTATTCTCTTAAACGTCTTTTGAAACACCTTTAACCCAAACCCCGCCCCACCCTAAACAAAAAGAAAGAAAATATTCTCAGACCGAAAAGGAGATTTTCATGTCCAACTTTGTATTTTAATCCAGCCATAGTTCATTAATTGTGCTACCTCTTGGAAATCCAACAGAGAATATATTTTTTAAATCCCCTCGCCCTGCCCACCAGGAAAAAGCTCTAGGGTTAATGTCACGCAAGCAACGTACGGTTTTTTTTTTTTTTCAGTTTTACGCATTTTTAAGTGCTCATCTGAAACTAATCTACTGAGAATCTTCGCTCAGTCCTTAAATAAATAAACGTAGGATGACAAGAATAGCTTATTTGAAAAAAACAATTTAACCTTATTCCCCAAAGTCAGACCCGATGCACCCAAAATTTCGTTACCGCGGTACATGCATGCAGTTGTCGATTTCACTAAAACTCGTTCTGACCGAATTAATTAGCGGCATCACCCAAAGCACGTAACAGATGTTTTTGTGAAATTATGAATATATGTATTTCATATATTTGAACTGCGGAATAAAGAAATAAATCTAAAGAAGATCCTCGCAGTTATTATCGCAACTTATGCAGCTGCGAAAAGAAAGCCTGAAAAAATCAAGCTTGCCGGGATTCGAACCCTGACCTCTGCGATACCGGTGCAGCGCTCTAACCAATTGAGCTAACAAGCCAACTGGGAGCTGGTCATTTAATTGGTTCGTAATATACCCGGGAAAGATGAAGATGAAATTATGAATATATGAATTTCATATATTTGAACTGCGGAATAAAGAAATAAATCTAAAGAAGATCCTCGCAGTTATTATCGCAACTTACGCAGCTGCGAAAAGAAAGCCTGAAAAAATCAAGCTTGCCGGGATTCGAACCCTGACCTCTGCGATACCGGTGCAGCGCTCTAACCAATTGAGCTAACAAGCCAACTGGGAGCTGGTCATTTAATTGGTTCGTAATATACCCGGGAAAGATGAAGATGAAATTATGAATATATGAATTTCATATATTTGAACTGCGGAATAAAGAAATAAATCTAAAGAAGATCCTCGCAGTTATTATCGCAACTTATGCAGCTGCGAAAAGAAAGCCTGAAAAAATCAAGCTTGCCGGGATTCGAACCCTGACCTCTGCGATACCGGTGCAGCGCTTTTTTAGCGCTGCACCGGTATCGCAGAGGTCAGGGTTCGAATCCCGGCAAGCTTGATTTTTTCAGGCTTTCTTTTCGCAGCTGCATAAGTTGCGATAATAACTGCGAGGATCTTCTTTAGATTTAGATGTTTTTGTATTAACGACTTCTTGTTTCGCTGTTCAGTTCAATACAAGTTTCAAAGGAAAGGCATCTTTTGTACAACACCTTAAGCCTGTTTTCTAACGAAAATAGGAAAAGAGAATCCTCACATCAAAAACGGCGGATGTTTGGTGAAACGGCATGGCAAGTTGCGATATCCTGTCCTGCAGTTTGCTTGAATTTTATCATGAACAAGGACCACAGCTCTCATCTGTGATACAGCAACATGAAGGTTAAAATCGTGAAGGTGTTAAAATCGGTTGTTGGCTGATCAAAACGTGCGGTAAACGTGAAGTTGTTTGTGTATGTGTACACTGAGTTAATTAGGCTGACTTTTCTGATCGCTTGAATCAACGCATTTTTTACAACTTTAAAATTCTGTAACATCGCGTCAATAAAGTCCCCAAAAAATCCTTTTAGGAGGCAAAAGAACATCCCTTCTCCTCTTGAAATCCAGATTCTTGACGAATGATATTCGGTACCACATACTTTTTTTAGGGGTTAAACTTGACATACTTTTTATCTAGTCAAAAGTATGTCGGATAAATTTAATTAGAGCTCGTAAATAAATGAGCAGAAATTGCTGAAATTGCTTTTGCGTATATTTAAACATCGTTCTACAAGTTTGGTTAGTTTTTATTGCTTTGGAATGCTTCATTTTGTCACGCGAAGCTTCGAGATTTGCCTTAAATTTTGAGCTTCAAAAGCGGTATTTTGAGCGAATTCCGTTAATATCGATTTTCTTGAAAATAAATCGATATTCAGCCAAACGAACTATGCAGTGATTTGTTTCACATTAAGGTCTACCTAACATAAGAATATGAGCGGAATTGATTTTTGAGCTGTTGCCACAATATTTTGAAAATGTTTGATTTTTGGCAACATTTGCTCTTAAAGGATCCTAGTCACCCACAGTGCTTTGCGCGCATCGAGTGAGAAATCCGCCATTTTCTGTGCCATCTAAAATCACGATTTTTTCACAGTGAATTAAAATCCGGCTACATCCGCGCCAATACGGCCAGTTTGGGCCTTCATTTACTTTTTTGGCCTTAAAAAATTAATAGCGGTTACATCTGGCCGGTTATTTTGGTGTTGTTTTCTATTTTTCTCGTGAAATGTGTGAGACAACGCCAGGACTCTATACGCGGTTTATGCTCTCCTTCGCGTGGCAGTACCAAAACAGTCAAGCTTATGAAAGAAATCATTATTCAAGGGATATTCTTGGTTATTGCACTAGTGAAGGAAAAGATATCCAATAGACTGAAAGGCTGGACAAGCTTATTCGCCGACATTTTACTTCATTACGGTGCGCATTCTTCACGCGCTGAAATGTTTTGGTCTTCTAAATGTGACGACGGGACTCGCTTTGCAGTGCCGGTAGCGACGCTAAAGCGAAAGCTTCAAAGACTTCGATGCCTAAGAACAACACTTCAATTTTTTCCATAAACTAATCCCTGGAATTGCAGAAAAGGAGGAGAAAGAATGGTTTGCGAACAGAAACTTTCAGATCTGTTAGCCGCAGTCGACACCTTAGCTACAATGTAGCTGCAGTACGTTTTGTTTTCAGGGCAATTCATGTATTTTGAAAATTGAAATGAATATCCATCCTGTGCGATGATAACAAAGAAAATAAAAGCTATTAACAAAAGAGTTTCTTCTATTTGAAAGGAATGTGAAATGTTCTCGCTTTATCTAGCGCTATCAATTAAAACTAAATGCGCGGAGCGGTGGTCAGAGCGGCGTGATCGAGTGAGTTTTGGAAACATTTCTGCCCTCCGTGCATTCGCCTTTTGTGTTTTATGGCGATGGGAAAGTCATGAATACCCAATTAAACAAGATTCCAAACCTTTATGGTTCTAGATTCGCTTGTAAATCATATTCGTCGAGCGCTCGCTGAATATAGTTTGCTTTTGGGTAGGCGGACTGGGAGGGTGGCCGGCTTACGAACACAAACATTCGTTGAGTTCTAGCTTTTTGAACAGCCGCCAAAATGCACTGAAAATTATCGAAAGCCCTTTTACTGGCACTAAAATCAAAAACAGGCGAAGAAATTTCAGCTTCAGGCTACAATTTATATTTTTACCAGTTGATCTGTTGAGACGTTTTGTCACGTTCGACGAGTAATTTGATCGCAAATTTCAGATCAAAACAATAACAAAGGCGTGCCTGACTAGGATCCTTTAAGACTTACACCTTAAAATCTCTGCCCTTTTTAAGCCAATATGGCAGAAAGCTATATTTACTTCAGACAATTATGCAAAACACACCCTATTTGAGACCAAAACAGCTCAAGGTCATATCCTTTGGGGTCGCACATACCTATAAGGCTGAGATAAGAAAGTAACACCCTGGTAAAACCCAATTCTGTAGCTTGGGAGGACTGGGGGAAATTCGAACTGACATTACGAAGTTGACAACCTCAAAAAAGTGTGTATATTCAGTGGATAACTTCCTCTCCAGTGGGTGCAAGCTACCCACTTATTATTTGCTGAATATAGAGTTTTTTCTTTGAATACCGTTTGCACTGTTGAACAATTGCTGTTTTCTCTTTGCGACAGATGGGGTCTCGCACAATAGACAAGGAACCACTAATGCAACATCTGCAACATAGAGGGCAGAAAAAGCAGAAACGGTTGCAAGAGGTCGCAAGAGGCCGCAGCGGTCGTAAAAAGACGCAACATAGAAGCCGCAACGGTCAAAGAGATAATCCCTTTGTCGATTTTGAAAATGAACGTTTTCCTTTCTACCAGAACGCGGGGGTCTGCCATGGGACAAGCGCACACGAATTTCCCCGCAAGGAGGACGTTGAAAGAAAATCCTCAAACTTCATCTCTAAAATCAAAAGGTGGATCGATAAGAAGCCCTTCCCAGTTCAGACGTCCGGTTTTGAGTATATCTGTCCCGTGGCAAATGCGGCGAGTGCAGATAAACAACCCAGCAAGGAGGGCAGTGGAAAAAAATCATCAAACGTTTTTTCTAAAATCAAGAAACGGGTCCTTAGAAGGCGTATCTCTAATGAAATGACCAAGAAAGGCGGTTTAGCGAACAACAGCAATGAAGAACGCATCGAATTCTGTAGCTTGGGAGACTGGGGGGAAATCATACCCGCGTTTTAAACATTTTTAAATAGGTTGTTATTACCCGTTTTTTTTTTGGTTGAAATGACCTTTTTTATTAGGTTATATAACCCATGGATTTTGGTTAAAACAACCACTTTTCATGGTGATATAACCATTTGAAATGGTTATAGTAACCGGAGTTTTTTGGTTCTGTCAATAAACCTGAGGTAACCAATTAAAAATGGTCAAAGAGTGGTCAATTTAACCATTCTTTATAAGTTACAAAAATAGGTTGTTTTAACGGACAGAAATAGATTACAGTGACTACAAAATAAAGGTCAAAGAAAACGTTTTTAATGGTTATTTCAACAATTCTTTACACTCAAGATAATGCAGTAGAACTGTGGACATACAGTTCTCACAACTAAGTTTTAGTGGTTATTTCCACAGGTCCAAAAAAAAACTATTCCATCAAAGCTCTAATAACAGAACAAATAACTTTTCTTCAAAAGAAACGAAAGGAAACTGAAAAAGCCAACCTTCAAATTTGCAAACATGTTCTACCTGATTTACAAAATGTACTGTGAACTCCTTCTTAATTCTTAATAATTATTGATTGTTAACTTTAGCAAATTTACCCAGTTGGCTGCAAGGTTGGAATTGAAATAAACTTACTTATTCAAATCTTTTGTGCTCATTAAATAAATAAATAAAATAAATAAATAGATAGTTTATTAAAATTACATCGCAGCCACCAGGCTGAATTACGTAATTATTTACAAGTCAATAAAAAAGATCTATAAGACTACGATAATATTAATAGACATAATCTAATTTTAAAAGGATAATAATAACAATGTTTCTAACCATAAAATATAAATATTGAAAAAAAGTACTATATACATTAACAAGGTTGTGCACATTAAGGAAGTCACACTTTTTGTAAATCAGTTAGAACATGTTCCACTGAGAGTGGAAGTGTGGCACTGGCAAATCCAAGCAACATGTGCTCGAATAACAGGAACACATTCTTCTCACTGCCAGCATTACCCTTTGGAAACTCCATATTGAAGCAGTAGAAGCTTCCCAAAAGGGTAACGACAGCAGTGAGAATGCTAGGTGGCCTGAACTTGCAAACCACCATTCCTTCTGAGGCCAAGAAGAGTTCATTCAGTGATTGCAAATCCCCAGTGCTGACTAGCCGTGGGAATGTTGAGGAGGTTATCACAGGGTCGTAACGGGGTATGTTTTTTAATCACTGATCCCATATTTTTACCAAAATTTTGATCCGCGATCCCAAAAGCGATGAAAATTTTGATCCCTGATCCCGCAAAAAATTGTTGATGCCACGAGATTCCCTCTTCATAATTTTTTCTCGATGTCGTAAAAACGCAGTCACTATTAACAACAATCGCGCCATCGCAAGATCGAACTGTCTTTCATGAAGAATATCATTAAAATACAGAATACTCTTCTTCATATTTCTTTGTTATAATTATCCAAAGCATTAGATGCTTACCCGAATTAACTCGATCTCCACTTCTCCTGTTCGACTTCATCCATTATAGAATTTAAGGTTTCACAATCAGCACTTGAAAGGACACTTAGTTGACATTTATATTCTTGATTACTTTTACTGCATTAATAATCAAAACAAACTCGCGCGATACTGTCTAATTCATGAACGTTTAGTAAGAGATGCAAAGCATATAAATGTGCACGATGATCGTTGATGGTTGAAAACAAAAGTGGAGTTGAATAATGGTGTTTATTTTCACTGAAAATGAGGTCAATAATTGTTTTTAGTATATACCACACAAGTGAATTACAGGTGATTTCTCGTCTAGATAACTGGTTACAAAATTTACCCCAGAAACTGCAGGAACGGTTTATTATTTTACAATTGTAAAGAAGGTTGTTGTCTATATTTTTGCAGTCACTTAAATAAAAACTCAGTCATCTTAAGAAATCGACTAAATTGCGTATAAAACTCTTGCGTATTTCGCAAATAAATAAAGAGTTTATGATTTGCTAATTTTCAGGGAATGTATTTTGGAAAGCTACACAAAATTGCCAAAATTCGAGCCCCGAAAATTTCAAGACACACGGTAGCTTTTCTGGTATTGTTAAACCACATATCATTCGAGTTTGGTCGAGCCATGGTTTGTATTTTGGCGAGACGCAGTCGAGCCAAAATACCCATGGTGAGACCAAACGAGCCTGATATGCTGCCGAAGCGTACCAAAAAACGTGCGATTAGGTATTTACCACGCCCAAATTCGTCCTAAGACCCGGCGTTATTTTTTCAGTTACCGTGATGATCAGTCAGGAGTTCTTGTTATATAGCGCGTGAACCGTGAGAAGAATAGTGCGTCAATACTCTTCTCTAACTCCTCATCTGTCAATTCTATAATTCTTTTGTTTGGAGTTTCATTTTCGGAATCTTGGAAATCCAAATTAAGAGAGAAATTTGGAAAATGCGGCTCCATTTTGAAACAAAAACGTTCCAGCGCTGTCCGTAAAGGTACACGCTAGCGCCGGCCAGTGTAGCCGCGTAAAATTTTGGCGCGAAATTGTAGTTTTATGTTTCGTTCTATTTCTGTTGTAATTTTCATCCCTGAAGTCTGCAAAAAAGTGCGAGTTTTAGAAACTGTCCATGATATCGTAGGATATCAGGTCAGTGACTTACTATCGTAGAAAATCATGACAGTAAATAAGGCTTCTGATTGGCTAATTCACAATTTGGGTACGGTAAGCCGCCGAAGCGTACCAAATAGGTACGATTAGGTATAAATATCTTGTTACTCTCCTGCTGGATCTGCTGCGCCCAGCTTCAAGGCGTGTCGGTAATAATAATAATAATAATAATAATAATAATAATAATAATAATAATAATAATAGTCTTTATTGCCAAAAGATAAAAGTACATATCTTTTGTTACATTCTAGTCACCTATACCCTCAATAAAAGTCTACCCTAAAAATTAAACTAGTTAAACTACAAATGGATGATAAAATACTACGTAGAAACTACATGGTCATCATCGTCTTCACCGTTGTCATCATCAGTTCCTTCCGCATCACTGCTCTCCGAATCATCTTCGTTGGACCCGTTAGCAAAGGTTTTTCAGGCGCGGCTCCTCGTTTTTACTAGATAAAGATAAGATACCATACTAAGGGTATATGTCTCCCTTACCATACTAAGGATACACCATACTAAGGATGTATGTCTCACCATCCTGATCAACTGATGCAATGTCTAGAATACACTGAGATGAGTTGTTGTTATCCTCATTACCGACAGTGTAAACAAGCAGATCTTCCCCTGATCGCTCCAGCCAGTTTAGATGCATGGTACGCTCAACGATGCCATCGTTGCTGCGATGAAGGTCCTCGCAAAGAATTGCCAGGAAGAAGGGCTCCAAATATCGTTTCCAGTTGTGCCTCAGAGCAACTACATTTCCCTTTGAAAACAGTACTGGACGAGTTTCAACTGGCGGTGTATCAGGTTGTCCTTCGTCTAAAGCTTGAAGCTCTTCGAGCACGTCAACAACATTGTCTGTTTGAGGTGAAACAACTCGTCGGATCACGCTTAGAGCCAGAGGCAGAGTTCCAGCCTTTTGTTTCGTTTTGTCTCTGACTCTTTGCTGCCGAACTCCTTGCCCAAATGTTTTTCCATTTTTGACATCAGTAACTCATAATCTCACAGTGGAGTTTTCGATAGAAAAATCAATGTTAGAAGATTTCCGTGCGAACGTCCGTAAAATAACCCCAGCAGCCCCTCACCATCCCTCTCTCCCACCACCTCCACCATCCCATCCCAAACTAATTATCTATTTATAGTAGCTGCAAAATTCTTTTTCTGCGGTATCTTTCGGTTCCGGGAACGGTTCACAAATCACGACAAATGGACATAAAAAATATCAAAACTTCACCTTCTTCTTCCACGCGATCTGTGGACGCGACGGTGGCGATGCTTTAGAGATCGCGATCGCGACCTGGACCGCTGAGATCTGCGCAACACGTGAAATAATGCTAATAAGCCGAGAAAACGTGTCAAACATAGCAGTCTTAATTTTATCTCTTGGAATTTAAGGTGGACAAAAAAGGCAATAGAAAGGGTACCGTTTTATCATGGTGAATAACATGGAATGGTTTGAAGGATTTCCGCATGACTCCTGGTGCTATCAAATGTCAGAATGTGTTATCAGTTTTATCATGGTTTTATGGCCGTTCCTCTCGCAAATTTACAAACCATTTCGTGTACACTCGTGTCTTAAAAGTATGGTAACAACATACAGCACATCCAAGAATTGTACCTACCTGTTCGATGAGCGCCTTGCGCTTCGATCGTACCTTTTGGGTGACCAGGAACGTGATCTGGAATGTTGATAGTTCATGAAATTAAATTTGGCCAAAAATATTGTAGATTTTAACAAGCACGAAGACTGGAAATCAAAATTAACAACACTTTACCGTCTTAGTGAGCGATCGTCCTTCTTCTTCTTCCTTTTCTCCATGGAAAATAAACGAAATTTATCCGATCTCTACGCGTACACCCGGCTCTATAAACAACTCTGAGTCGAAAGGTCAACGTCCAGCAATGGGCCAACGTGATCATATGAGATATTATATGACATGACTAAGCGTCATGCAGCATGAGTGAGACAATAAAATCCCGGAAAGTTATTAACGAACGCGTGACTAGCCAGTACTGTCCGGTCATCAATCAATCAATGAGTCTAAACACCATTTTGAAAATACTGTACGACATGAACCAGAAAATCTCAAAATAGGAATAAAGCTTTAAAAATCCCTGTAAAAAGCCTGGAAAGCGCATTTTGTGATTTTTATGGTTATTTAGGACAGCTTGATCCCTGATTCGATGAAAAACACTGCTGATCCCGATCCCATTGGTTGTGATCCCAGATCCCGGGGCTGTGATCCCTGATCCCACCCCTATTCAGGCCTTTGATCCCTGATCCCATGTACCTCGTTACGACCCTGTTATCAGATCTTCCACGACTTGATCACTGTCATTACTCTGTAAAATAAAAAAGAGGGACTTGGCTTCCATTTTCGGAACAGAAAAAGATAATTAATGTACATGGCATTTGGTAATTTGCTGGAAGAATCGCACTTGGTTTAAAAAATAACATTAATACCGTATGTTCTCAATTAAACGCCCCTGGCATTTATTTCAAACTTGGCATGGGTTATTATTTCTTTTTCTGGGAAGCCGTGTATTTTGCTCTCAAATTTTAAGTTTATTATACAACAAATAAACGTCTGAGGGGCTTATTTATAATTCCCTCTTTGATACCCGGTGTTTATTTGGGGCTTGGTGTTTAATTGAGAAAATTCGGTAATAATAACAACAGCAACAACAACAACAATAACAATAACAATAATGTAAAGGTGGAGGTGACAAACTAAACTCTAGACATCGACCATTACAAAAGTTATGGGGGGGGGGTGGAGTACAAAAAAATCATGCAAGGGAAAATTGAGTGAAAAAAATTCATGCACAGTGAGCAGTCCAGAAAAAATGTTCCTGCATATGGAAAAAATATTCCTGCAAGGGAAATGCTAACGGGAGAAACTCATGCAGCTCGAAAATTCCCCACCCCCATAACTTTTCTAATGGTCCATCCCTTACAGGTGTACTTCTTATGATGTACAAGCATGGTGTTATTAAATCCAGTGTTTACATGTACTAGTGACATTGATACCTTGGCTCTGATCCAAAAGGACTGAGAGCTTGTTTGTGTCCCTTTCCTTTTCTCAGCAAATAAAAATGGAAGTGAAGCCATCATACAACGGTTTTGAACTTCTTAAATCAGACAAAAGAACAGCAGTTAAAATAATTTAAAACCACTTGCCATATACCTAAAACAACCAAAAGGGTGTATTTACTGTGCTATCAGCGTTTTGTGGTTTTGTGCTTACATTGTATTGCATATCATGTACTAAAACCCACCAAAATTAATATTCAATTAAATACCATTTTTAATTTTTTGATGACTGACAATTGTACCTCATATTAATTTTGCAGTAATGAACTAGTGAGCAGCACACTGCCACAGGTCTTGCTAAGTGATTCATTCCCCCTACTGTTTTAGCCTCTTTGTTATCAAGCATGACATTATGACACACTGTAGTATCATAGCAGTATTGTAGTAGTACAACAACAACAAACACTTTATTTCAATAGGGTGCATAATTACAGTCAGACTGTAGTTCTGTTTGTTGATATTCAAGTTATTTTCATTCCCAGAAAGTTTTTACGTTATTATAATTTCCGGAGAATCTGAGGATAGAGGAAAGTTCTCCCACTTCCCAGAAGACCATTAGGTCATATCGCTCATGGTTTGTGTTTGCTACTCGACAACGTTTTTTCAATTGGTTGTATACATCTGTATGTAAAGTGATGTACATATGAGTAACAGATGGGTGTGTGTGGACGTAACTAATGTGGGTGTAAAAGATGTTATTTCATTTACTGTGTAACTTCTAAGCTACTTATGATCCAGTTAACTTGCTTTTTTAAGCATGTTTATCTGATTTACCCAAGAGTCATGAGTGTATGCCTTTTCGACGGCCGAGCAGTTGCAGAAAAAAACATAGGCACGCATTGCGTGCTTGACCTATGTTGAAATGACAAGTCTCATCCTAGCTTATTTGCGATTTTTAAGACATACTCTCAGGACAAAACAACTCAAATACTTCCCCCTCCACTATAGCACACAGTGCATAAGGCTCAGTTCAGACGCCGTACCTCTCATGTGCCGTAGCAAGTAGTACGTGGCTTTTTGGCAGTTGTACAGTGTCCAAATGAGTTTTTTCGACAGATCTCAATTAGGCAAGCCAAAATCTTAGGGTACGGCAAAGCTTGCCACTTAATACGACCTAGGAGCGAAAATGTATTTGGTACGGCACATGAGAGGTATGGTGTCTGAACTGGGCCTAAACAGCTTTTTTGTTTACTCAGCAATACTCTTGGAATGCAAAACAAAATCCTGCTAAAAACCCAGTTGGACCAAAATTGGAGATATAGTAACTACCGGGCTAGTAGGCTACAGGCTGAAAAGTCAAACTGACACCAGAACAAGAGGTGAAAGAAACAAACGTATCAGTTAATAATTTGAGGAGAGGACAGCCATTGGCACTCCCAGTTGCACAAATTTGTTTATGAAAATTGAAGACCGAAAGAGGGCAAAAGTCGTTTTTCAAACAAATTTTCTTGCCATATGTTCCTGTATATGATAAAACCAAGAAAGAAATCATTTCTACGTCGGCTGGAAAATCTGTGGATATGACTGATATAAATCATGGACACAACATCGTAAGCCAAAACTTAACATAATGGGAAGAACCTCCAGACACGCTTGAATGAACAAACTAATTTATGCAAATTGCTATCTTAAACACGTCGCTATAAATTTCAAAACCCATATGTTCCTGTATATGATAAGACCAAGAAAGAAATCAGTTCTATGTCGGCTGGAAAATCTGTGGATATGACTGATATCAATCATGGACACGACATCGGAAACTAAAACAACCGTAATATTGAAGAGAAAACAGGTTTAATACCCTACAGACACGCTTGAATGAACAAACTAATTTATGCAAATTGCAAACTTAAACACGTCGCTATAAATTCAAATTATCAAACAAAGCCGTTTCAAACACCTTGCAAAGTACAGTCAAAATTATCCATATCAAGCACAGATACAATCTTTTCAACTAACATCATCCTCAAAGATACATAACCAAAACAGCTGTTTCATAACACAAATCATAAAAGAACAAATTAAATTACAGTTTCTCGTCAACAAGTCTATATTGGGAAAGAGGTTGTTTTTGTCACGTTGGCCACGACCAAGTTCAATTTTACCTGCCCTTCCAATAGCTTTTGGAAATTACCATCAATTCCACCACAGCAAGCCTTTACTCAAAATATAATATTCGAAAGGAAAAAGTAGAAAAGCACATTGCGCTGATCCTTTCCGTCCCCATATGTACATTCAACATGGCCAGTAAGCTTAACCTTGTCTGACCTTCAGTTTCAGTAAGCGGATTCTAACCAGCTCTTTCATTCTTAGCTTAGTAGCCTCAATCTAGTAATTATTTCCACATAGTGCCACATAAATTCCCCGGGGGGTACACTCCCATGTGAAAGCTGCATGGATGCTCGTCGTCTCGCGTTCTCCGTCTTCTTGCATGCATGCATGCATGCATACATACATAAATACAAACAAACAAACAAACAAACGAACATAGAAAGCGCAAACTGCAGTCCGGCTAAGACCTATGTTTTCAACATAGGTCAAAAACCATTGTGGTTGGAGACCGGGGGCGGGATATTAGACGAGAGACGTCATATAAATGGGAGTGGGTATCAATCAATAGTTGCTTCTTAAACCAATAAGTTGCTTCTTTATCAATAGTTGCTTCTTATCAATTATATGCCACTGCCAAAAAAATCAAGACTAACGCAACAACTTAAACAGTAGCTTGAACATCGTGATTCAAGCTATCATTTCTTTTACGTTTTTAACACTGCAGCTGCCTTGGAGCCTGGTTGGGTCACTGTAATACTGAAATCACAGTCTGCCATTAAATTAGGAGAAACAAAAATATTGTACGTAGATGAAGAGAAAGAATTTCTGGAACGAGTAGTTCAGGAACCAAATCTACAACAGAAGCTCTTCAGCAAGTTGGCTTGCAGCTTGGGTGCAAACCCTGAAACCAGTAGTGGTGAAACACAAAATTCTGGAAGTCTTGGTAAGTTAAAATTATGAAGTCTCGGTAAGTTTGAGTCACTGCTTGAGTACAGCATTGACTAGGCAAAGCTCACTATTTTTGCTGATGTTACTTGTATATAGAAGTCGTCAAATACAAACTAGGAACAATGAAAAACCATTATGAGTAAAAGGATGGTATGCAACTAAGTACTAAATTGGTGGTTACAAATAAGAGCTGTTAAATATTACTTCTTTCTCTCAGGATCCACTCAACCTGTTCAGGTGCTACGTCTCTTGGTTTATGCAGCAGCAGAAACAGGTGCTCAGCAACTTATAAAAATGATTTTCAGCACATCATCTGGAAGAATAGTTTTCGATGCTTACAAGGACAGTTCACGGCTACCAGAGGTTGTTGCCAGAAAACATGGCCATGAAGAGACAGCGTGTTATCTGCAAGACATGACTACAAGGTGCATTTTTATTTCGTAGAAAAAATAAAGGTGCCAGAAGGGGACTGGGAAGTGAAGTGAAGAATTGTGAGTCTTTTAGATATGCTAACCGAACTTATTTATCAAAACGTTTAATTTTTTGTGCATTAAAGCAAACTGATCCAGACCTTACATTGAATGAACCATACACTTATGCTCATAACAGTAGTATTGTAGGCTGGGCTGGGGCGATTTACCTCGCTTTCATGTTCCAAAAAACCTCGCTTTCATGTTGGGTCTCAATATGAGGTCGAGGCATAGGGAAAATACGTCACGAGATCTTAGGTTTATTATTAATTATGATTGCATTGGTTTGTTTGTCGGTAACGGCGTCATTTTGGTTCATGTCTGAAGCGTGTAAGGGTGAAATTATGAAGCCACGTCGAAGACCTTTGCGATGTTTGGATTCTTTTCAGAATATTTTTGGACGAGAAGCATTGCGTTTAATAACAAGACCCGAGAGATCACATTTGGCTCGATTGGCCGACAGGATCAGAGAAAGAAGAGAAGAAACGTGGCGTGTGTTGAATAGAGATCGCGTGGCGGCTTTTATTGAATTGGTGACCCTTGTCTGGGTCGATGAAGAAAATTGCATCCGTCACGCTTCAGAGAGAGGAACTGCGGATGAATCCCTCACGTGGACATTACTGCATCGTGTGTTGCCGTTTGCTTTACGACATTGTAATGATTTTTCAACATTGGCAAAGTGGGCAAGACCGATGTTTATGAAAGACTTTGAAAAAATGAGAACGTGTTTGGATGTTAAATTTCCAGACTTGCGTGAAACATCGAGACATTGGCGTAAGGTTTGTCATTATTATGAGGGAATATGGAAAGACAATCAATAAGACATATAGCGTGACGTTTTCATGTTTATTATTTAACCCAAGTAGAACAATTACAAATGTTTATTAGCTTTATCTAACAATTGTTGTAAACGCACACGTTTTTTGTCACTGAATTTTTCTTTTCGTTGACTATGAATTAAATGCATGTATTTTTTCAGTCGTTTTCGTTTTAATTGAAAAGGAGAAGATCTCACAGTTTTGTCTTCCTCCGAAACAAGAGGTTCAAATCGGAGTAAATAAAAAGTGTTATTGCTCATGACAGGAGTGTAAGTTTTGACTTGGTTTGAAAAACGAACACGCTTCATGTTTTACAAATGAAGTCCTTCCAGCTCTAGTCTTACTTGCTCAATGTTTTCATGCATGCTCATGCAGACTCGGCGCTCTTTTACTCAAAATGAGCACCATGCACTTGGCGCCTATTTATATATGTTTGCAGTGCAACTCAATTTGAGTGAGTGACTCAAACTCATAATGAGCAATGCATTTTGAGCGCGAGTAACCCAGTTAATCGATGAGTTGCTCACCCATATACTCATAGCACATGAGTAACATGAGTTAGTGTATGGCACATCTTTGCCAGTATTGTCAAAAACCGTTCAGTCGAAGCTACAATAGAGACCGTCACGAGAAGCGGGGTTGTTGGAAACGTTTAGAACAACAACAAGGGGAAAGTACAACCATGGCTACTGTCTCCCCAGAGGACGTGGTGTCTGAAGTTGGGTCAGACGAAGGAAGCATAAACGAGGATTCAGAGGATAAAGAAAATGACGATGAAGACATGGAAATCGATTCCGAGGACGAAGACGACAGTGAGGTGGAATATGACATCGTTGATCCATGGGAAGATCTCCGTGCCAAAGTTAAAGAGTCCCTTAGTTCACGCTTCGGAAAGCAAGTGGAGCGGCTACTGGAAAAGGGGGCATCTGAAGCCGTTGCTCAAGCCAAAGCTTTCAATGCTTTATTGCCCGTTTTCAGAGCAAAGTTACGGAGGCTGTACCTGCACTATCTCAAGTGGTTCCGTCGTCTTAAACGTGATCCCGTACACGAAGCAGTCATGAAAACCCTACGTCGTTTCATGGACGAAGAAGAAGATATGGATTATGAAGAGGCCGCAGACGCAGCCGTGGATAGGCGAAAATTTTTATTGAACAGAATTTTTCATCCATGGCCAGTCCCTAAGAACGAAGAAGAAGAGGAGGAGGAGGAGGAGGAGGAGGAGGAGGAAGAAGACGAAGAAGACAAAGAAAGTTGACCATGAGACTTTGCAGTGAACCAAGTTGACCAGATGAAATTGTATTGTAACGAACGTGAATAAAAGTGATTGTCACGTGAGCTCTCCAAGGTTGCTTTTGCTACAATTATTGTCTTGAGAAATGCTTATGTTTGAGCTACTCGAAGCTAACCTGAGCTGTGTGTAGCTACAGAGGCTTGGCAGAGAGAGGTATGGGATCAACAAAGACCGGAGGTGAGGCACCTCCCTTGGTCTAGTTTCCGTCCAAATAAGGGCACCCTAGGAGGAGGGTTAGAGGTGGTTGTGTATGCTGCAAGGCATTGCAAGGTATCGCGAAAAATCGCTGGAAGAAAACGCCATAAATTTGTTCTTTAGTGACTGGTCAGTAGTCTTCCTCTGAAGCCTCAGCCCGCAAAAGCCTTAACGGGCAGGGGTCTTCTCTAATCGAGCTAGCCAGCAGTACTCCCCATTGGGCCAGGGCTCACGATCCCAATTCTCCAGAGAGCCTAGCCTGCTGGTTTGCCGTCTTTTTTCTGACCTGGTCCTAGTCAACGGTCTTATCCTAAGGCCTGAGCCTGCAATGTCTATCAGCCAGCAGTCTTTTTCTTTTAGACTGGACCCTGCAACCTTAATGGACGTCGCCTTTTCCTGAAATATGAGCCTGCAATCCCTACCGGTCAGCATAGGGTCATTCCCGCCACATGGGAGCTGGTCAAAATTTAAAAAAGCTTAATAACATACATTCCCAACAGGTCAGCAGAGGCACGTGATCTATTATTATTATTATTATTAGAGCAGTTTTCAATTGAGTGTCGTAAAACCAAAACCAAAGTAATTACTCTGGCCAATCACAAAGGACACAGACAATCCAGTAAACCAATCAAAACTCGAAGCAAATACATGTAGCTGGCACGAAGCGCGGGAAAACGTGCGCAAGCGAGTCACGATTGGTTTTGGTTTTAGTTCTGATTGGCCGAGAAAGTGGCGCGAGATTTTTTAACCAATCACTAAGCGTAGTGAACGCAAAACCAAAGCAAACGCAATTAACTTTCGACACTCAAGTGAAAACCGCTCTATTATCATTATTGATATTATTATTATTATTGAGCTCCAAGTGAAATCGTTTCCCTTTGTACTCGCCCTCGCAAAAGATCCTGGGTAAAGACAAGAGGGGTAGGGGGCTACCCCTTCATTTATTGCCACGTGACAGGCCTCGCCCCATGAAAGTTATGACGTGACAGACATCACGTGAGTCACCCACTTCATGAAGATTGGTTGCGTGACACCTGTCAGCTCCACCAAGATACCTGGTTGACCTGTAATGAAGGAGGGGTACCCCCACCCCTATTTTCTCCTCTATTTTTCCCAGCACCCATTGCATGCGTATTCCAAATGGGTGCCCCCTCTTCTAACCATCCAAATATGGTCCGTGCTTTCCAAGGAGCGTGGCAGTACTTTTCCAATTTTTTTTACACTGTTGCTATGGTGACTGGTGTCGTGGGGTACCCCCTTCCTCTAACCACCCAACAGTGACACTAAAAAACAACAAATATAAGAACGTTTGAAACGCACCAATACAACATGGCAAAACAGAGAGAGAGAGTTTGTTGTTGAAAAAATAACCAGTGTTTAATTCAAATTTTCACAAAATTTGTTTACAAAAAGTTGTCATTACTTCTTGACTCACAGGTCTTGTCTGACAATCAAAATAACAAGTTTTCATTCAACATGATGACTAACGAAGAAGAAATGCAATTGACTATTGGTCATGGACATGTATTGTATACGGGGGGTGCAGACGGAACAGACACCCTAGCAGAGGAAATGGCCAGGGAATATGGAATGCAAATTGAAGTGATTGTTCCGCCAAATCATCCCCGTGCAAAGTTCACTTCACCTGCTTCTGTCGAAGTGTTGATACAAGCCGATCCTGCCATAGGTGCTGCTGCTCACAAGTTGTGTAAACGTGTTCCAACTCACTTTTACACTCTCTCCCTCTTGCAGCGCAATTACCACATTGCCAGAAAAGCCCATACCGTCTTTGCCTTTGGAAAACTGTGTGCAGACAAAAAAAGAGTGGAAGGAGGAACTGGGTGGACTGTGCAATTAGCCATAGATCAGGGTAAAGAAGTCTTCCTGTTTGACACCAACACCAATCAGTGGTATCGGTCAGAAAATACCTACAACATCGAAAACTCCTGTCTCAAAAAAGTGACATCATTTAAACCCTGGGGCACTCTTCGACTACCCACCCTTCATCAGAGCAGTGCTGTGGTTGGTTCGCGAGACATTACTCCTGCAACAAGGGCAGCAATCAAGAACTTGTTCCAGAGAACATTCTGTCTACCCGAAAACATTGAGCAAGTAAGACTAGAGCTGGAAGGACTTCATTTGTAAAACATGAAGCGTGTTCGTTTTTCAAACCAAGTCAAAACTTACACTCCTGTCATGAGCAATAACACTTTTTATTTACTCCGATTTGAACCTCTTGTTTCGGAGGAAGACAAAACTGTGAGATCTTCTCCTTTTCAATTAAAACGAAAACGACTGAAAAAATACATGCATTTAATTCATAGTCAACGAAAAGAAAAATTCAGTGACAAAAAACGTGTGCGTTTACAACAATTGTTAGATAAAGCTAATAAACATTTGTAATTGTTCTACTTGGGTTAAATAATAAACATGAAAACGTCACGCTATATGTCTTATTGATTGTCTTTCCATATTCCCTCATAATAATGACAAACCTTACGCCAATGTCTCGATGTTTCACGCAAGTCTGGAAATTTAACATCCAAACACGTTCTCATTTTTTCAAAGTCTTTCATAAACATCGGTCTTGCCCACTTTGCCAATGTTGAAAAATCATTACAATGTCGTAAAGCAAACGGCAACACACGATGCAGTAATGTCCACGTGAGGGATTCATCCGCAGTTCCTCTCGCTGAAGCGTGACGGATGCAATTTTCTTCATCGACCCAGACAAGGGTCACCAATTCAATAAAAGCCGCCACGCGACCTCTATTCAACACACGCCACGTTTCTTCTCTTCTTTCTCTGATCCTCTCGGCCAATCGAGCCAAATGTGATCTCTCGGGTCTTGTTATTAAACGCAATGCTTCTCGTCCAAAAATATTCTGAAAAGAATCCAAACATCGCAAAGGTCTTCGACGTGGCTTCATAATTTCACCCTTACACGCTTCAGACATGAATCAAAATGACGCCGTTACCGACAAACAAACCAATGCAATCATAATTAATAATAAACCTAAGATCTCGTGATGTATTTCCCCTATGCCTCGACCTCATATTGAGACCCAACATGAAAGCGAGGTTTTTTGGAACATGAAAGCGAGGTAAATCGCCCCAGCCCAGCCTACAATACTACTCATAACTTTTTCTAAGTGAAGAGAAACAATGATGTCCATGACTAACCTGAGTTTTTAACGTAGCATCTTATAAATATCTTATTTCGACCTTTTCAATTTGTAAGACACTTGCTATTTACACACTTATTATTATTATTATTATTTTCGCTTACTACACAGATTTTCAAAAGAGATAAAGCCTGGTCAGAAATGGTCCCAGGCAATTGATTGGTCAGAACTTTTGGAGGCTGCCAAGGCAACACATAAGCAGCCTAGTAAGTAAAAAGGAATCCTTAATGTCTTTGCTACTTTTCACCTCATTTTCATTTTGGTATTCATTTCTTGTTTTCCAAGTGTTTTGTGTAAAATTTGTGAGCACGAGCACTGTCATTTTTACTTTAAAATGTCTCTGTTACATGTTTGTTGAATTAGTATCTGTTATCAGTGCTGGGTTTAATCATATTAAGGTTTGAGGTTTTGTGTATGATCACAGCATGAACGCAACAGAAGGGACAAAATATGTCATCTTTTTAAATCAAGGGTCTTATTTTCATGTGATTATTATATCGATTATTGACCATTTGGGGTAGTAAATTGGGTTTCTGCGTGGTTGTCAATAGCTTGATACTGTGTAACTGTTGTGTACCTGTTAATGGGTGGCGTTTAGAACAGTCTTCCTGCTTCTTGCTCAGGAAGGTCAGTTAAAAACACACAACATAGTCTGCTAACAAAAGCTGAGAAAGGAACACGAATAAAAAATATTGGGCATGATCTTTAGGTCTTGTCAGTGAAGAAGAAAATAATCAACTTGAGAGTGACCAGGCTAGCGACAGAGACTATTTTGGGGACGTTGACACTTCTTCTAGTGAGTCATCAGGGCTGCTATCTTCTGATTCTGAGGATGATGTTTCAGAAGTACTTTGTAAAGGTAACAATGCAATATTTAATATTAAAGGAAGTGTCTGACAATAATAATCATCTCAATTAAGGCTGCCCACATCAGGGCACCTGGTACATGTACATTCCCATTGTACAAGCCGCTTTCCTGAAAATGGCCACACCTTAATGTACCTGTGTTTTATGACGGCTGTCACATAAAATGTAGTTGCATTTTTCTGGTAGAAAGAGTCAGCCTTAGTACACACGTTGAATACTGGACAAATCTCTAGCTGGATAATTTAAACTTCGCAGAGCTGAAAATTCAAGAGGGAGGTATGACATCTGAAGATAATACTTATTAGAACGAGATTATTATAGCGAATCACAGAACTATAGGGAAATTTACCTGTTTGTTGGTTTAGGCCAGGAGCAAGCTTGACAAGGCAATTCAACAAGAAGGAAATGTTTTTGTATCACAGTTTATTTGTAGTTCACAGACAGTAAACATTTTGTTACTGCTTAATGGATAAACATGAGAGTTATACAACATTCTTATGCTGTTGATTTGAGCTGTATTGTACGTGTAATCTTTTCTGCCCAGCGATCTGCCTTGCACAATGGCCAGGGAATGGTATGATAAACTTCATGATGAAATTCAGAGGATGTTGGATCGCTTAGCTGTTGCCTTGTTACTCATCTATCAGCTATTTAGTCATCTCAAATTCACAGATCTCACAAAATGGCTTCATGACGGAAAACAGTAAAATGTTTTTAAGCAGTTTACTTTAAACTTCTAAGGCTCTTTACAATAAGTTACAAAGGAAAATTAAAACTTGTGTTATTGCAATGAACAGAAAAGGGAGATAGATAAGATATGTTTTGAAGATGAAAATTACTGTGAATTATTTCAAATTTGTATTTTGACTGTCAAAGCAATCAGATCAGCAAGGTACGTAAGTAACAAATGAAAGACGGGGGCATTCAGTATTTAAATGATGCCTGACAACACATTCAGCTCAACTTATTCCTCGCGAAGCGAGGTTTATAAATTTGTCGCGTGGGGTTCGCGCGAGGATCGCTAAGGGCGGTCAAATCTCGATCGGCCCATATATATTTCGATGGTGTCGGCACAGTTGCCTAGCAACAAAACCAAATCGCGACCGCTGACAGTTGTGCACTCTCATGTTTCTTCGGCGTGTTTCTTCATTTCTTGCTTGCTTCGCTGCGTTTATTTGGGTGCTGATATGTTTATTCATCGTCTGTGAACAAGCAAGCAACGCCTGATTAAACAAGTGGCTGAAAATCCATTCCGGGGGAGATTTACAACTGAAACTCAGCGTGAACGCCGACTTGAAATTCAGCGCGAACAACGAAGGCGAAAGAGTCGACGACAAGAAAGCACGGGTACAGAACATCGTTCTCCGACAATAGCCTAGCGAAGACTAAAGCCATCAGCAGGACACAAACAGGTGACTGGAATATCACAGGCGAGAAATCTTGAAACATACATAACGTAGCTTAAATTTACCTTGATAGCACAGCGCTGCGATAAAACGAAATTCGCCAACAACGCGAGAATCGATACAAGGTCTTCGAATATTATAACTCAGTCACACCAATTGAATAATATATACCGGTAAGAATGAACCCAGTGGCTACAAACTCTTCGAGAAAATGTGTGCTGAAACCGATCAGGACCGGTGACACCGACAAGAAGTGCTTCGACAAAATGATTTTGTTATAGAAGCAACAAGAGGCGGGAAAAAACACACGATCATCAAAATACTTTTGCTAGAAATATCGGCTTTCGTTACTTTTAGGGGACTCGCGCTATATAAAGAAAAAATTGTCTGAATGCACGCGCAAAAATGACGAATTTAATTCACTCGCAAAAATGACGAATTCAATTAATTGTACAAAGCTTAGAAATAACTAAACTCAACAATAACAAAGCTAACCGTTGTAGAATCAGTGCTTAACCCTAAACAGAAGTAAAGATGAGTACTTAGGCCTAATCTCTATCGATCAGTGCTAAACCCTAAATACTGTAGATGAGTGTTTAACCGTTTTTCATTTTGTTTTCATTTGTTTTTCTCGCTAATAAATTAAACGCTCGTCATCAAATTTGACACTCGTCATTTTTGCGCGTGCATTCAAACAGTGTTTCACTGGTTTTTTTCCTAAGTAGCGCGAGTCCCCTAAAAGTAACGATAGCCGAAATATCAGTACCTTTCCAACGGACGGTGACTGAACAGGTATCTTTACTCTTGATGTACCAGTAATTATTATCAACGTATAATTACTTTTCCAAGGATGATCACAATTACAGATTACACAAGAGAAATGAAATTATTCACAAAATAGGTTTCAGTTCCCCAAACAACTAGCATATAATTTGTGTATGAGCAGTAAAAAGAATTTAAATCTTAAGTTTAGGACGTTCCCGAAAAAATATTTGAAAGAAATAATTCATATTGGATCAGTAGGAATTTATAAAAGTTTATGTTTTCCGTTATGGATATAATTTGACCCTGTTAATAGTAAAAAAAAATAATATTCAGATGGATCAGAAAGGACAATTTCTGTTCACAATTTGGTTTGGAAATGCACTTACAAGTATTGCTCTGCCTGACAATTACCACTTTAAAATGTGTAGCGGGGATAGGTACGTACTACCTGCATGTATTTGATGTGAAACAAACATTACTGCTTAAAATTAATTATTGATAATAATTTCATGCTACATACAGTGACCAGCATCACAGCTCTCCTCCCAGTGCACAAACAAGCACCAAATTCATGGGAATTGAGATCCTGATCACCTTCAACATGATTTGTCTATGTGAAAGTTTGTCTTACTTCTGAAGATTTCACATGCTATAATCTACATTCACCCTTTCCCTTAATCAGCTACTCTTGCTTTTCACACCAATTGACCTCCCTAAGCCCCAATGTAAACCTGCAAATTCTCCTTACTGGTCCTCATACATTTCTTGTAGTACTAGTGCAGAGAACTTCTTTCTACTGACATTAACACTATTCATGTTTGGTGATCAATTCCTTAATTCTGATGACCTAATTAAAGCATTGTTATTGTAGGGAGATGCTGGTCACTGGGGCTTCAAGGGTTCATGTATTACATGCATATTATTGTCAGTGACAGTTATCTAATCCAATTTCTATAGTATGTTGGGGGAATGAATAAACATGTTACAACATCAATATGAAACTCTGTGCTTTGCTTGCCATTATTCTGTATTATTCTCATTTCAACTTTTGGGTAAAAATGGATAATTGTTTTAATGCACCACATCACTCTTCAGCAGTGAGAGACTCCTGCTACAGTATCTCAACCAGTCAAGGGAAATAATGTATTGTTTTAGCTATTGACACTTGTCAATACCCAGTAAATAGAACAAAAACTGTACAACAGAATCCAAAGGAAATGGCCGGGTTAATGTTGGAGATAACAAGTTCCAATTGGAATTTGAACTGCATTTCTGATAACCTACTCTCACCCAACCAAAATAAACAGAAACACCACACATATTGTCTTGGACAACAGGTCCACAGCAATACTATACGTCCTCTCCAGAGAGCAATTTACCTTATTTTAGAATGAAGAGAGGTGGGGGGGGGGGGGGCTGAACGTATTTTCGTATACATGACAGAGGATTGGATGCAAGTTACATGGAAGCGAATGGGGACCAGAATGTCGATCTTAACTCCCAATTGGGGACCATTGTGGCCACCCATCCACACCTCCAGTTAAAGCAAAATTCTATCCCCTCCCCACCCCCATTCGCTCAATTTTGTGGTGCACCCGTGCCTGAGCTTCGCGAGGTATTGCGAGTCACGTATTTCTAGTTACCATTTGTTTGATTGTTTTGCAAATTCATCTTGCTGTTTCTCTAGGTTCTCTATCACATTCTGCCTTCTCTCCCATTTTTTCATTGCCTACATCATTTTTAAGGATCTGAAATGCAGAATGTGCAGGATAGGAAGGAAATACATGCTTTAGCACGGGATAATATGTACGGGTTAACATACTGGTTACCTAGCACAATTCATTACATTATTTGTTGTTTCCTTTTCTTTCCATGTAGAAAACGAGAAAGAAAAACATTGTTTGAAAGAGAGCTACAGTTCACTGAAAGAGATTGGTTCCAGTGATCAAACTTCACAGCACCCATCTCACAGACTCATCATGCCCTCAAGTGATCAGCTGATGTCTGTCTTCTATGAGGGAGTGTTTCCAGTAAGGCAAGGGAATATCTTAGGAAGGCATGGAACAAACAATGCCAATTTGACAGAAATCTGTTTCCAGAGTAATAAACGTGTTTATAAAGAAGTTCTTTATTTGCAACAGCTTAAACATCTCCATCATCCTGCAGCCTCGGACAATAATTCTTGGGACATTTGACACCTTTGAGGATGGTACCCCTTCCCCCGTTCAATGTTGTATAAACCGCTGGCATTTCTACCAGAAAAATGCACATTTTCTAGTCTTTTCAACATTGCAAAGGGGGAAAGGGGAGAAGTCGGCAAGGTGTCCCAAGATTATTGACCGACGCTGTGGCATTTCTGTCCTTACGAGTATATGCACTGAGAGCATACCGCTTCATCTGAGCACTTTTTATGAAAGGTGGTTAGTGCAATTTTCAATGAATCTGGGAGAAACGGCTACACAATGGTTCACAATTTTTTATTGTAATATGCACATTGACCCAGCCAAAGATCATCTGAGTTTGACCCATGCAGATGTTATGGTAGAAGGCAATCTTGTGACAGACAACTATGTGGGTGTTATGGCCCCCTTACAACAGAATAACCACAACCCAACGGATGGTGGTAAGAAATGAATATAATTAAACTAGAAATACGTGACTCGCAATACCTCGCGAAGGTCAGGCACGGGTGCACCACAAAACTGAGCGATGGGGGTGGGGAGGGGATAGAATTTTGCTTTAACTGGAGGTGTGGATGGGTGGCCACAATGGTCCCCAATTGGGAGTTAAGATCGACATTCTGGTCCCCATTCGCTTCCATGTAACTTGCATCCAATCCTCTGTCATGTATACGAAAATACGTTCAGCCCCCCCCCCCCACCTCTCTTCATTCTAAAATAAGGTAAATTGCTCTCTGGAGAGGACGTATAGTATTGCTGTGGACCTGTTGTCCAAGACAATATGTGTGGTGTTTCTGTTTATTTTGGTTGGGTGAGAGTAGGTTATCAGAAATGCAGTTCAAATTCCAATTGGAACTTGTTATCTCCAACATTAACCCGGCCATTTCCTTTGGATTCTGTTGTACAGTTTTTGTTCTATTTACTGGGTATTGACAAGTGTCAATAGCTAAAACAATACATTATTTCCCTTGACTGGTTGAGATACTGTAGCAGGAGTCTCTCACTGCTGAAGAGTGATGTGGTGCATTAAAACAATTATCCATTTTTACCCAAAAGTTGAAATGAGAATAATACAGAATAATGGCAAGCAAAGCACAGAGTTTCATATTGATGTTGTAACATGTTTATTCATTCCCCCAACATACTATAGAAATTGGATTAGATAACTGTCACTGACAATAATATACATGTAATACATTAACCCTTGAAGCCCCAGTGACCAGCATCTCCCTACAATAACAATGCTTTAATTAGGTCATCAGAATTAAGGAATTGATCACCAAACATGAATAGTGTTAATGTCAGTAGAAAGAAGTTCTCTGCACTAGTACTACAAGAAATGTATGAAGACCAGTAAGGAGAATTTGCAGGTTTACATTGGGGCTTAGGGAGGTCAATTGGTGTGAAAAGCAAGAGTAGCTGATTAAGGGAAAGGCTGAATGTAGATTATAGCATGTGAAATCTTCAGAAGTACGACAAACTTTCACATAGACAAATCATGTTGAAGGTGATCAGGATCTCAATTCCCATGAATTTGGTGCTTGTTTGTGCACTGGGAGGAGAGCTGTGATTCTGGTCACTGTATGTAGCATGAAATTATTATCAATAATTAATTTTAAGCAGTAATGTTTGTTTCACATCAAATACATGCAGGTAGTACGTACCTATCCCCGCTACACATTTTAAAGTGGTAATTGTCAGGCAGAGCAATACTTGTAAGTGCATTTCCAAACCAAATTGTGAACAGAAATTGTCCTTTCTGATCCATCTGAATATTATTTTTTTTTACTATTAACAGGGTCAAATTATATCCATAACGGAAAACATAAACTTTTATAAATTCCTACTGATCCAATATGAATTATTTCTTTCAAATATTTTTTCGGGAACGTCCTAAACTTAAGATTTAAATTCTTTTTACTGCTCATACACAAATATGCTAGTTGTTAGGGGAACTGAAACCTATTTTGTGAATAATTTCATTTCTCTTGTGTAATCTGTAATTTTGATCATCCTTGGAAAAGTAATTATACGTTAATAATAATTAGTGGTACATCAAGAGTAAAGATACCTGTTCAGTCACCGTCCGTTGGAAAGGTACTGATATTTCTAGCAAAAGTATTTTGATGATCGTGTGTTTTTTCCCGCCTCTTAATAATAATAATAATAATAATAATAATAATAATAATAATAATTAATCTTTAAAGAGGATACTCCCATCACGTTGAGTGGTTTTCAGGGAGGTCCTCTATAACAAAAGAATAAAATAAAACTAAACATTGTAATAGATACAAGCTAAAACTAAAAATATAAGCACTTCTTGTCGGTGTCACCGGTCCTGATCGGTTTCAGCACACATTTTCTCGAAGAGTTTGTAGCCACTGGGTTCATTCTTACCGGTATTATTCAATTGGTGTGACTGAGTTATAATATTCGAAGACCTTGTATCGATTCTCGCGTTGTTGGCGAATTTCGTTTTATCGCAGCGCTGTGCTATCAAGGTAAATTTAAGCTACGTTATGTATGTTTCAAGATTTCTCGCCTGTGATATTCCAGTCTCCTGTTTGTGTCCTGCTGATGGCTTTAGTCTTCGCTAGGCTATTGTCGGAAAACGATGTTCTGTATCCGTGCTTTCTTGTCGTCGACTCTTTCGCCTTCGTTGTTCGCGCTGAATTTCAAGTCGGCGTTCACGCTGAGTTTCAGTTGTAAATCTCCCCCGGAATGGATTTTCAGCCACTTGTTTAATCAGGCGTTGCTTGCTTGTTCACAGACGATGAATAAACATATCAGCACCCAAATAAACGCAGCGAAGCAAGCAAGAAATGAAGAAACACGCCGAAGAATCCGCCGAAGAAACATGAGAGTGCACAACTGTCAGCGGTCGCGATTTGGTTTTGTTGCTAGGCAACTGTGCAGACACCATCGAAATATATATGGGCCAATCGAGATTTGACCGCCCTTAGCGATCCTCGCGCGAACCCCACGTGACAAATTTATAAACCTCGCTACGCTCGGAGGGCCTTCGGCCCTCCTCGCTTCGCGAGGAATTATTTGAACAAACTTAGAGAATGTGTTGTGATCGTAATTATACAGCTTTTGGTATATTAACAACGACATCCGTTCTATAAACACTCAGATTTTAAATTTTGGCAATACGTTTGACCTAAAAAACTGCAATGCTTTCAATTCTTGAAATAGCTCTCTGAAACTAAATGTCTGAAATGGGCAAGAATAATTTGTTATATCAAGTAAAAGTGGAGTATACAACTGGAAGTTTTCAATTTCTTTTTGCAAACTAAGATTGTTTTTATACTGTATAGCCCTCAGTTAATGAACAGAGCTAATTAAAAGAAAAAAACCTTACGGTCCCAGCTTTTTCTAATTAATTTTTTAAAATGAAAATGACAAACTCACATATACAGAAAGTTTTTGCTCCCAAAGAGCAAATGTTTAGCGAAGTTTAGCCTGTACAGGGGCTCCTTAGCGAGGAATAGGATGCAAGACTACACTGTAAGTGTGGATTAGGAGGGGAATGGGTGGTGGATGTTGCCCTGCACCCAAGCCTCACCCCGCTTGCTCACTGAGTTTGCCTATTCCCTATTCCTCACTGAGGAGCCTGTTCACAAGCTAAAAGGATACTGCTTAGATATATGACACATTGAAATTCAATCCACAAAAAATGAATGCGTGTGAACTATCGTAGTATAGTGTGGTGGTCTAGCAGGTTGCTTGTCGTGCTTTTCATCTAAAGGTTAGTCTCTACTGTCGTGTGGTTTCTGCTTCGTGTTATTTTGGTCCCTAAGACGAGATACTTCACTAAACACTGTCTCCCTTTTCCGAGATGTACAAAAATGGTACTGGCCAGTCACTATTAGGGAAATCTGAAAAAAAAACCTTAGGACGCAGCCCTTTGATGGACTTGCATCGTGTTCGGGGGTTTGTAGCAACACTCCTGGTTACTCCGTTCTTACTACAGAAATCTTGGGCATGAGGGCGGCATGTGAAGTGGCTTTTTTTTAGGAAAATAAGGCTTTGCAATTTAGCCATCCCAATGAAAAGCACAAGCTTGGTTTGTAACAACCGGGTACCTTAGGTATAACACGGCCGATATCCGAGTTACACGAAGAGTTTTTTTAAAAACCGGAAAATGTGTCTTACTTACAGTTGCAGATGGTGATGGTTGCCCTACACTAGGAGATGTGTATCCACTGGTGAAATGGAAAGCACGTGATTGCCTAACTGAAAAGTGTTATTGCAGTGCTTCTGATGTTTGGGTTCTGACTTGTGAATTCCGCCCAACAAGAAAGATCTTGTTCATTTATGTAAGGATTTAAGAAATTTTACATCTTTATTTTACATTCATGTGTTGGTGTAGCGATACTCAAACAAAGTATGTTAAGCCTGTAAGATAGTAAACCACTAGGATAATCTGCTACTGAGCAATACAAAAATTTGATGAACCAAGGATGTGTTTTTGTGGAGTTATTCTTGTGTCACTGATGACTGAATAAATAAATAAACTAGAAATACGTGACTCGCAATACCTCGCGAAGCTCAGGCACGGGTGCACCACAAAATTGAGCGAATGGGGGTGGGGAGGGGATAGAATTTTGCTTTAACTGGAGGTGTGGATGGGTGGCCACAATGGTCCCCAATTGGGAGTTAAGATCGACATTCTGGTCCCCATTCGCTTCCATGTAACTTGCATCCAATCCTCTGTCATGTATACGAAAATACGTTCAGCCCCCCCCCCCCCCCCCACCTCTCTTCATTCTAAAATAAGGTAAATTGCTCTCTGGAGAGGACGTATAGTATTGCTGTGGACCTGTTGTCCAAGACAATATGTGTGGTGTTTCTGTTTATTTTGGTTGGGTGAGAGTAGGTTATCAGAAATGCAGTTCAAATTCCAATTGGAACTTGTTATCTCCAACATTAACCCGGCCATTTCCTTTGGATTCTGTTGTACAGTTTTTGTTCTATTTACTGGGTATTGACAAGTGTCAATAGCTAAAACAATACATTATTTCCCTTGACTGGTTGAGATACTGTAGCAGGAGTCTCTCACTGCTGAAGAGTGATGTGGTGCATTAAAACAATTATCCATTTTTACCCAAAAGTTGAAATGAGAATAATACAGAATAATGGCAAGCAAAGCACAGAGTTTCATATTGATGTTGTAACATGTTTATTCATTCCCCCAACATACTATAGAAATTGGATTAGATAACTGTCACTGACAATAATATGCATGTAATACATGAACCCTTGAAGCCCCAGTGACCAGCATCTCCCTACAATAACAATGCTTTAATTAGGTCATCAGAATTAAGGAATTGATCACCAAACATGAATAGTGTTAATGTCAGTAGAAAGAAGTTCTCTGCACTAGTACTACAAGAAATGTATGAGGACCAGTAAGGAGAATTTGCAGGTTTACATTGGGGCTTAGGGAGGTCAATTGGTGTGAAAAGCAAGAGTAGCTGATTAAGGGAAAGGGTGAATGTAGATTATAGCATGTGAAATCTTCAGAAGTAAGACAAACTTTCACATAGACAAATCATGTTGAAGGTGATCAGGATCTCAATTCCCATGAATTTGGTGCTTGTTTGTGCACTGGGAGGAGAGCTGTGATGCTGGTCACTGTATGTAGCATGAAATTATTATCAATAATTAATTTTAAGCAGTAATGTTTGTTTCACATCAAATACATGCAGGTAGTACGTACCTATCCCCGCTACACATTTTAGAGCGGTTTTCATTTGAGTGTCGAAAGTAATTCGTGTTTTGCTTTGGTTTTGCTTTACTTCGCTCTGTGATTGGTTAAAACCTTTCGCGCCACTTTCTCGACCAATCAGGAGTAAAACTCAAACCAATCAGTCGTGACTTGCTCGCGCTCGCACGCGTTTTCCCGCGCTTGACGCCGGTTACATGTACTTGCTTCGAGTTCTGATTGGTTCATTGGGTAATTTGTGTTTGTTGTGATTGGCTGGGGTAATTACTTTGGTTTTGGTTTTACGACACTCATTTGAAAAGCGCTCTAAAGTGGTAATTGTCAGGCAGAGCAATACTTGTAAGTGCATTTCCAAACCAAATTGTGAACAGAAATTGTCCTTTCTGATCCATCTGAATATTATTTTTTTTTACTATTAACAGGGTCAAATTATATCCATAACGGAAAACATAAACTTTTATAAATTCCTACTGATCCAATATGAATTATTTCTTTCAAATATTTTTTCGGGAACGTCCTAAACTTAAGATTTAAATTCTTTTTACTGCTCATACACAAATTATATGCTAGTTGTTTGGGGAACTGAAACCTATTTTGTGAATAATTTCATTTCTCTTGTGTAATCTGTAATTGTGATCATCCTTGGAAAAGTAATTATACGTTGATAATAATTACTGGTACATCAAGAGTAAAGATACCTGTTCAGTCACCGTCCGTTGGAAAGGTACTGATATTTCTAGCAAAAGTATTTTGATGATCGTGTGTTTTTTCCCGCCTCTTGTTGCTTCTATAACAAAATCATTTTGTCGAAGCACTTCTTGTCGGTGTCACCGGTCCTGATCGGTTTCAGCACACATTTTCTCGAAGAGTTTGTAGCCACTGGGTTCATTCTTACCGGTATATATTATTCAATTGGTGTGACTGAGTTATAATATTCGAAGACCTTGTATCGATTCTCGCGTTGTTGGCGAATTTCGTTTTATCGCAGCGCTGTGCTATCAAGGTAAATTTAAGCTACGTTATGTATGTTTCAAGATTTCTCGCCTGTGATATTCCAGTCTCCTGTTTGTGTCCTGCTGATGGCTTTAGTCTTCGCTAGGCTATTGTCGGAGAACGATGTTCTGTACCCGTGCTTTCTTGTCGTCGACTCTTTCGCCTTCGTTGTTCGCGCTGAATTTCAAGTCGGCGTTCACGCTGAGTTTCAGTTGTAAATCTCCCCCGGAATGGATTTTCAGCCACTTGTTTAATCAGGCGTTGCTTGCTTGTTCACAGACGATGAATAAACATATCAGCACCCAAATAAACGCAGCGAAGCAAGCAAGAAATGAAGAAACACGCCGAAGAAACATGAGAGTGCACAACTGTCAGCGGTCGCGATTTGGTTTTGTTGCTAGGCAACTGTGTCGACACCATCGAAATATATATGGGCCGATCGAGATTTGACCGCCCTTAGCGATCCTCGCGCGAACCCCACGCGACAAATTTATAAACCTCGCTACGCTCGGAGGGCCTTCGGCCCTCCTCGCTTCGCGAGGAATAAATAAATAATATTACACATATTATTAAAATCAGAATAAAGGAATTGAGTTTTCCGTATCTGCACTTTACCTGCATGAAAAGGAATGTTGCTCGGTATAGCATTCTCAAAGTTTTTTCTTTGGGGGGGGCGGGGGATTTAATTTTATTTTCCTTAAAGATAAGGCTGATGAAAATTTGTAAACAGCAAATATCAGAAATAAAATCTATAGTACAATACATTATTTAAGGTTGCAGACAGAAGGGATGGTATACCTCCGGAGTTCTGCTTTGAAGATGAAGATTGTGTGTTTTTGAAAAAATGTTGGAAATGGCAAAGATGCAGAAACAATTCATTCAAATTCGCAGGAGTGAAAGAAACAGAGGATTGTGCAGGTGCTAAATCCTTTTTTGTTAGTAGCCATGCTCGTAACAAACTGAATGCACTTACTTTCTACATGACCAAGCTCGCTGTTCATCATCTTTTTTTATCAACACAAGTGACGCTTTCTTGACATTGGTAATGCTAACAGTATGCAGGATTCATGTCGCACATGAACCAAGTGAAAACAACACATTTTTTGGAACAATTTTCCTCTCCGCCTTTCAGTGTTGGTAACTATGACTTACAACAACCAAACTTGGTTTTCTCAATATTGGGGGGAAGGGAGAGCCGCGCTTACAGATAGGCGAATTGTGACAATGAGAGAAGCGTTCCAACGAAATGTGTCCGAGAAAGTAGTGTGCCACCAGTCTCCTCGTAGCTCTGTGGATGCATAGATTTACTAGAAATACGTGACTCGCAATACCTCGCGAAGCTCAGGCACGGGTGCACCACAAAATTGAGCGAATGGGGGTGGGGAGGGGATAGAATTTTGCTTTAACTGGAGGTGTGGATGGGTGGCCACAATGGTCCCCAATTGGGAGTTAAGATCGACATTCTGGTCCCCATTCGCTTCCATGTAACTTGCATCCAATCCTCTGTCATGTATACGAAAATACGTTCAGCCCCCCCCCCCCCCACCTCTCTTCATTCTAAAATAAGGTAAATTGCTCTCTGGAGAGGACGTATAGTATTGCTGTGGACCTGTTGTCCAAGACAATATGTGTGGTGTTTCTGTTTATTTTGGTTGGGTGAGAGTAGGTTATCAGAAATGCAGTTCAAATTCCAATTGGAACTTGTTATCTCCAACATTAACCCGGCCATTTCCTTTGGATTCTGTTGTACAGTTTTTGTTCTATTTACTGGGTATTGACAAGTGTCAATAGCTAAAACAATACATTATTTCCCTTGACTGGTTGAGATACTGTAGCAGGAGTCTCTCACTGCTGAAGAGTGATGTGGTGCATTAAAACAATTATCCATTTTTACCCAAAAGTTGAAATGAGAATAATACAGAATAATGGCAAGCAAAGCACAGAGTTTCATATTGATGTTGTAACATGTTTATTCATTCCCCCAACATACTATAGAAATTGGATTAGATAACTGTCACTGACAATAATATGCATGTAATACATGAACCCTTGAAGCCCCAGTGACCAGCATCTCCCTACAATAACAATGCTTTAATTAGGTCATCAGAATTAAGGAATTGATCACCAAACATGAATAGTGTTAATGTCAGTAGAAAGAAGTTCTCTGCACTAGTACTACAAGAAATGTATGAGGATCAGTAAGGAGAATTTGCAGGTTTACATTGGGGCTTAGGGAGGTCAATTGGTGTGAAAAGCAAGAGTAGCTGATTAAGGGAAAGGGTGAATGTAGATTATAGCATGTGAAATCTTCAGAAGTAAGACAAACTTTCACATAGACAAATCATGTTGAAGGTGATCAGGATCTCAATTCCCATGAATTTGGTGCTTGTTTGTGCACTGGGAGGAGAGCTGTGATTCTGGTCACTGTATGTAGCATGAAATTATTATCAATAATTAATTTTAAGCAGTAATGTTTGTTTCACATCAAATACATGCAGGTAGTACGTACCTATCCCCGCTACACATTTTAAAGTGGTAATTGTCAGGCAGAGCAATACTTGTAAGTGCATTTCCAAACCAAATTGTGAACAGAAATTGTCCTTTCTGATCCATCTGAATATTATTTTTTTTTACTATTAACAGGGTCAAATTATATCCATAACGGAAAACATAAACTTTTATAAATTCCTACTGATCCAATATGAATTATTTCTTTCAAATATTTTTTCGGGAACGTCCTAAACTTAAGATTTAAATTCTTTTTACTGCTCATACACAAATTATATGCTAGTTGTTTGGGGAACTGAAACCTATTTTGTGAATAATTTCATTTCTCTTGTGTAATCTGTAATTGTGATCATCCTTGGAAAAGTAATTATACGTTGATAATAATTACTGGTACATCAAGAGTAAAGATACCTGTTCAGTCACCGTCCGTTGGAAAGGTACTGATATTTCTAGCAAAAGTATTTTGATGATCGTGTGTTTTTTCCCGCCTCTTGTTGCTTCTATAACAAAATCATTTTGTCGAAGCACTTCTTGTCGGTGTCACCGGTCCTGATCGGTTTCAGCACACATTTTCTCGAAGAGTTTGTAGCCACTGGGTTCATTCTTACCGGTATATATTATTCAATTGGTGTGACTGAGTTATAATATTCGAAGACCTTGTATCGATTCTCGCGTTGTTGGCGAATTTCGTTTTATCGCAGCGCTGTGCTATCAAGGTAAATTTAAGCTACGTTATGTATGTTTCAAGATTTCTCGCCTGTGATATTCCAGTCTCCTGTTTGTGTCCTGCTGATGGCTTTAGTCTTCGCTAGGCTATTGTCGGAGAACGATGTTCTGTACCCGTGCTTTCTTGTCGTCGACTCTTTCGCCTTCGTTGTTCGCGCTGAATTTCAAGTCGGCGTTCACGCTGAGTTTCAGTTGTAAATCTCCCCCGGAATGGATTTTCAGCCACTTGTTTAATCAGGCGTTGCTTGCTTGTTCACAGACGATGAATAAACATATCAGCACCCAAATAAACGCAGCGAAGCAAGCAAGAAATGAAGAAACACGCCGAAGAAACATGAGAGTGCACAACTGTCAGCGGTCGCGATTTGGTTTTGTTGCTAGGCAACTGTGCCGACACCATCGAAATATATATGGGCCGATCGAGATTTGACCGCCCTTAGCGATCCTCGCGCGAACCCCACGCGACAAATTTATAAACCTCGCTACGCTCGGAGGGCCTTCGGCCCTCCTCGCTTCGCGAGGAATCACGATCAAAACTAGGATTACAAAATTGTCTTAACAAGTTATCTTCATATTGTAGCTCCTGGATGCTAAACATAAACCCTAAGAAAACAAAAATAATGATTTTTCAACGACGTGAAAAACGATCTGATTATGCTTTTCATGTGGGCAGTGAAAAAATAGACATTGTTCAAGACTATACCTATTTAGGGACTCGCATCTCTTCTTCAGGAAATTTTACACTCTCACTCGAACATCTACGACAAAAAGCTCTTCATGCTTTCTTTAGTCTAAGACGGCACACAGATTTCAATAAACTTAAACCTTCAATAGCATGCAAAATTTTCGACTCAAAAATCTTACCAATCTTAACCTACAACAGTGAAGTTTGGGGTGCCTTTGTGAAATCAGACTTTAAGTCGTGGGACCTTTCCCCAATTGAGAAAACTCACTTGCAGTTTTGTAAACGATACTTAGAAGTACATACCAAAAGGATGAAAACTCTATAGTCAGACAAGCCTTAAAAATATCGATTGATCTTCATGATAACGGAAAAAATAGTTTCTACTCTAGTGTCATGAAAATAAATGAATACTATAATTTTAATCACTTTAACTATAGTTCATTAAATGATTGTAAAATTAAACAGTATATTAATATCATGAAACAGAAGTATATTTCACATTGGAATCAGACCCTACAAAACTCGCAAAAACTTAGTTTTTATAACACTATTAAAAATAATTATAGCCCTTCTACCTACTTAGATTTAACAAGGAAGAACCCTTTAAGGAAAACATTAGTAAAACTGAGAATAAGCTGTCACAAACTTAGGATCGAAACAGGTAGATACGACAATATACCTCGTAATGAAAGAATATGCAACTTCTGCAATTGCAACAAAATTGAAGATGAAACTCATTTTTTGTTAGATTGCCCAGCTTATTCTCAGGTACGCGGCATATTCTTTTCTAAAATAGAATCCAAACTTCCATTACTACGACTACTACCACGCGAAACTCTATTATCACATCTTATGAATTCCACTGACTACTTTGTAAACATTAAGCTAATCTCATTTATCTCGGCATGCTTTGAATTGAGAGACAATCTCGTTACAATGATCACCACTTCGAACAGCTAAATGAACAATTATTGTTAGTAATTGTTTCATATATTATATATAATATTTTTTTTTTCTTTGTTATGTTATGTTATTTTCTACTTTACTAATTATCTTAGTTAATGAAATAATATGTAATTAAATTTAAGTAGCTTTTGCAATACTACCAAATTTCTATGTAGTCATGCAAATAAAGCTTGTTGTTGTTTGCATAGAGTGTCTGACCAGTGACTGTCGGATGCTCTAAGTATCAATGGTCATGACTTTGAATCCCTTCAGGGACTCAGAATGTTTGCTTGCTTTTACATACTGGATTTGTCCTAGATAGAAACTCAGAACAATATTGAGCCTGAAAGGATGATTCAAAATGACGCGGACGTGGAACAAAGAAAAGTCTGTGATTCCGACTGGAATCAATGAAACCCACGACTTTCAATACACTGCTCCGACACTCTAACCACTGAGCTACTGGGAGACTCGTGACGAGCTACGTCATGTGCGGCCTGTTTTTCTGCTAGGACCAGTAATGTAGACAGTATCTGCGCCTGTTCAGCTAATGTGACCTCAAAGGATGATGGATTTAGCAATGCGTGCATGTTGCTGGTCTTTGAAATAAACTAATTTGCTTCAACATTTAGGCCCTTGTCATATTTTTGGAGGTATTTTATTTGTAAATGATTGTTCAAGGTAACTGTTGATTGTTTCAAGTCCAGACGGTTCCGGATAATCGAAGTTCACCCGTTCACTATCATCATTACTATAACAATTTCTATTAATGCTAATATTACTATTTTCTTACAGCATTCCTGAAAAATAAGTCTAGCGTCGTTGCTGGCCGTAAGGATGTAGGAAGAGGATATCAGAACAGGACTTACGCGTCCTCGAGTAATCCTGGTAAATTGAAATAAAATCACGCGGTGCAATTGATAGAGCGGTCTTCAAATGAGTGTTGTAAAACCAGAACCAAAGTAATTACTCTAACCAATCACAACAGGAACAAAAAACATAATGAACCAATCGGTAATTGAAGCAAATACAAAAAAATTAATTAGCGTCAATCGCGGGAAAACGCGTGCGAGCAAGTCACGATTGGTTTTGGTTTAACGTCTGATTGGTTGACAAAGTGGTGCGAACTTTTTATCGAATCAGAAAGCAAAGTAAAGCAAAACCAAAGCAAATACAATATTACTTTCAACAGTCATTTGAAAACTACTCTAACATGAGTACTTAATCTGCTTCACAAAGAAAGATGTTTACGTTTGTTGGCAGTCGTGGTTTACATGTGTGGTAGAGCGAGTAATCTTAGTGCCGTTACTGTAAAGCCGAAGAGAGAGAGCCAGCGAGAACTGAAATTTTACTCGCAGGGACTGTTCTGCCCACTAAGCCACTGAGAGACTTGTGGCGAGCTACGTCATATTAGGTTGATGGTGACATGCGTCCTGTGTACTGGGAGGATGCGCAATGTCGATAGTGCCTGCGCCTGCTCAGCTTACATAACCTGTAAGGATGATGGATTTGGCAATGAATGCACGTTGGCGCTCTTTGAATAAACTAAATGTTGTTGGCTGTGTTTTGTTTGCAAAATTGTTCAAGGTAGTTTGCATAATTACATCGTTGATTGTTACAAGTCCAGACGAGTCCGGCTTATCGTTGTTCAACGGCATAATAATATCCTATTATCAATGTCATTTTCATTATCATTGTCATTGTTATCGTCATAACACTAATTATTACTATTGCAATTTCTGTTACTATTAATATTACGATTATTCTTTTAGGGTTCCTGAAAAATAACTCTAATGATGGGTGTGAGCTTGCATTCAGAGAATATCAGAAGGAACTAGGAGAATACGTGATACGCATTTTAAGTCCACGGCAAGAGAGTGCAGATTCAGGTATAAGTACTTTGACTGCTTGCTAAAGAAAAAAAGTGGGGTTACTTTTTAACTCGTGAATGCGAAAGCAATGAACGAGGTATAGCATGTGGAACAAATTATACTCGCTCGCTGGCTCGATCACTTAGTCGATTTCTTGGAATTTAATTGAATTCCTTGCTTATTTATACTTAAATTTTATTTATTTACGGAGAAGTAAACTTGTGCAGCGTTTGCAAGGGGTAGTTTAAAGAGTATGTCCATTGTTTCGACAACCATTTAGTTTGACTGCTTTGTTTCTTTAATCATCGAACGGTGAAACTATTTTTTTTGAAGCGAAAAGTGAATCACAACAACAAAGAAAGTTAAAAAATAAAACAAAACACGTCAAAGCGACATCAAGATAATCAGCAAAACTAAAGAGCAGTGTAAACGAAACAAAAAAGTAACATTAGATTATCAACCCCGGGGTGTAAGAAACAGATTTGGGTACCCAACAAAATGATTGCACTGATACAAACTACTAGATCGATCCAAATGACGTGAGCTAAATGCGTAACGCAAGCAGGTGTCACGCGTCCAAGGGGTCACCATTTCCGGAGTACTCTTTAGATCTGTACGTTTACAGCATACAACTGGGAATTCATCGCGTATATACATACGATAAGACAAAGTACTACGGTCTACCACAGTCATTAGCTGTACGCCTTTGGTGAAATATGTGCCTTATCACGGACTACATTCACGAGTTTGCTCATAGGAGCCTTTGATTCGATTGGATGTGGTTTAATTCGATTGGATGTGGTTTAAATCCCCCTAGTTCATTTGTTAAAAGTCGTGGTTTATATTTTATTTTTGAAGAGCGAGCAATCTTAATAGTTACCGCAAACGGGACAGCAGAGCCAGATGAAAAGAACTAACAATCAGGATGACTTCTTTCTTTTTTTATTTTGTTGGTTGTAAATGTCCCCATCAAAGATGACAGTAATAGTGCTGAGGCCAAGATACACTACTTCTTGTCAGTTTCTTTTGCATTTGTTCCTCATAATCTCATTTCTACACATGCTAAGTGTAACCATTAAAGTGCTAAGTGTCCCCATTAAAGTGCGAACTATGCCACCTTGCTCAACTTGCTTTTCGATCGCTTTCTCTGTTATTCTCTGCTACTCGCTATCCTTTGTCAGCCCGTGTCTTCTTTCGAGTGATGCCAACTTAGCTATAGTGCAATTCTGAGGCCTCTCTTCGCAACATGTAGCCTAACCAAGGCCATCTCTTATTCTGCATGCCCCCAACCATTTACATTCTCCTCTCTCTTCGAGGATGGACTCGTGCCTGCTTTCTAGACTCAGCTTCGTAGAGGGTCTGGTTCCCACAATTCTGCCATGTCTGGGTAAACCACCGTTGGGATACGATCTACTACCAATCCTCAGAAAAGTTTAATCTTTTCAGGTTTCCGTATCAGCACCTTCATTTGTATGGATCAGTGCATTTTTTCATAAGCCTGACTTCATTCAAAAAGAGGGGATTGAGAAACAAATTAAAATCGAGGTTAATAGTTGAGTGCACTCCTGAGCACATTCCTGTGGTTATTCTCGTGAGCTGTCGTGTAGATTCGCTGATGTTCGCAAGATCTTCGGTATTCCCAAGAAACGAACTTCGCTTTATCATCAGGCTATGCCGGAGACACTTTCCCTATTTTTATGTGGTGATGTATCAGATAACTGCGTTTAAGAGTGATAGCTATTGTCGTTTAACTATAATTTCACGCTCAGTAGTATTCAATATGTTGTGGTAAAATTTGAGAGAAATAGCGTTAGGTCACAACAAACAGAGATGTGTTCTTAGAATAGGATTTTGATGTTACCATCGTATTAAAAATTTGTCAAAGATTAGAAAAAATCTGTCACAGGATTCTCCATTCATTATTGTGCAGGCCTTCATTATATCGAGACTGGATTACTGTAATCCACCCCTCTACGGCCTCTCTCAGTACCTGATCAACAGATTGCAAAATGTCCAAAATTCTGCAGCCCGTATGGTTACTCAAACTAAGACGTTTGATTGCGTGTCACCAATGATCATCGGCTTACACTGGCTGCCTGTATATTATCGTGTAATTTTGAAGGTTCTATTATTAGTCTATCAGGCTCTTAATGGCTGGCTCCTACGAATATTTCTGAACTTTTGAGCTTTCGAGACCCCAGACAGTGTCTTAGATCTGTGTCTAACAAACTGTTTGATGTACCAGTCGTCAACCTTAAATCATACGGATATAGATCTTTTTCAGTTGCTTGTTGATTTGTTCATTCAGAAATACCCTTATTAAAAAAATCATGTCGACAAGCAAAATTGTGTCATTCAGTAACGCAAAAGTCAAAATATTGTGTCACACGTTCACACTTTTCGTCACGCCGGTTTGTATGTAGAGTCAAGTAAAAATATGGGGGTGGAACCACACATTCATATGTTGAGTAGCGCTAACTAACAATGTCGTGTAGATTCGCTGATGTTCGCAAGATCTTCGGTATTCCCAAGAAACGAACTTCGCTTTATCATCGGGCTATGCCGGAGACACTTTCCCTATTTTTATGTGGTGATGTATCAGATAACTGCGTTTAAGAGTGATAGCTATCCAAACTTTCCCGCGTGCATCCATAACTCGATGTACGTACAGCTAAAAGCATGAACCAATTGTTTTATAACATAGCCAGTGGAAATGCCGAAATAGTAGTTTTTCGCAGGATGCTGCAGTTCCATTTCGCTTCCGTTGAAACTGTAAATTGTAAGCAAAACGATTCAGTGCGCAGTTGATTCAAAACTCAGTCACTGGTTGCCATAAAAATCAAGAAAGAACGAGAAAAAAAAGAGAAAGAGGAAAAAAAGAAACAATAATCGATCACATGACTGAAAGAAAAAGGCGCCAAAACACCTTGCGAAGTGTTGCCGGGTAGTTGCAGCGTTTCTTTGTAAAGCTGAATGAATCAATGAAATTGCTCCGAAGTGAACGTACAAGAATAATTTTTTGAAGAAGTCTTCCAATTATCGCTCTAAGATGTGGTATAAGATTGATGTTTCCAGAAAAAAAAAACTGTTGCATTCATCCTCCAAAGCGGATTGAAGCTGTACGATTTCAGCATTGTAGCCGCGAGTCTGAGTTGAAACGAGCACAAAACAAAGTGGAGGCCGCGGACGGAATGTGGTTTAACAACAATGAATCAAACAACTGGGAAAGCGATCATTCGACTTATTTTGGATTACATTTTATTTTGTTTGAACATTTGGAGCTTCTTGAACACAGAGCTACATTGACTGCAGGTAAAACGATGTTATTTTGTGTAGCATATAGCCGAAAAAATTTCGTCCTTTCTGGTTGTCAGAGTGCTTATTTGGCTTGATTTTGGTAGTGAATCACCGAAAACGTGTGACACATTATTAAACGGTTCGCTTCAATTTTACTGTGTTTTATTTTGTGTCATGTCTTAATTGATATTTTGGTCTTAAAAGTTTTCTGTATAAAACCTACCTTTTGTGAACATTCGATGAGAGAAGACGGTGAATGAAATCGTAAACACAACGCCAAAGACTAATTAAGTTCGAGTTTCTTCAGTTTTTCAGCAAAGTTCCTTGCTCGTCCTAAGAAACCAAACACTCTGCAACAATTTCGCTGTTGTAATCTCTCTCTAGTTTAACTCTCAGTGCTGTAAGGTGATTTTTCTTGGTCATTTACTCCACGAGTTGCTCGCGAAGAAGACACTTTTGGTCGCTACGGGCAGAAAAAACCAAGTGCATCCGTAACTCAACTGCATGCTTCGTTTTCGTTGGTCTTGCTCTTGCTTGTTGGCTTGTCTTGCTCTTGCTTGTTGGCTTGGAAGTTCTTCGATAGTTTCTTCCATTGACAATCGGAAAGTTCAGCAACAGGAACTCGCCGCTAAACTCGAAGGAAACTTTGCAGCAAAATGCAACTGCACACGTCATGTTATATACGCACGTCCGTGCGTATATTTAACAATTTGAAATTTCCGGAGAACACTGCTAAAACGGCCTCGCTTTTCAAAATGGCCTCCAAACAAGCAATGAAAGAAAATCTGCAGTGCACTTCCAAATATGGTCATTTACGTATATCGCAGGATATCTGTCATGTACGGATGACAGATATCGAGGGCTTCTTTACCATATATGGGCATAGTGACAATTTGTTGAATAATAAAGAAATTTATTATTCAACAAATTGTCACTATGCCCATATATGGTAAGGAAGCCCTCAATATCTGTCATCCTACATGACTGATATCCTGCGATATATGTAAATGACCATATTTGGAAGTGCACTGCTTGTTTGGCGGCCATTTTGAAAAGCGAGGCAGTTTTAGCAGTGTTCTCCGTAAATTTTAACTCTCTGGAAGAATCTTTCCACGATTAAATGCTCTCAAAAAGTCAACGAGTATTTGCTTCTGCTCACAAAGATATCCAGAGGTTGACTTGGAATTTTCATAGTGAGAGCTCAACCAAGAAAATGGTATTGCGAACGAAGCAGCACACTTGCTCACGGAAAGCTGTAAAGACTAAAGTTGAAAAGATTTTAATTCACAGAAAGAGGACTTATTCTCGGTAAGGTAGCAATATTTTTTTTCCTTTGTCTTGTCATTTCCAAACATGAGTTTGTAAATCTCTTTTTAAGTGAACGGTAGTAAACTTCGATTTCTTGAAGTTCTGTTTTGATTTTTAATTTTATTAAGCTTATGTGTTGCTAGCTTTTAGCGTTTTTATCATAGAGCCGTAGTTTTTCTCGTTCTGAAAATGGTAGGCGATGGGAATTTGTTGAATAATAAAACAATTATCCTGCTCAGTCTTGCGGAATATCCCCGCGATTTCGCAGGATAATTGTTAAATACACCATGATGGTTCAATAGGAATTCGATAGGACCAGCGCGCGAGCTATGTTTTAACGTTATTTTGTTAACGTGGGGAAGGGGGGACGGGTGGTGTGTCAAAACTGCCCGTTTAAATGCCCATTGGGCTTTCTTGCAACCTGTACTGGGAAAGGCAAAAGTATATAAAAAACGAAATCTTGACGAAATCTTTGTTTCGTGAAAAATGCGCCTGATCACACGCAAGGACTTACTTCGCATTTGCATTTACGAGTGGCTCATAGCAGCCTTTGATTAGTTTCCTGACTAAACTAGCGATCAGTTTCCTTACAAATCCTTACATTTTGCCACTAAAGTGGTCTGCTAGTGAGTCAGGGTTCCCTCTGCGACAACCACGAGTTCCTGTCCGTGCGACGGTTATGAAATTACGCAACAGGCTTTGTTGAAGAGGATGAGTTTCCGCTGGAGACAATTGCCGCTCGAATGCACAGTTTTTCACCAGAATCCTACGGCAAATCACTAATAAATTTCATTTCAGTGGTACGTTACTAAATGTAAGTTAAGCAAAACTAGTTAAGTACCGATAGGAAAATTTGGCTTTCTGTGTGTGAATACTGCATATTTAGGCTGAAATAGTATTTTTCTTAACTATGACCAGGAACTTGCTTTATTCTCTCGAAATGTGAAAGTCTTTATTTTTTATTACGCAATAGGCTTTGTTGAAGAAGGTGAGTTTCCGCTGGAGACGACTGCTCGTCGAATACGCAGTTTTCCACCATACGATGTTGATTGGCCAGAACCGTACGGTAAGTTACTAATAAATTTTGATTCAGTGGTACGTTACTACACGTAAGATAAACAAAAAGAAAGCTGTGTTCTTAACAATGGCTGAGCGAGCAATTTCTTCGAGCATAGTAGGGGAGTTGTCGTCTTACATGTTCATTCTCTCAGTAGAAATAATGGCTGAAGCTATACGCAAAAGGAAAGTAATTGTCGGTATAACTGTAAATGAGAAAGAAATTAAGTTAAGTCAATACGCATATGATACAGTTTTTATTTTAGATGGCACTGAACAATTTGTTAAAGAAGCTGTGAATGTTATTAGAACGTTTTGGTGATGCATCTGGCCTTGGACTCAATAGCAGCACAACAGAATCCTTATGGATCGGCTCCAAAAAAATTAGTGGTCTTAAACTCAATCCTGAAAAAGGTTTTAAACGGCCAAAGAAAAAGTTAAAGCTCTTGCTGTCTGGTTATCAAGAGATCCTGACATTACAATCTACCAAAACTACGATGACAAACAAGAAGAAATGAAGGCGACTCCAGATTGCTGGAAGTTTCGCAGACGTGTACCCTTAATGCCGAGGTTTCCTGGTTGCCCTATGTTCCGGCGGGCGAACAAGTTACTTCTTCGCCCTCCGCAACATAGGGCGACCAAGAGAGGAACTTCGCTTTATCATCGGGCCATGTCGAAGACACTTTTGTTATCTTTAGGTGCTGATGTATCAGATAACTAGGGTGCCTGGGGTTCCTGCTGTTAATTAAGAGTGATGACTAGTGTCGTTTCACGCTCAGTCGTATTCAATATGTTCAGGTAAAATCTAAGAGAAATAGCGTTAGGTTACAGCAAAAGTCAAAATATTGTGCCACACATTCACACTTTTCGTCACGCCGGTTTGTACGTAGAGCCAAGTAAAAATATAGGAGTGGAACCACACAGATTCATATGTTGAGTAGCGCTAACGTTAACATTATTTTGTTAACGTGGAGGGGGGTGGTGGGTAAAAACCGCCCATTTAAATGCCCATTGGCCTTTCTTGCAACCTTTATGGGAAAGGCGAAAGTATATTGAAGAGAGTGTCTAGTTTCTTAACGAAATCTTTGTTTCGTGAAAAATGCGCCCGATCACAAGCAAGGACTCACTTCGTATTTGCATTTACGAGTGGATCATAAGACTGTGATTGGTTTCCTGACTAAACTAGCGATCAATTTCCTCACAAATCCTTGTATTTTGCCACTGAAGTGTTCTGCTCGTGAGCCGGGGCTCCCTCTGCAACAATCACGAGATCTCGTGCGTGGAACGGTTGTTTGATTTCGCAATAGGCTTATTTGAAGAAGATGAGTTTCCGCTGGAGACAATTGCACCTCCAATGCACAGATTTTCACCAGAATCCTACGGACCAGGAACTTGCTTTATTCTTTTGAAATGCGAAGGTCTGTTTTTTTTAATTATGCAATAGGCTTTGTTGAAGAAGACGAGTTTCCGCTAGAGACAACCGCTCCTCGAATACACAGTTTTCCACCATACGATGTTGATTGGCCAGAACCGTACGGTAAGTTACGAATAAATTTTAATTCAGTGGCACATCACTACATGTAAGATAAATAAGTTACTTATTCACCCAGCGGAACATATGGCGACCAACAGAGCCTTGCTTGCAGAGAAGCAGACCTGTTGGGGAAAGTAGTAATTTTAAAAAGCCTTACTACATCGCAACTAGTGTACCGACTATCCCCTTTGCAATCAGGCCCTGAAGCAATCAAAGAAATCAATACAATTGTTTACAATTTCTTATGAAACGGCAAAGGTGACAAAATAAAAAGAAATGTAATGCTAAAAAATGCTATTCGTAAGGAGGACTTAAGAGCGAATGTCAGAAAATTTCGAGCAAACGTTGGCCACAGCTGGAAATTACTTTTCGCTCATATTTGGAGTGTTGGTAGCCAATACTAAGTTAATAATCGTGATGTAGTTTGTTTTCAAAGAGAACACTTCCGTTGTGGGAAAATTGGAAAAATATATTTCTCACGTCCTTGGTCTCAAAACAGCCAAAATTAAGGGCGAATTGAGTAGTTACCAAAATATTACTCTCGTCCAAAAGCAAACAAAGCTAGAAAATATTTGCCCTAAGATATTGATTTGGGAAGTGTTTCACATTTTATCTGACATGGGATTGTCTTCTTGTCGACAACTTAAAATGGAAACAAACGAATTTTAGGACGCGAATTTTGCAAGGTGATAAAAATTTCGATTTTACCGTTATATCGCGATCAGATTTTTTTCCATGTGCCCAATGATGAATTGTTCTAGGATTCGCGCTGGAAGTTGCTTAAGCATTGAACTAAATCATATGTTAAAACTGTAATGGGTATTTTGATTTAAGTCTCCCTCGAGAACCTCAAAGCTAGAGAAATTTTGTGCGTTTTTTGAATAATTAATTAGTTACGAGGTAACGCAGTTTCTCGGTCCGACGAAATGAACCCTTAGACAACTCCTCATTGACAACATTAAACTGACGATTAAATGAGAAGATTTAGACTATTAAATGACTTACCTTCGACGAAAGATACAAGTCCTCCCAGTTTATGAAATGCTTCATCAACTGCTGATCGGTTCAAAAGCTGATCGAGCGGGTAACTTGTGTCGGAAATCCGATTCGACGTTTCTATTCTGCTCTTTCGAAGCACGTTCCATTACAGAAGGGCACAGTTTAAAACAGATGAAGCCGATTTAAAACAGATCAACCTAAAAAGCAGGCGCAAGCCAGTAAAGTTTCGATAGTTAACCTGATTACATATATATGTGTTTTGGAAGTTGCGTGACTGAAAAAAACACTCCTACGCAGCGGGGGGTAGTTGGGGCAATCTTACCAAAACAATGAGGCAAGCACAATATGCAGAAAGTAAAATATTAATTACTTAATTACTTAATTTATTTATTTATTCGTTTATTTATTTTGGTTCGATATACTTTCAAATATTTTGATTTTTTTTTTGTCAAACTATCCATCATATATTTCTTGGTACGGGACTGGGACTAGAATGTTATCAAGCGGTGTGACGGCCCTGACCCTGTTTAGCACGAAAAAATGTCCTAAAATACCAACCGTGTTTAATACAACACCTCGTTCCCTGTTTAGGACAAACGAAAAAATACACACTCTCTTGTTTTACACAATTTAAAATTTTTGAGAGTCCGGCGAGCGTCTCCGATCTAGGATTGCTAAATACTGCATATGGACTATAAGCCACATTTAACAGCGAAAAATCCGACTACCATACAACCGTACCCTGTTTAGGACAATTTCACATCCTGTGTAGGACTAACTAGCATAAAATTTTACACACTGTTCAGGAAAGAGAGGCTAAAAACCATACACTACCCAGCGGCAAGTCCCCGTATAGGTCAATAAGGGAGCACCTCCCCCCCCCGGGGGGGGGGGGGCTTAGATCACAGAGCGCATTTTTGAACTGGGTAAACTCTATTTAAGACAGGACGCCTTGTTTCAGAACGTACATGCTGCTTTTCCAACACTTATCCCGCACAAGTAGCCTCCAACTCATTTAAGCGACTACGTGAGAAGCTAGCGTGCGACAAGAACTAATTGCAGCCGAGTACATTCTTCGTTATTTTAACGGTCGAACGGTAACCTTGACAAACGCTAGGTTTAGCTGCATTCTTCTTTCTACAGCCAGGTTCATACCTATTAACGCGAAACATTTGTTTGAGTAGGCTAGTGACTTTGGTGAAAACTGGAAATCGAGCTACAGCTCATACAACTAGAGTCTGCTAGAATTTTTCTCTCCTTGACGATTGTATCATGATGAAAACATTCAGTGATCATTTTCTAAAGTAAGTGCTGACAGAAAGTTAATTGTTGTCTTTCTTCTGCCGGAATCCGGATCGCTTCACAAAAATTAAGTGGTGGAGTTTTAATGGCCCTCTGCAAGAGAGGATGCAGTAAGAGAGTTAAACCCCGTGCCCCATGATAACTATTTGAAATTTGTTACTAGTTCGCACACACGCTGCGAAGGTTTTTTTTCATCTGGTGCTCCTCTGTCAACAATCTAAAATTACATGACGTCATTCTAACTGACCAACGAGGTGTCATCCTTAAAATAACCACACAGTATGACACAGAACCAAAAGTAGATTTCAAATAATTTTCATCGGGAAGTGGCCCATGTATGGGGGATTCGCTCTCTCCCTTCACCCTCTCTTGACCTCCGTCAACTCAAAGTAAGGATGGTTGTCCTGTTTTAATATTTGCATGGTTGTCCTGTGGCCACGTCACTTACGACCCAACGCTTCCTTGTCTTTATCACTTCTCAACGAGTTTCCCTGCTTAAGGGGCGGACCATTAAATTTTTAAACAGTGTTTGTGTGTGAGGGGGGCTGGGAGAGGGAGGGTTAAGCATATTTTTGTCTATTTTAATGCCCGATTTTTTTGGCCTTTACTGAGTTAAAGCTTTGTATGAACCGATCTTATTCAGTTTTCAAAGTATTTCTTCGAATCCTTTTACTGTGCTTATTTTTTCTTAATTTCCCTTTCTTGTATTTGCTCAATCCCCCTACCTACTATTAATAGATTGTTTAGTCCCTTCAGTGTATTTTTGTGAGAAAGATATGAAGTTACTGTGAAATTTCATCACATGTAAAGAAATGATCAACCCTGGCAGGTGCATTTCTTACCAAAGGCGACAGTTCTTTCAATGTATGGGGCTTTGTTCGTAATTATTAGGTCAGCTGTTGGATTATCAAAGTGCTCGCAGATGTCCCTAAGCATTTGAATAGCAAATTTTGATAGCTTTGAGTTTGCAATAAGTTCGCAAAGGTTATGGTTGTCGTAGCAGATGGGGTGGACAAGTGCAACGTCTCGAAGAATTTTAATTCTCAGCTTGTTTGCTTGTTTCTCTTTCCGTTTGTGCCAACGCCTTGTTCTTTCGCTGGCCTCTTCCCGTCAGTTTTCATACGATATCTCACCGGACTTATGTCCCTACTTTGTAGAAAAGTGTTCAGCTGTTCAAGTGGTTAACCAGAAGGTACAAGGGAATCATCTGTGTCGGTGATGACATACATGCTCTGTGACGGAGACTGAAAGTCGGGTAAAAAGGAACTTGCTGGAGTGACTGGAATAATAATAATAATAATAATAATAATAATAATAATATTAATAATAATAATAATAATAATCCGACTTTATTAAACACTCCCAGTGGGTTTTTCAGACCTAATTAACACGCTAAGTACATGGAAAATATATCAGTTCGAACAGTTAGTTTCGTTAATTTTCACTATCACTTATTCGCATGATCTGCTTTGTTTCTGGGCCAGTGTTTGTCTGTGCAGCGAGAGAGGTTAATCAGCAGTCGCCAGTGATAGACGGAGTGACTGGGGCTTGGGGTAAGGGTGTGAGTGGTCCTCTAAGTGTGTGGTGGTCCTTCCCCCCCTCCCCCCCCATCTAGGTTTTATTTCGTGTACTCACTCCGTGGTGTTTGAACAGAACTGAGTGCGGATAAACTTACCAAAGACATAACCTCCACTCGCAAAATGACCCCGCACTCTTTAAAAATAGCTTCCGAACCCGGTTTGCTGAGTCCTCTCTCCGCTTTTGGTCTCTTTCCGACATCTTCGCTGTGATGTGTACGGAAGCCGATAAGGGTCACGAGTTGTCGCTTCTGAGTTGTCGCTTCTGAGTTGTCGCTTCGAATTTGTCGCTTCCGAGTTGTCGCTTCCGAGTTGTCGCTTCCGAGTTGTCGCTTCCATTTCTGGAGGGACTTAATCTATTACAATGTGAAAGGTGGGTAAGGGGGTGTCGGGTGAAAGTATAGGAACTTAAAAGAAGTTTGTTTAATTTTTTGTTTGCTAGTTTTTTATCCCCCCCCCCGTAATATATTTTGTATATATTTTTTTAAGTTGTCGCTTCCGAGTTGTCGCTTCCAAGTTGTCGCTTCCGAGTTGTCGTTTCCGAATTGTCGCTTCCGAGTTGTCGCTTCCAAGTTGTCGCTTCCGAGTTGTCGCTTCCAAGTTGTCGCTTCCGAGTTGTCGCTTCCCAGTTGTCGCTTCCACGTTGTCGCCTCTCGGATAAACCTGGTAAAGAGTTTCTTAAAACGGCGAAAAGAGCTTGGGAACTAGACTGAGAGCTTTTTATTTCTCGTCGCGGCCATCTAAACGCGGCGAGAACGCGGCGAAAAACACAAAAAACACAACTTAACGTGGATCGAAATGAGATTTGCCCTATTGGTCAAAATAAAACGAGCTACGTAATGAGAAAGCAGGACATTCGATCCTCCCCGTAAGTACATAAGCGGCAAACAAACACGTGTTTCAACAGAATGATTCTAAATCATTCCATGAGACTTCTGAGACTTTACCACAGGAGCAACTGATGAGGTTCACTGAAGAACCGAAACTCGAGTCTTGCTTGAGAAATAACACAGCTTATTCACGTGAAGCATCCTTCAAAACGAACAAAATTACATGAAAATTTTTTTAACGTACCTGTAATAGCACTATCTGGAAGGGAAGGAAGCGTACAATTTCCAAACGAACATGTAAAAAGAAAAAATAACACCAACTTCGCAAACATGGCTGACAATCTAACTCTTTCCCAGTCTTCTTTTGCGACAACTGAGAAGCGACAACTTGGAAGCGACAACTTGGAAGTGACAACTCGGAAGCGACAACTTGGAAGCGACAACTCGGAAACGACAACTGGGAAGCGACAACTTGGAAGCGACAACTCGGAAGCGACAGCTCGGAAGCGACAACTTGGAAGCGACAACTTGGAAGCGACAACTGGGAAGCGACAACTTGGAAGCGACAACTTGGAAAAATATATTACGGGGGGGGGGGGGGATAAAAAACCAGCAAACTAAAAATGAAACAAACTTCTTTTAAGTTCTTATACGTTCACCCGACACCCCCCTACCCACCTCTCACATTGTAATAGATTAAGCCCCTCCAGGAATGGTAGCGACAACGTGGAAGCGACAACTTGGAAGCGACAACGTGGTAGCGACAACTGGGAAGCGACAACTCAGAAGCGACAACTCGTGACCCTTATCGGCTTCCGTAGATGTGACTTTGCATTTGTCGGATGGACGTTTCCATTCAATGCCAAGCGGCGCGCTGTGATATAGGCAAAACAGCATTCGGAAATGTCGTTATTTATTTATTTATTTATTTATTTATTTATTTAACCATAAGCTGCATCTCGCCATATTGTTCATAATTACCTCAACCTCTACGTAACATTAAGGTAAGTAACTGTTTTATTAGCAACATTCCGCGCACAATAGCAAGTAAGGTGACCGTTCGCACCTTCCCCTACCCCGAGCGAAAGATTTTGCTCAATGCAGTCACGCAACACTATGTTTGTTTATTTGCGAGCGCGCTGCTTTTCGGCTGTTCTTATTCTGTTAATGGAGAGCTATGTTCGACGGAAAAGTCTTCTGCCATTACATTTGTTGAAGATGACAAAGAAATACGCATAAAAGTTTCCTCAGTAACTGAATTTACCGTTTGGTGTTATCTATAAAACTGATGACCTCGAGGTCAACGCTCAACAGCTGGTCGATACAAGGAACGGGAAGGGTCCAACATCCACAAATCGAAACTTCGCATAACCTGAATACCAAGCACACCAGGTAAAGTACCTTGAACTGCAGTTTTTCAACTCATTCACTTACGCTGTAACATCATATATTCCTCTTTAGAATCGCTGAATGAAGAAACGTTGATTCGGCTCAACCTCGTTATTATTCACTAATCAATGAAAATTTACCAACTTTGAAGATCTTTTGCGAAGCTAAAAGCAAAATACCCATTCCAGATTTTACATATGTGCTAGGGCAAGTCTTTAACACTTCACAGCTTGCTCCTCGGAAAAAATTATCACTGGGCACATGGAAAAAATTTTGATCGCGTCCTGGAGGTAAATTCGTATTTTTTGTCAGTTTGAAGCAAACGCGTCCTAAAAATGCGATTGTTTGCGTTTAAAATTATTGCCTAGAAACAATTTCAGGTCAAATGAGATGTTAAATGCTTCTTAAATCAGTATCTTATGGCAAATGTTTTCAGTCTTACTTTTCTTTGGCAAACGAGATGATGTCTGGAAACTGCCGATTTCGCCCGTAATTTTGGTTGTTTTGAGGTCACCGACGGTGAAAATATGTTTTCTCGATTTTCTCACAACGAAAGCGAGTTGTTGAAAAACAAACTATACCACGATTGTTTTACTTGTATTGCCTACCTATAGATTAAATATGAGCGAAAAACAATTTTTCAATGTGGCCGCTAAATTTTTATTTTGCTCGATATTTTCTGACATTCGCTCTTAAGATGATTGATATTTTCTTTTTCAAAATCTTTTAACTCAACCTGGATTAAAAAGTAACTTGACACTGAAAATGGAGGCAGTTGGAATGTTTTCTTTGACACGGAACTCCAACGATATGGAGGTAAAGTGACATTATTAGGAAATCTGGACCTAAAGAACATGCACAGCGTCAGAAAGGTATCCTTTTGTCAAATAAACTCTTGAAATTTGGTCACAGATCTGTTTTGAAAAAAACGGTAGCATGCGATAGACATCTTCGTTCATTACATTTATGGCATAACTCACTTAAAAGAATTGGAAACAAACCTGTACAGTATATTGTCCATTATTATTCAACAAATTGTCACTATGCCCATATATGGTAAGGAAGCCCTCAATATCTGTCATCCGTACATGACAGATATCCTGCGATATACGTAAATGACCATATTTGGAAGTGCATTGCAGCTTTCTTTCATTGCTTGTTTGGCGGACATTTGGTAAAGCGAGGCAGTTTTAGCAGTGTTTTCCCGAAATTTTAACTCCCTGGAAGAAACTTTCCACGATTAAATGTTCTCAAAAAGTCAACAAGTCTTTGCTTCAGCTCACAAAGATATCCAGAGGTTGACTTGGAATTTTCATAGTGAGAACTCAACCAAGAAAATGGTATTGCGAACGAAGCAGCACACTTGCTCACGGAAAGTTGTAAAGTTGAAAAGACTTTAATTCGCAGGAAGAGGACTTATTCTCGGTAAGGTAGCAGTATTTTTTTACTCTGTCTTCTCATTTCCAAACATCAGTTTGTAAATAAGTCTTTTTTAAGTGAAAAGTAGTAAACTTCGTATTCTTGAAGTTCTGTTTTGATTTTTATTACGTGTTGCTAGCTTTTAGCGTTTTCATCATAGAACGATAGTTTTTCTCGTTATGAAAATGGTAGTCGATGAGAATTTGTTGCATAATAAAACAATGACCCTGCTCAATTTTGCGGAATATCCCCTGATTTAGCCAACTCGGCCTACGGCCTCGTCGGCTAAGTATCAGGTGATATTCCGCGCGATTTCGCAGGATAATTGTTAAATATCCGACCACTTCGGTTTGAAAAGGTTGTATCTCCCCTCACTCGGGAGAAAGAGCTCTGAAATTTGGCCCTGACACAGGAAAATTAGTTGCAGATATAACATTAAAATGTTGACGATTTTAGTTCAGTATCCGTTGCCCAATTTAAAAGCGTCATGATAAATAGTTGATGCTTTAAATATCGTCACCGTATCGAAGTCAGTTCACCTGCAGATGACCATTTGCGCTTAATCAACGATATCAGCCAAACAAACGTTAAGATAATTTTTTGAAGATAAGCGAAAGTCAATTAGATAGGGATACGAAATATTCTATTCTAAGGGGATGAATAGTGCATTTCAGTGATTTCGTTACAGTAAATTAGTTTTAATTTCCACAAATTAAACGAGAACAAAAGGTCACGCAATGTAGGAAACGTAGAATAAAGCTAAAATACATTCAATCAACACGGAAATAGCACATAGATAAGTTACAGCCAGTAAGGCTGGCTCATGGCGAATAAATGTGGCCAACATTCTCATCTCCATTATGAACTGATTTTCGACTATAAATGCCTTCAATTTTCTCGTCTATGCTTATGTTAGACATCTTATTTTCGGTCGCGACTCAAGCTAGCCTGCGTGCAGACGTCTCTTATTTCCTTTGCTCCCTTTTCCTTGTGGAGCAAAGGAAAAAGGAGACGTCTGCACGTAGCCTAGACTCAACTGAACAGGTAATAAAACGCAGAATATTATTAGGAGAAACGCAGACTTTTCAGTCATAAGACCGACAGCAAATTTTTACAAATTCCAATTAAGTTACCATCAAACTGTGCCAAATTTGACGAACAAGTAATTTGGGGATAACGTGCAGGCTTACAATGACGGTAGTGGGTTCTAAATCACGAACATGAATTCGTGACAGGTGATCCAAAAATCAGAATGACCGTTATAAAGTCTTGTTCTTGGCTTCTCGGTAGAATCCTTTAATCCAGCTTAGTTGTATATTTGGTGGCATTTCACATGGAAATTATAATTTAGCATATTTTCTACATTTTTTGCGGGACGGTGACCCCTTAACACTTTTCGAGGCGAGTTCCCGACTGTTGGTTGTTTGCCAAACTCCTTTCCTTCTTCCTCCCATTTCTTCCTTATCTTCATTTTGCCAAAATTGAACCCTTGATAACTGCTTAGTTGCCAGCTTATTTTTGGATATAAAATGGCAAGTCAAAAATATTGCATCAAGTGCTCTTGAATGGTTTTGGTGCTTAGAATGAAATTTTAAAAGGCTTACATCAGTGCCAATGTTTCAGGGGGTGCAATGTCAGGAGAAATAAGATAGTTCTTTAACATTGGATTTGTTGTGTTTTCTTCCAAAAAGATTATTTTGCAACACCGGATTTGAGTGACGTAGAGGAATTCTCAGCGGAAGATTTAGATTTCACTTGGGTGAGTAGTTCTACTATAGATGATTTCTTTTTTGGCTAAATGACAGTTATTTTTAAAAGAAACATGTATGTGTTAAGGCAGTTATAGTATCAACGATGTGAATAATAAATTGAAAGATTTAGGATTCCGTTTCCTAAAATTTTCTGCGGGCTAAAGTTTCAGCCAAAACCGCCGAACAGATCAACCATGAGCTATAGGAAACATGGATTTCGAGTTCTCACCGAACACTGTTTCAAGCAGACAGCCACGAAATATTTCGACATTTCAATAAAACTATCACCTTACTACCAGTTCTGTTGTCCCGTGTCTTTGATTTCTTCATCACCTTCTGCAAATATTCCTGTTTCTCCCCGATTCTTCCCTGAGTTCGATGGTAGATGCTTAACCGCCCGCCATTCTGGGCGGAAAGCTCTTGGGTCGTTGCTAGAAGATTTTTGTGCCACTGACCAATCGTAGGGCCGAATAGACATTCGCTATTGTTTTTCAAATTCCTCTTTAGCTGGTAAGAGTAAAAAGCTCTTTCCAGTACCCCGACAGAACCTAATTTAAATTGCAAATTTTAATCCGTTGCACGACGATCTTCCATATATGGAAGTCCGTCGTGCAATCTTCTTACGATCTCGTAACCTTAACCTGGAAAACATGGCCTCTCTCCCTCCCAGTCCCTCTTAGGGGTTTTTGGTGAGTTGCGTAGAACTGGGACTGAGTGGTTTTTCAAAATGGCGGGCGGATAAGAATCTACCATCGAACTCACCGAAGAATCGAGAAGAAACAGGGCTATTTGCAGAAGGTGATGTAGGAATCAAAGACACAGGACAGCAGAACTGACGGTAAGGTGGTAGTTTTATTGAAGTGTCGACATATTTAGGCGGCGCGACGTCTCATAAAATGGGTAGCACATTCCTGAATTGGCGGTAGTCAGTAGACTTAGTCTCCGCGCGGGCTCTAAATAATCAGGCTCGTTATAATGACGTGTATTTTACGAGATTGAAAGTGTGAAGTGTAATTTTGTTGTTTTGAGTTTCGCGGTGTATTGAAGTTGAGTAAAGGTAGTTGTTGAATTGTTTATATCGCTGTTTTTTAGGAGATTTCGTTTCTAAGGGGCAGAGTTTACAAAGGCTAGTGAGAACTTTGGAGTTGTGCAGGTTGTCAGTATGTCGGCATAAAAATAGTTTTGTATGTTGTGTTGCTTTGTGCACGTTGTCAGTATGTGGGCATAGAAATAGTTTTGTATGTGGTGTTGCTTTACTGAGTTCTTAGCCTGGGAGATTGTCGATGACTTATGGAGACTATTATTAACAGTGGTTCGACAGTGCTTCCAATTTGACAGGTTGGGGTCATATCCAAAAATCAATGATTGAGTGGAATGTCAGTTTGAAAATCCTTTAAGGTTTCGCATTTCATCAGTTAATCAATGCCTTAAATTCTGGACATTCTTGGGTAATATGTTTACATTCATTTAATTGAAGTTGTGGGTAGAATTCGTTCAGAGGTCATTAAGCGAGAAAGTTCTCAAAGGAAATGTGTCATATACGCGACATTTCTTTGGTCACAGTAGCTCTGTTGAAGAGTTTTAAGGTGAATTTTTCATTTGTAGCTATGATGAAGCGGATAGATTTAGTGATTCATGGGAGAACTGACTGTCATTTGTAAGAGGTGTTTTGGAGGTAAAGATGATTGATTTGGTTTGTAAGATGATGAGATTAGTTAGAGGATGTGTGCGGGTGATTGTGTAAAGGAGGTTAGCGAAGGCCTATAAGTCTGTTTTCTTTGAAGTAGTTCAGTCTCGTTACGAAAAAAGTAATCGTACAAAGGAGCGTAATGTTGTTGTTTTGAGTTTTGCGGATTATCGAGGATAATTAAAGGTAGGTGTTGTAATGTTTATTCGCTGTTTTTAAGGACATTTGGTTGAGAAGGGCGGTGTTTATTAAGGATAGTGTTTACTTTCGAGTCGTTAGCAGTGGTTAGTGTTTTTGGATAGAAATAGTTTTGTTTTTGGTGTTGTTTTGAGTGCTCGATAACACGTTTCTGGCGTATTTCTGAGAATGTAGTGGAAGCTGGCAGATTGGAGAGTGTAAAAGAAGAACCTTGTGTGTGAAGTATGGGTACTGTTTGAAATAAAGCAAGACAAGTAACATATTGCAAAAATGTATTATTGTTTATGTAGTTGATGCGTTTTTTAACGGAAGCAAAACAATCATAGTATCCACAAGTTGGTTGTCTTTTACTACCATTATAAATGACATAGAAAGGGAGATCGAAATGCCATTTTGTTTAGCGTGCGAGATCGTCTATGAGTCATGGATAGTACTGTTAGTTGTGGTTACATAGTGCTTCGAACTCAACCGGTTGCGAAGGCGATGGCAAACTCCATTCTTGAGTTTTGTGATGATGTAAAGCATAGGAAGGATGATATTGTTGAGTCTACTGGTTAAATAGCTGTGAACAGTAAACACCGATCTTTATAAACACAGGTTTAGAGGTTTTAGATTGCAAGTAGCCTCTACTTATTTCTTGAGGTAAAGTCACTGATTTTATCAGTTAATCAATTTCTGAAATATTTGACATTCTTGGTTAATATCATTTAATTTCACTGTGACGGTAGAGTTCATTGAGAGGTCATTAAGCGAGAAAGTTCTTAAAGCAAATCTGTCATATACGCGACATTTCTTTCGTCAGATTAGCTTTGTTGAAGAGTTTGAAGGTGAATTTTTTTTTTCATTTGGAGCTATGACGTAAGCAGATAGATTTAGTTATCTATTGGAGACGCTAGCGAAAGAGACTCTTCGGAAGCTTTGACGATAAAAAGTTTACTTACCATTCTAGGTAAGTTACG
>OZ024896.1:12754737-12886579 GCA_964017195.1 Siderastrea radians
CTCATTTCAAATGTCGGACTTTTAGAATACAGAGAGGGGACTAGTACCGTTGTAACCAATTCCTGGCCTGGTTGGGGCTCTTTTAAAACACAGGGAAAGACTAGGAAGCCAGTGCATTGCCAGTTTCAAGTCAGACCAAGCAAAATGACGTATAGTTGTTTCAATTACATTGGAAAGGCAGAAAGGTTGTAGGTTCAGGTTCCTGTTTTCTATTGTCCAACTTTGGTGTTGTTACAGTATCTGAGGCAATTGCCTTAGCTTGCCATGTGTGAAATTAACCAGAAGCATACTTAGAGAGAAAGCAAAATACAAACAGTACATTCCAACGAGTCCATACTCACAAGATACAATACTGAAAAAGCGAGAGTTGCATAATAGACTTTTCGCCATTTTAAACCATATCAGAAGCTTGTGTCGAGAAAAGGTGAATGTCCCCAGAAAAGCCTGGGAAAATAGGGCAATGATGTCAGCTACGCAAGGGATCAAAAGATCAACTGGAAAACGGCTTACCAGTCTCAGTGAGGCCTATTCTTTTCAGGAAAGCATTCATTTGGTCAAAAGGCATCAGTGTAAGAATTTAAAATTAAATTAAAACAATAAGGTTTGAACTCCTTGTACATTTAGATGATTTCTTGCTCTATTTGAAATGTGTTTACTTCTCTTAAATATAAAATAGCAGTGGCCCAAACATTTTACCCAGGGCACTTCTTTTTAACCTTAGATCTAGCTCCCTCGCTGTTTCAAGCTTTCTGTTTAATTCCTGGTCTCTTTTGTGGGCTTGTATACATGAGTACATATGTTTGTGTGAGTGTGCATTTGTATGTGAGTGAAACTACGTTGTAGAGTTAGTACCTTCAAGTTGTAAAATAACCTGTTTTTGGGTAGTATTATTACATTTCGTAAAGTATTGGCAAGTATTGTTTAGTGTTGGTAACTACTGTAAAAAGTATTTTCAACTGTCTCATTGGGGAAGATGGGAAAAACTATGTTCAGTTGGGTAACTGAAACCATTTTACTTTTTGTTTGGCCTCACCATTATTGAGTGTTTTAAAATAATTTTTTGCAGCTTCACCTTGTCCTGGTTTGGTGGAAGTTACTGTGGAATGTGGTATGTTTCAGTGGAAGATATGGATAGAGTACTACGATGATAGAAAAGACTGTGAACATTGTGAAGTTCATGAAGCAAAAGATAATAACAAAGAATCTTACTTAGGACGGATACTTAATGACGAAGAACTACAGGCAAGGTTTTTTGAGATGAAAGCAGCCAAATTACGTGGCAAGAACAGCAGTGGTGGAAATCAAAATTCCAGAGATTTTGGTATGTCAATTTGTAATCCAAATGATTCACCAATCAGACATGAATGTACACTAACTGAAGGATGGCTCTTTTGATAAATAGTTATTGTTTTTGCTACCCCTACCCTGGAGGCCAAAACCTGATGAGGTGTCCAACTTAAGTCCCCACAAAAAGACGTTTCCATTGTTTTTTTAATCGACTCTTGCCAACAGTACATTTTACCTAGCTTACATGAATACTACACTAGTACATAAGCTAGTTACTCACTTCACAAATTACCGGGCAAAAGTGACACTAATACTTAAAACGCCTTTCAAATATTATCTATACATGTGTCATTAGCAACACTACTTTCATAATACTTTCTTACGTTACGTATAACACTACGTACGTTTACGTGCCCTACTTTCATAAATTACATACATGTACTAGTTTCATCATGAGGTAGAGGTGGATGTAGGGGGAGGGTTGAGGGGTTTGCCCCCCCCCCCCCGCCGGGAAGTTTCTTAAGTTGTCTTACTCCTCGTGTCTATCGCTTTTTCATCACAAAAGTAATAGCATATTGTTGTTTTATGCACAACTGCCAATTAACTGATTGTCAGCCCCCTCCCTTGAAAAAATCCTTGATATGCTACTGTGAGTGCGCGGTGGTGTAGTTGTTATTGGATTGGACTTCAGACCTGACGTTTAGTGCTTTGAGGGCTGATGAGTAAAATGGGTATTGGTGATGTACTGCTGGGGGTAACCCTGCGATGGACTAGCATCCCATCCAGCTCCAGCTCCAGTTGTGTGGGCCTCCTCGGCTCGTGAGCGACTTTACCTTACCTTCCCCTCCCTTGCCTTTAATACCTTACCTTACCTTGCAGTGCTCGAAACCAGCGGTTGTCCGGTCGTCCGAGACGACTTAAAGTGCGTTCGGGCAACCAGTTTTTAGGAAAAATATATGCCCGGTTGCCCGAGAAGAAAACCGCCGGACAACCCAAGAAAAAAATGAAGTACTTACATTACTGTGATGCCCAACAGAATAAAGAAACGAATTATAAATTTGAGACACGAAAATCGCTCTAAATAGCGCTCTTCTGAAAGGTGGAGTCCACGAGAATTCTTAAAACCAAGGAAATCGAAGGTTGTAACAGTTAAAGGGACGTTTTTCGTCTCGTTCAATAAGCCAGGCCAGGACGAGCTTGCAGTGTTGTCTTGAACCCAGACCTCATCGAAAGATTTTGGCGCACTCGTACGCGGTTCATTGTGGGTGACGATCGATACGCGATAGGCGGTAAGTATTGTATTTCATTTGAATAGTTCATCACGCATGCAGATTTGCATGACTTCGAAATTTTCGATATCCTGGCGCATTTGGACGCATTTCTTGCCTTCATCTTGAATGAAATTCAATTCTAAACAAAGTTTAATTCAAGTTTCTTTCATATTTCAAACTTCAGTTCAGAATTTTTGGCTTTTTTTAAGCGACCAGATTTGACAACCATGTATTTATTTGCCTAGTCAAATCCTATAACTAGGCAAAAATCTCGAAAAAACATACAACAGTTTAAGGACAACCAAGTCCTCATCAGGGCAACCAAAGTCAGGGGCTAGGTTGTCCGGCGTTTACCATAAGGACAACCTGAATTTTTTTCTAATTTCGAGCACTGCGGCTTGCCTTCCCCTCCCCTCCCTTACCCTACCTTGCCTTACCTTACCTCCCTTGCCTTACCTTACCTCCCTTGCCTTACCTCCCTTGCCTTACCTCCCTTGCCTTACCTCCCTTGCCTTGCCTTGCCTTGCCTTGCCTTGCCTTGCCTTGCCTTGCCTTGCCTTGCCTTGCCTTGCCTTGCCTTGCCTTGCCTTGCCTTGCCTTGCCTTGCCTTCTTTACCCTACCTTACCTTACCTTACCTTACCTTACCTTGCCTTCCCCTCCCTTTCCTTACCCTACCTTGCCTTACCTTACCTTGCCTTACCCTACCTTGCCTTACCTTACCTTGCCTAGTACCGTACTAGTTTCATACTCTATGTACATAAAATATTTTACACAGCAGAGTAACATATCCCACTGGGTGTCCTTGTTACTTAGCTGGCTATCGAAATGTATGACATACGTATGTGACCTTTATTTAATTTAAAGTTGCAGTTTGTTATAATTATTTTTCTAAAGGGCAATATTTAAATGAGACCCATGTCTTCTTTAAAGAATTGATATTACTGTAGTCAAGAGCAATCTGTTTTACAATTTGCATTGAGTTCATAAGAAATTGTATGTATATAGTTTTGGCATAGGGAGAGAGTCTTTATAAGTCTGCAGGGGAGTATATAGTGTCTAGCAATACGAAGAAAATTGTGGAGAAGTAAATTAGATATGCTATCAATTAAGCCAAGGCAAATAACTGAGTAGGAGAGCAGGATTAGCAGATTAGCAGATTACTTTCGTCAGAGTAAGAGTTTTTGGAAATCCAGTGGAAAGTGTGTTTCCAGAAAGTCTGAGTATATTTGCACTTTTAAAACAAATGGACATGAATTTGAGTGGTGTCATCACAAAAAGAACAGAAGTCTACCTTTTTAGGCCTTTCATCATCATAGTTATATTTCTGTACAGAATCTTAAAACCTGGCTCTTCATGGTGGTAGATGGAGACTTTTTATCCAATAACGTACTTGTACCGTAACTTTTTTGCAAATATTCCACGAGGATAATAATTCAGCAGTTATTTTTTTTAGTAGGGTTTGACTGTGTATTAGTACAACATCTTTCTGTTTGTGGGAAGGCTGACTTACCCATAGAGGTTGGCCTCACTATGTACTGTACAAGAATAAGACCTCTTCTGGAGTATGCTTTGCCTATCTGGGGCGGTTTACCAGGTTATTTAGGAAATGAGCTCGAATGCATACAGAAAAGAAGCTTGGCTATCATAGGTGTTGAAAACAGTGCGTGCAAAAAGTTAAGCATCAGGCAGGATGTGGCCACTGAGCGCGAGTTAGTTCAAATACTAGCGGACGTACTGCACCCATGCAATAAGGAGGTACAACATTGTTTTGTGCACAAATATAACTTGCACAAATATAATCAAACGCAAATTGACCATTCCTCCCTCTGGAACTGAGACATAACAGCGTTATCCCATGAGCTGTAAGGCTTTTGTCTTAATTGTGTTTCCTTTTTATTTATTCTTTGTTTATTAATTCTTACTCAAATTTTTATGCATCTTATGTCATTTTCCAAAGATACCATACATGTATGTCATTTTTATATATTGTAAAATCCATTCACAATACTTAAATTCCAAAATGGTTTTCTCATTTAAGCTTATTTCTTTTTATTTTACTTTATTTATTTTATCGACTCAAGCAGTTCAGGAGCTGAAGGACTTGATTTATACAGCAGCAGAAACTGGTGCTCAGCAATTCTTAGAAATGTTATTCGCTACATCAGCTGGAACACTGGCCTTTGATGCTTACAAGGACAATTTACAATTACCAGAGGTCGTTGCCAGGAATCATGGCCATGAGGAGACTGCACGTTATCTTGAAGATGTAACTGCAAGGTACGTTTCTCATGTGGTTGGAACTACTAATGAATATGACAGAAAAAAAAGATGGGCTTGGGTGTGTAGAGAGAAAGGGAGTGTTGATTTGTTTGAACTAATTACTGGTGCACGCTGAGTCTGTCCTGAGTTTGTCCTCTCTATGTATTGGCTCTTTTTTGTAATTTAAACTTTATTGAGAACAAAGTTATAATTGTACGTAATACGGCATATTTCGAACAAATGTTCATCATCAGAGAGGTAAACTCTGATATGCCTATCTATATATTATATATAGATAGGCATATCAGAGTTTACCTCTCTGATGATGAACAAAGTTATAATTATAAATAACATTATTTTACTCGATAAAGAAGTTTTGAGATTCCGAAAGTTTTGTCAATTTGTATTCTACCTAAAACATTTCACAAATACTATTAATAGGATAAAAGAATGTACATTAACAAGGAGAAGTGATTAATAAATTAAGAAATAAGTAACAAAGTAATCACAAACAAAATTAGAGGTGAAAACTAAAGAAACCAAATACAATATAGTTGAGTAGTCATTACAAATAAGTATGTCGAGAATGAGTTTCCGATCAGCAGCATAGGTGGGATCGGCATACCGCTTAAAAAGGGGAATTTAAGGGTTTGAATTAATGATTCTAAATGCAGCATTTTACGCCTTGGCCGATTTTTCAAGTTCTCAGTCTGTGTCTAGAAAAAATCGCCCAAATTTGTTGTGGTTTGCTCTCCCTGCTAAAATCCAGTTGATATATCTTCAGTTCATGTATTTGTGGAAGCATTTTGTGTGAGTAAAATATTGAGTAATCATGATTTCAGCGCAGGTTTGACCAAAAACAGCAAAAGTCCTGCGACAGTGCCCCTTTAACGTATAACGTTTCGACCTTGGCTGATGATTTATGGTAAGATGGGTTCTATCCTTTTAGCAAGAGCTTTTGGTGAGATTTTGACATCGACTTTTAGGAGAGAGATAGGTCTCCAGTTTTTATGTGTAGAGCTTATCCTGACCTTTCTTTTCTATTAATTTGATGATGGCTATTTTCTGAGAGGTAGACAACTCACCAGACTCATAGGCTTTATTGAAACAATCAACAGCAAGGTTACCAACAACGGGCCAGAAAGTCTTGTAGAACTCTGCCGGTAAACCGTCATTACCAGCTGCCTTCCCAGTTGAAACGTGAGCGAGGATCGAAAGCATTCATTGAAAGTTAATTTTTCTTCACATTTTTCCTTATTAGGTGGCCGTCGTGTACACGCGCACGTCGTGCCAACCAGTAAAGTGGACGTTTTTTAGGCGGCCGTCGTGCATACGTACACGTCGCGCCGACTAGTAAAATGGATGTATTTTGTTTTTCATTTTCGTCGTCGTCCCAAGTCAGTTCACCTAGTCCTCTTGGGTCGCGCAGCCTTTGAGCAATGGCCTTGCTGTTATAATGACCTAAACTGATAGATTTTATCAGGATTGAAATCCAATCTCTCAAATACCAGAAATTCTCCTAGTGAATAAACAATAACATAACCTTTACTGAAGATCTTTTAAGTTGAATTTTTCATTCTATGATCGAAGAAAACTTCAGGGTATTATTGACGAAATACATTAGAATTGCTGCAGACGTGTTTATGAATCGTGTTTTTAAAGGGAATACGGTGACAGATCGTGACAGTGCACCATATCGGACGTCCATAAGCACGCAGTTCACAGTTCGTCGCAAGCCAAACTCCGCCAAAGTATGCCAGGGTCATAGCCAAAATATTGCATCACACCTTCACGGTTTTCGTCACGCAGGTTCACAAGCTGTCTCCTTAGTGGGGGAAGGAGGGATGCCGTTGAGTCATCGTGGGCCGCCTGCAAATTCTTCAGAATACCCAAAATATCTTTCTTCGATAGTGTCACAGCATTAGTCAAAATATTGCTTGAAATAGCCAGTGTTGGGGTCACACAGATTCACGTGCTGAGTCTCCTTGGAATTTTAAGAGGGTGTACACGAGGGTCCACCGGAGAAAGGGCGGGCAGAGTTACCATCGGCCGCCTGTAAATTCTTTAGAATTTCTTGTTGTTTTTCATTTTCGTCGTCGTCGTCCTAAGTCAGTTCACTTAGTCCTCTTGGGGTCGCGCGGCCTCTGAACAATAGCCTTGCTGTTATAATGACGTAAGCAGAAAAATTTTTAGCACCCTCTTCAAACGCAATCGATTTTATCTGGTTTGAAATCCAATCTCTCAAATACCGGGCATTTTCCTAGTGAATAAACAATAACATGACCTTTACTGAAGATCTTTTAAGTTGGATTTTCCATCTATGATCGCAGAAAACTTCAGGGTATTATTGACGGAATACATTAAAATTGCTGCAGACGTTGTTGATAAATCGTGTTTTTAAAGGGAATACGGTGACAGATCGTGACAGTTTGCCATATCGGACGTCCATAAACACGCAGTTCACAGTTCGTCGCAAGCCTAACTGTGCCAGGGTTGCAACATAGCCAAAATATTGCATCACAATTTCACGGTTTTCGTCACGCAGGTTCACATGCTGTCTCCTTAGTGGGGGAAGGAGGGATGCCGTTGAGTCACCATGGGCCGCCTGTAAATTCTTCAGAATACCCAAAATATCTTTCTTCGATAGTATCACAGCAGTAGTCAAAATATTGCTTCAAATAGCCACTGTTTTAGTCACACAGATTCACATGCTGGGTCTCCTTGGAATTTTAAGAGAGTGTACACGAGGGTCCACCGGAGAAAGGGCAGGCAGAGTTACCATCGGGCGCCTGTAAATTCTTCAGAATTTCTTGTTCTCTTCATCCAACTTGGGGATGTTAGGATTGTTAAGGAAATTCATGGCTATGGTCTTGGCAACTCATCAGATACAGACTTCTGGTACAAAGAAGAATACAATACAATTTAAGCTGATCTAGAATCACCACTGGGTCTATAGTACAGCTGTTATTGGCCAAATTTAGTTTTCTAATGTAGGATGAGGTCTTATTATAAGATTCCAGTCGTAAGTGTAGAACTCTGCCGAACTCAGACCAGTGAGCACGAGCCGGATTGAATTAAAGAACCTCGTGTAATAAAATTATAAGCAGATTCGTATTGTAAACGTACATACAATAATTGGCTATTTATGTTGTTAATTTTTTTCCCATGCACTGCAGTAAAATTTTCTTGTTTTTGCAAACAGTGTATATGTTTGGCACCATTTAATAACGTTGGTAGTCAATCCGGAGAGATTACACATCACATGCAGCTTTCCCCTTTATAGAATCAGGCCAAGTTTTTTCATTGTGAGCTGGCACCAATCACGTTTGCCCTGTTATCCAGTGTTGCCATTTTGGTTTTGTAAATTATATCACAACTCATTTATACATCTTTTTACTTCACAGATTTTCTAAAGAGGCAACAGCAGGTGCTGGTGATGCAACACAAATGCAATTAAGTAAGTGCTGAACAGTGTCATCTTTTTTTTTTAACTGGTTGTGTTTTCATGCAACAATTTTGTTGACCCTGTGGGGAGTAGCACTGGCTGTGGTCACGATTATACAGTTAAATCGTGATTTAGCCTCCAAATCACGCTTGACGAGTAGTCACGATTTAGCGCGGAAAATTCTGATTTAATGTTTTCGATCACACTATAAAATTAAATAGTGATTTGCCTTCGTTGAAAGCTGTCAGTCATTTGGAAAACATGGACGGACGACAACGGTCGTTGTATTGTATTGTATTGTATCGTATTGTTTGCCAGCAACAGAATTGATTGTTATTTGTACAAATGCAACAACAACAAAAATGAATTTGCCGCGAATTTTTTTGTTTCATGAAGATTTCTCCATTTTTCCCCCCTATAATTCTTTGCGTTCAATCGCCTTTATAGTTACCAAAGGCGATGGCCTGTCAATTATTACAATTTACGCTTTTAATTTATTTTCATGCTTTTTGTTTTTTGGCACAATTTTTGCGCTCAGCTCGGTTTTCAGTCAATGTATTCATTTATCTGATTTTCGCTTTCCTTCGGCTCCTTCAGTACAGAGTTAAATCTCGATTACAAGTCAGGTTTAGCCTTAGTCTGTGTATGACCGCAAAAGTACCTACATCTAAATCATGATTTAAAATGGCGTCATCATGGCTAGAACGCGGCAGAATTCAAAGAAATAACTCTCCATCGAAATCTCAGAAAGTAATAGGATTTAGTTCATGATTTGTCTGAAGCTCCTTTGGATAACCAATCATGTTGCAAAGCAAACAATAGGCATGGGTTTCGAAACATGGGCTGCACCTCACATTGTTGAGGGGAACAATTAAACGCTAATTACACCTCAACTCATGCAGTTTCTAAACACGCAATGGTTAAAATTCTTTTTTGGAGTTTCAAGGCCAATTTTAAAACAAACTGCCTCCAAGAAGATAGGAGCATGTGCATTTATTAAACATTTGATGATAAACGTTCCTAATTACCTTAGAATCCGAAAAAAAAATTATTTAAAAGTGAGGAGAACAATCAGGCATTTTCGGTGACATTTTGTTTGTGAACACAAATACACAGATGGATTGGCGGCTGTGTTTCACATGTGATTGACAGGTTAACACAATAACCACAGGCTTACCATCCTCCGTTTGTGTTGCGGACCTGTGCTAGTTGTATATTAATGGACGCTTCGGTTGTGTACAAAGGATTTTGGGAGTACGATAATTACCGCTTTTTGAACGGATGAAAGTCAAATAGAAACGCTAAGAAACATGAGCACTGTGTTATGTTTGTTATTATGGGCTTAGTTTGTCGATTTAAAGCTCCGGGAGGCGGTTTTAGAAACTTGAAGTTTGACTTACTCTACATATATATATATATATATATATATATAAACAAAGAAGAATGTAAATGGTTTCACACAATCGAGTGAGTGCTCGATGCAAATACATGCAGAGCGGAATACTATAATTAAAAGATGGAGACTGCACAGACAGTTACTTAAGTTTCACGCACAAGGCGATCATCAGACTGTGCCGTTAATGGAAGTCGAAAGAAAATTTAAACTACATTCATGGAGGGCGGTTTGAGCGATCCTGCTTCTGATTGGCTGGATAAAACTTGTTTTCGTGCCTGCACTTGGTGATTAATTCAGATCTCTTATTGAGGAGAGTAGATCTGTCAGCGGATAGAATGCAGAGCTTTATGCAGCCAATCAGAAGCAGGATCGCTCAAACCGCCTCCATGAATGTAGTTTAAATTTTCTTTTGACTGCCATTAACGGCACAGTCTGATGATCGCCTTGTGCGTGAAACTTAAGTAACTGTCCGTGCAGTCTCCATCTTTTAATTATAGTATATATATATATATATATATATATATATATATATATATATATATATATATATATATATATATATATATATATATATGTAGAAATGAGGAGCTGGATTATTTGGTCCAAGACATTTAATTGCCACTCAGAGATTCATGCTTCTTCCGAAACAATCATCAGGCAACTGCCAGAAAAAACGGTTACAATCAGAGATATTTCAAAAATACAGAACAATACATACTAGGTGTGGCACATGGCGCGTCAAGCGGGATTTTATCGCTAATTAAGTGATGACATTTTTCAGCAGGAATTTCCTAGTCAGAATGTCTACAGCACGATGTTAGCTCGTTTCTGTTATTGAGTGTTGACATTTCAGGTTTACAAATTATGAAATATTTCTCCCACAAACACAAATTACATTTCTTAGAAACGTTCGAGTAAGAGCGAGCTTGTTTTACTTTACGCCATTTGATGTCGAACTTAATGTTCTGGTCTTTCAGGTTCCATACGTGCTTACTGAGCTCGGTAGCGTTCCTGTACCGTTCGTTTCGAAATGAGCATATATGGTTTCTATATCTTAATTTAAATGTGGTGTCGCAAAGCCCGATGTATGTTTCTCTTGTGGTTGGTGTAGTAACTTCAGCTTGGTATACGATGTTTTGGGTGTTGCAGCTTCCATCCATGGGGCACGTGTTTGGTTTACGGCAGTTACAATTTTTGTTCTCTTCATCATTGTGTGTGGGTTTGCTGATTTCGGCTTTATTGTGGTTGGATATAATTGTCTTGATGTTATTCATGCAGCTGTAACTTAATTTAAGTGTGTAGTGGATTAGATTTGGGGAAGTGCTGGTCAATAAGGGAAAGGGAGCATTTTCCTACGTTTGTTTCCACGTTATTGTTGTATGGCGGGTTGTACCATATGATGTTTCTTTGTCTGCGTTTCCGTGGGTGTGGTGTCTGGCTGGGGGATTCATCGTATGAGAGGTTGCACAGGGTCCAGAGGAGCGAAGTTCGAGCAGAACGTTAAGTTTTCCTTGCGAAAGATAACCGACATAATTTGCTGCGAATTTGCGTTACTCGCGTTACCTATATTTTTACCGCAGGTCATATTACTGTGGGCTCTTAGGATCACTGAGATCGACTTACACTAAATAATACCATACGTGCTTACTGAGTTCGGTAGCGTTCCTGATTTTTTTTAATGTCAATTTCCCGAGTATTTCTCTGTTTTGTTTCTATTTTCGAATTTTATCGTATGTTATATATATAGCTCACCATTGTACTACATCGCCACGTGCACTTAACTGCGTCGCACGTGAGCTTATGTAACCAATCACTATTGTAATTCCTGATTTTAAATAATTCCGTTGACACTCACTGTTATACAGTCATTACGCTCCTGAAGAAGGCCGAGACGGCCGAAACGTTGAAGAAATAAAGCTGAAGTCTTAACTGGAGTTGGCTACTTGACCGTCACTAATATACATTCTGTTTCAATTATTCAAGTTTCCACGATCGCTTCTAGTGACCCTCCGTTACAGACTCCGTGGACAGCATTGTTTGTGGGACCGATTACAAGAAATTCATATATATATATATATATATATATATATATATATATACTCACAAGGCTTGCAACTTCAAGAACCTCAAATTACCGACCGGCTTGGGATTTCGCCAAAATTAATACACTTAACCTTATGCCTTTGGCAAAAGAATCCCGGTTTCCGAAAGAACAGTCTTTGTAGTTTGATTTGGCCTGGTTTTGACTCATTTGGGTCCGTGGGCTGATCTAATGGATAACTTGTTTCTGCCTATGATCTGCACAAGTTGCCTACTCAAAGGCATCTCAAGAATGCAGTTTTCAATGCAGATTTGAACTCGCGAGGCTCAAGCGGCTTGTTTGGCACACGAAGGAATCCAGTTGAAACAGGTGCAAATTGTAGCAAATAGTAAAATTTATTTTACCAATCTTATCATACCACCCTCGAATTTTTGGAACTTAGTCTTTCTCCAGTAAAGTCTGTAATGAAATCAGTGAAACGTCAGACAATTTTATTTTGGGGTTCCTACAAGTTTCAATAGTGATTATGGGCAAGAAAATGTCATTTCAAAATAGACTTGTCAATTAATTGATCAGCAAACAATTTATTATGCATCACGTCAGTGAAAAGTCAGGAAATGTTTTTTATCCTGTCTGATGGCAACCCAGAGGTTTTTCATATGGAACAAATGCAAAGAAAAGTACAGAAATAATTGTATAGAAGCAACGAAGAATCACTGTTACTTATTACTCCATCAAACAGGTCCTGTCGGTGAAGAAGAAAACGATCAACTCACAAGTGAGAGTAGTGACACAGACTATTTTGGAGATGTTGAGACATCTTCCAGTAAGTCATCACAGTCAGCAGCATCTGATTCTGACGATGATGTTTCAGAAGTATTTTATAAAGGTAATATTGAATTAATCTACTCAAGTCCATTTCTCCGGCAATTGTTCAGAGTCATTAGTCATCCTTTTTGTATACGTATACATCTGTTAAAACAAGTATTGGACTCGATTTTTTTGGTGCGCTATGTCATTTCCCACGCGTTTAGATACTGATAACCTGTTTAACCGGTTTAATATGAGTTTAACTGAGGGATAGTTAACAGAGGAATAACTGACGGTTTTCAGGAATGCCTTTGTATCCCTGGATTAGTTTTTCTGGGGGTAAGAAATTTATTCGTGGATTAACCGCTAAACGGGGATAGTTTCGATGGCTTTCCAGGAACCAGGTTCTGTACATTAATACGTTCCTTGTAACAGGAATCGCAAAGATCAAGCATTTTGAAGGGATTTCGAGACGTGTGTGAGCCTAGTGTCATTCGGGCAACATTCCGGTCTCATGATGACACTTCCACTCTAGGGTAGCATAGGATTTTCTACAAAAATAGCTGCTTTATTCGTCTAAAAAACAAACTTACCTGTTACCCTGGAAACTAGGGAGAACATTGTTCCTCCAATGTTTTTCGAGAACCCAAAAAGCAGAAATACATGATTAAGGGCATGTTGATAAATGCACAGAAAGATGTTTTCCCTGCAGTGGGTGTACATAGAATACAAGTCATGTCTTCTATCATTTTTATGTTTCTTTTTTCCATTCAGAAGAGAACAGAGAGAGACACAGTTGTCTGAAAGAGGGCTGCAATTCATTAAAAGCGATTTTTACCAATGACCAAACTTCACAGCACGCATCTCACCAACCCATCGTGGCCTTATGTGATCGTGTGGTGTCTTTTGTCAATGAAGGATTGTTTCCAAGAAAGCAAGTGAATGCTATAGGAAGGCCTGGAACAAACAAAGTCAATCTGAAAGAAAACTGTGTCCAGATTAGCAAATGGTTTGATAAAGAAGAGCTTGATTTACAACAGCTTAGAAGTCTCCATCATCCTCAGGCTGGTATTTGTGCTATTCTAAGTATAGGCGCTGAAAGCATACCACGTCATCTGAGCACTATGTATGATAGGTGGGGCAACCTATTGCAGTTAAAATTGGATTCAGGAGAAAGGACAACGCAGTGGGTGTCAATCTTGCTTGGTAAGATGCATCTTGAGCCAGCCAGTGATCAGCTCAGTTTAACCTGTCCAGATGTTATGGATAGTGGTGAGTAATAAATATAAGTAAGTTGATTGAAAGATCTTTCTTAATCTTTTGCAGTGTGATTTTGCAGCTTTTGATACTTACAATAACAATGTCAGTTCTATAAACACAATGATATTTCAGAGTTCAGCAAAACTTGTGAGGTAAAAAAACTGCAATGGTTTTCTTGAAATACTAAGCATCTCAAATGGGCAAAAATAATTTATTGCAATGTTATATCATATAAAGGTGGAGTTTACAACGTGTAGTTTTTATCGGTTTCAAGCTGAAATTGTTGTGTGTAGTGTACCTCTTGGTTAATGGACTCGGCTAATTTAAAAAAACCCGTATGTTCCCAGTTTTTTGTAACTGAAGGTTGCTTATTAATGCAAATAACAAACTCACATATACACACCATTTTCGGCCCCAAAGACCAAATGTGCTGTAAATTATGGCCAGTGAACAGGCTCCCTAGTGAGGAATGGGGCACAAGAAAGTGTCAACTGGGAGGGGAACAGGATGGTGGACCATCCACCCCCCACTCCAGCACACTGCTTGCTCCACTCAATGAATTTCCTTGTGCCTTTATTCCCCGCTGAGGAGTCTCAGCACTTTCACAGCAGCCTGGTAGGTCACACACTGAATCAACCTGCAACCAGCAAATTTATGTTCATTACTGCCGATTATGGTGGTCTCTCAGGTTTTGTGTCCTGCTTTTGATCAGAAGCTTTGTCATTTAAGTTCTGTTCTGTGCTGCCATGTTGTTTCTGCTTCGTGTCGTTCTGGTTTTTTTTTGTTTTTTTTTGGACAAGACACTGTGATGAACACTGTCTCCCTTTACCCAGGTAAAATGGTGCAGGCCTGCAGTCATTTATATAAGGGAAATCTAACTTAATGCTGAAGGGTAACCCTGTGATGGACTAGCATTCCCAAGTAACCCTCCTGGTTGATTCATACTACAGAGACCTTTGCCCTGTGGGTCGCTCACGTAGTGACTTTTTCAAGGAAAATAAGACTTGGTAATTTAGTTATCCCAATGAAACAGTCAAGTTTGGTTTGAAACAACCAGGCACCTTAGAGTATCACTGCATTTTGATGATTACGACTGAGGTCCAAGTTAAGTGAAGAGTATATTAAAAACCTACAAAATTTGTCTTACTTACAGTTGCTGATAGTGAAGGTTGCCTTACATCGAATAATGTGGATCCACTGGTGAAATGGAAAGCGCATGACTGCCCAACAGAACAGTGTTATTGCAGTGCCTCTGATGTTTGGGTTCTGACTTATGAATTGCGCCCAACAAAAAAGATCTTGTTCATTTATGTAAGAATTCAAGAAATGTTTTAATAGTGGTTTTTTTTTGCATCCATGAATTGGTGTAATAATTTTAAATACTCAGACAAATTATGATAATAAGTCGGTAAATTACTATCGTCCGGGTGAGTGTAGTCCTGAGAAGGACTGTTTGAGGTGACATTGACTGACGTTTCGACAACCTGAGCGGAAGTCATCATCAGAGTCAAGTGAATTGTGAATCGTCAGTAGATGTTATAAGTCTCTGGTCGTTGTCCTGATTGGTCAACGAACTCGCGACAAAGTGTGATAAGTCTGTAAGATATGTACACCAAAAGGATCCTCTAACACTGAACAATAGAAGAATTTGATGAGCCAAAGGTTTTTCAGTTTTTCTTGTGCCACTGATGACTGAAAAAAAAAACATCCGTTCAGCACATAGTACATTACATGGGTATATTTTAGTACATTTCTGTATTTTAATCCAGTTTGATTTAACTTAACTTGGCGTTACTTGTTCGCTTTTCATTTTGTCCTTGTATTCTTCATAAACAAATACAGGAAATGGCAATGCCATTTACTAATGAGCTAACTCATCATTTGAGTTTCACGTCTTGCTCTGAAACAGAATAAACGAATTGAGATAGGTATATCATTCAGTTTTAAAAACCTCCTCAAAGAATTTTATTGCAAATTAAGTATATTTTCCTCAAACATAAAGCTGATAAAAATTTGTTTTAAAAGCAAATCGTCAGAACTAGCATTTTATTATAGTGCGTTACATTTTAAGGTTGCAGACAGAAAAGACAACATGCCTCCTGATCTCTGGTTTGAAGATGAAGATTGTGAGTTGTGGCAGAGATACAGCAACAATTCATTCAAATTCACAAAAGGAGTGAAAGAAACAGAGCAGTGTGGAGGTATTAAATCTTTTTTTAATACTTGTACTCGTAACAAACTGAATACAGTAATTGTTTACTTTTTATGTGACCAAGCTCGGGCTTCATCATCTTTATGCACCTATCAGTGTTAAGCCCTAGGGTGGGGGGGGAGGTGCCTCCCCCCCGGGAAATTGACATACAAGGCTGTCCCCTGGGTAGGTACTTTGAACATACCTGGTCGTGCCCCTATTATTTGAGTTTCAGAGAAAAAGTTCCTCTAGGGGCTGAAGTTTGACATTCAGTAGTTGGCAGGGGGTAGGGAATTTGACTCTGGCTTCCCCACCCCACCACCGTGGGGCTTAACATTGATAGGTGCATTATTTTTTTCAGAGTTTTAGTTGAGTTCAACTCTACCATCTCTAACTTTGTCACCTTAGTGATGTCTGGAGATCCCGATGTGCCAGCTCAACTACCCGCCGACGAAAACACTGTTCACCGCGTGCTATTGCCATTTAAAGATCTAAAGTCAGCCGATGCACTGAAAAAAACAACTATCCGACCTGAACAAGAAAATCGATCACACTCTTCAACCAGTGTTTAGGAGCCGCGCAAATTGATTTGTTTTAATAGACATACTTACCACGCACACACACTTACAATTCTAAATACTGTATTTTCTCAATTAAACGCTGGGGGCGTTTATTTAAAACTCGGCCTCGTACCTTATACGAACCCGGCGTTTATTCGGAGCCTGGCGTTTGTTTATAAAATGCATTTTTCAGCCATCCATTTTTTATCATCAGTACTGGAGGTTTACTGAATTAAGAACCAAAAAAATGTGAAACAATGTCACTAACTTTACCTCATCTCATTGAGGCTGGTTAAGCCATTTAGCAAGAAACATCACTGACAGGAACAGGACGTGGTTGAACTCCTCTTCGTTACATTTCGTCCGGGTGATTGTAGAGAAGGACTGTTTGAGGTGACATTGACTGACGTTTCGAAGATTTAAAAGAGATTGACACGATATCTGATGCGTCGCTTGTTTTATCTGTTTTTGTTAAAGTACAATTGTAAAAGCTAGTTTGGTTTGAATAAAAGTGTATAAATTCATACATGTAGAAGATGGTAAAAAGAGAACTAGAATGCAGTTACGACAAAAAATCCTGATATAATATACCCATCTCGAATAAACGCCAGGACCTCAAATAAACGCTGGGACCCCGAATAAACGCCGGGGGCGTTTATTTTAAACTCGACCCTGTAGTCCTGGCATTTATTCGGGGTCCGGCGTTTAATAGAGAAAATACGGTATGTTACTTATTGTAAAGTTTTTATCACCTCACACTGTATATATTAAGTCAATTTGACTTTTATTTTCTCAGTTGAAAATGATGTCATGAGGACATTGAAACGTTGTGTTTTATCGCTAATTTTTATTCTTCAAATAACAACTTGTCATGTCAGAATTTGCTCTTATGTGACTTGTGGCACAAAGGGTGGAATTTTAAAAGATATAGATCAATGTCCACAATTAATACAGGGTGCAATTTCAGGGCCAAAAAGGATTATTATGTAACACTAGGTTTGTTGGGTTTTATTCCTTCTTCAGGCTTCAAGAATCCATTGGAGGACTTCTCACCTGTAGATCCACACTTCACTAGCGTGAGTTTAAATTTTAAGTAGCTCTACCATAAACGATTTAATTCTTGGGTTAAACGACACTTCATTTTTCAAATGAGATTAACATCTTGTACGTGATAGATCAATTATAGTGTCAACGATGGAATAATAAATTGTGCCAAAGGATGCCTTTTATTTCCCTTGAGGGCTACTTATTTAGAACGCGAAAGAAAATTCTATTTAATTTAAAATCCTTAACCATTGCTTGGCTTTCAAACTTGTGGTTAGAAAGACAAATTGTACAGGACATACGTGGGGTTAATGCATTCGCACGCACTAGAACATTTATATTTCAGGTTGCTTTTTCTCTAGATCTACCTATTAACCATGAGGTTAGACAATGATAATGAGCGGTGACGGCCCACGAAAACCACTTAAATGAAAATGGAAATTAATAAATACACTCGTATTTTCTACCATTTTTACAGCAAACACTATTTTGTATCCATAACAATATCAGATCTTCTAAAGCCCGGTGTGTTCAATCAATGAAAATCAGTCACAGGAAACCCAATCGATCAATCGATATCAATCGAAACAATTAGTTAATTGATATCGATTGATATTGGCCAATCGATGATCAATCGATAATCACAAAAATTGTCCCGCACTAATTATTGATTCTCATCGACTAATGCATGCGTGATGTCTCAGAGCTCATGTAACAACAAAATCAAAAATGTCTGATCAAGATACGCTTATCGCGAGCGTGAAGTTACCCTTGAGATATTTGATGTTGTTGGTCCACAAATGTCCATTTTCTGTTGAAATTGGAGACAAATTTACCACAACAAAGAAAAGAGGAGATCGCGCCAATGCCGTTCTGGGGTTCACGGATTTAACGTTTAAATCCGTGAGCCCCAAAATTAAACATGGAACATTCTGTAACATAGGATTTTTTGTCCTTTCCTGCACGTGGTTTTTGTGGGTGTTTTTTGCTTAGAAATTAAATTTATGATTATTTTTTCTATAGTGTGGCAATTACCGTGATGCCTCTACCTCTGGATCACCGGCTTGTCCTCCAAGCATGTTCGTTCCTTGCTTGCCAACGATGCCGAGTACAACAGAGTATCCTGGTGAGTGGGGTTTCCAAATCTCATTTGGACCCTCCACGAAGTCGGCGTCAAGGTCAGCTACCTGGATCTACTCGGAAGTTTGCAAGAAGCTGTATGTAAATCTGGCCAGATATTGTCCAATCAAATTCAAGACCCACATGCCGCCACCACCTGGAACAGTCTTGAGGGTTGTTTCCGTGTTCAAGGGATCCACAAACTTGCATGATATTGTGAAGAGATGCCCTAACGATATGGAAGGCTCAAATGATGGTATGGGCTTTATTTTGTAATCTAAAGCGTCAACTGATAACTTTAGTATTCTAATTCGGATCGTCTTATTCTGTTTTTCCTCCCAACTTGAGAGTAAGTTTTTTTTTTCACAAATTTCAGCTTCACATTTATTGTCTGATTTAGGATCTGCTCCAAAAGACCAGTTTATCCGGTGCAACAACCCAGCCGCTCGTTATCACACCTGCCCTGAGACAATGAGGCACTCTGTGATTCTGCCTTACAACGGACCTCAAGGTAAGATGCTGTATGCATCAGCAGGGTCTTATAACCGCTCCACTTTTTGTGAGTGGCCAATCTTGAAACTGGAAAAAATATCTACCCAATATTGAGGCGCTACCAGTATAGCCGTAAAGCACTGCTCAACAGCTTTCATTGGAATTTTATCCACAGACTCAAGAGTTAGAACCGCCTTGTACAGCATAATAAACAGTACCACAGAAAAGTACTGCTCGACAGCTATCATTTGAATGGCCACACTTTAGAATTTCATCCACAGACTCAGAAGTTAGAACCACCTTATACAACATGGTGAACAGTAACACAAGAAAGTACTGTTCGGTAGCTTTTATTCATATGTCATAAATGACTTTGTAGTTGTATTTATTTTACATTGTCTGCAAAAGCCCTTTGTGTCTTTTGTAGTGGGAACGGAGTATGTCACAGAAATGTTTGCCTTCATGGGCCTCTCGAGCTGTGCTTCTGGTCCCAGCAGAAGACCAATTGAGGTTATTTTCACATTGGAGAGAGATGGGCAGACCCTCGGCAGGCGAGTGGTGGAGATAAGGGTGTGCGCTTGCCCTGAGCGAGATAGGAAATCTGATGAAAGAGTTCTAGGCATGGTTTTGGCAAGCGCTAAAGCAAAGGTTAGTGTTGTATTATCTCATAACTGTAACAGAAAGTCATAACTATAAAACCAAATTTGAGCCGGAATCAGTGGACAAAAAGCCACTCTGTGGAGATGCCACTGCCAAATTCCAATTTATTATATTTATTTTTATTTTATTTTAACTGTATTTTCAATGACGCTAGTTTTGCGGAACACAGCGTACATCACTCTGTACCGCTACTTTTATGCTGAAGACGGTGTTGAAGTTTGTTAACAAATTTATGTGCGATTCCTTGTAGGATCTGGCAATGAGGCGCCAGCTACAAAATGCAGAATACAAACAAGTTCAAGAACCTTCTCAGGTGAGGACCGGGTTTAAAGCCACGGAAGTTCATGCTCATCTCTTGTCCGCATGCGGGCCGATTTTTTGTTTTTTTTCTTTACATCTGCCTATTAACCATGGGGTTAGGTAAGCGTCATTCTCGTATTCTACTCAGCACGCTCTAGAACACTTATACGTTAAGTTATTTTTCCCTGCATCTGCCTGTAACCATGACACTGAAACCCTTATCTTATCAGCGGCACATAACCATACAACTTATAGATGGGAGTAGTATACTATGTTGAAAGAAAACCCTGTTACTGTCGAGGTAACTGTCGAGGTAAAGAAACCTCGACATTTTTCACAAAAGAATACCAACTTGGGTTCCCCTTGGATTCCGCTGGATTCCCTTACTATAAAATTGGCTTCCCTCCATGCGTAATAATATACTTGCCCAAACTTGCCCGCTCGTAGTCAACCTTTATTCCTGATTGGTTATTGACATATGTGTTGTGTATTTAAATATAAACGCACAGAAATTGAGTCGGTCAACTTGAGCAACAAATATTAATTTCACTCAGTTGAAAGTTGTGTCTGAGTTTTCTTTCTTCTCAACGCTACCTCAACATAAAATTAAGTCGGCTTGTCTTGGTATGAGTTATCATGCAGCGACAAAGGGCATCAGTGAACACTTATCATTATATTTACTGTATCAGTACAGTAGTGTAGCACCTCTCAAAAGCTTGTATTTTCATTGGACCGCTATATGTAGCAGCTCTATTGTTTTTACGCCTCGTTCTTTGTTTCTTTTGTTTGTTCTATTGTTTAGCGGACCAATCGTGGAAGACCTTACCACAGCTGCTTCAGCACCCTATCAGTAAGCATTCAGTCTCACATGTAATATTATTTAGGATTGTTCGCAAATCAAAAGCCTTCTCAAAAAAACTCCAAGCGTTGTGGCTACGAAAGAGCTTGAGTAGCACTGTTGGTCGAAAACGAAAACAATTCAATAAACGTTGTATTTTATTTTCTCGTGCTAATAAACCATTGATACGTTAACCTATCTTATGTGCATGTCTGTGTTTTAGTCTTTACATTTCATTAAAAGTAGAGAACGCGTATGCGCATTGAAGCGAACTACAGTAACTCAACCGAATTTGCATGACAAATTGGCACCTCTTTGTTTAGTTAACAGAGAGTGCTTTTATATAAACAAGTTGCGCGCTGCTAGACGCGAGAAGGAATAAACAGCTGATCTCTTTTCAAGTACGTTTATTAATAACAACACCGCTAATGTGTTACAAGAATAGTTTAACAGACAAAGTTCGGGAACAGGTTGTTTGACAAACAATCGATTGAGTAAGAATTTTCGCTTATCAATGGCGAGTTCTATCGATTCGAGCCAATCATAGCCTTTTGTTTCCTTTAATTCATTTTTGGTCTCCATCACTTTACGGAAGGTAGAATCTTTCTTCATTGCATCCATCCACTGGAAGTATTCCAAGAACACTTTTGTGAGCTCTTTTCTGTAGACAGGAAGCAGGGCGTTGTTTGCTTTTATGCGGGCGACTTCAGAGGAATCTCCGTTTTGCTCATACTCGTCTACCAAGTCCTGGAACTGGCTCTTATGCCGTTTGAAAGCCTCATCTTGAATGCGATCCCAAGGATTTATTTGCTCCATTTCCTCTTAGGAAGAATCTATTTCTTCGCTTCGTTGAGAGTCTTGCGATGACTGCTCGCTTTCCGGCTGTGAACTGTCGCTTTCGCTTTCTTCGCTATCAGGCAATAGCGCTTTTCCATAACCTTGTTGAAAGAACTGATTGTAATTGCTGGACATTGTGATCCGAACTGTGCGACCTCTAAGAACAGACTGAAATGTAGCTGATCTTACGCTTCTTTTATAGAATATGGATCTAGGCGCGGTTACCCAGTAAATTGCTAATAACTGACATGATTTTACCATCGCCACATCCACCACCTCCTCCACAATAATATTTGTTTCCCTACTCCTCCCCCTTCTACTCAAATGTTGTATTATTTGTTTCTCTTGTACCCTTCCTGTACCCCCTCTGTACCCCTACGATACCCACTCTGTACCCTTCCTGTACTCCTCTGTACCCTTCCTGTACTCCTCTGTACCCCTCCTGTTCCCTTCCTATACCCTTCTGTACCCCTCCTGTACCCCCTATGTACCCCTATTGTACCCCCTCTGTACCCCTCATGCACTTTTTTGCTCCAGAAAAAAAAATTAAATGAAACCGACAAAAATCGTTCATTTGACACTAGCCGTCATGCCGAGAAGGTTTCCGCGAATCTGTCCGTTGTTTGAAAAACCCAGTGTAATCAATATGAGTTCTCATCTTGATACTGCCCATGGCATAACTGGGCTAAGAAGGACACAACTCTTAAAAGAGGCCAGAGTTTATTGGGAATCAAAGAAAGAGTATATTCCTACAACCGTCATACCTCGTTGTTCTTCTAGTTCCCCAAGAGAAACAACTGAACCAAGAAAAAGAACACAACCAGTAAAAGAAACCACAGTACCTGTATCTGCTGCCAAGAGACCAAAGATCACCGCGGATGTTTCCATGACAACCGAAGCCAGATTTTAGGTTCTGTCATTGTTGGCCCAACTCAATGTGGGAAAACACATTTTGTGACGCATTCTAACAAGTGATCGTATTCTCTATGAGGTCAAGAAGCCGAGGCGCATTTCATGGTATTATTGTCAGTGGCAAGATGGTTATGAAGCCCTGAAGACGAAACTCGGAAAAGAGATACAGTTTTTCCGCGGGCTTTTAAAGTTTCACGATGATCTGTGGGAAATTAACCCAAAATATAACAACATTCTGATTTTTGACGATCTCATGTCAGAAGCAATTCAGAGCCCCATCGTTTCGCGCCTCTTTACTCAAGGCGGCCGTCGAAATGCCAGCGACATACTCTCGCTCCAAAACATGTTCCCCAAGGGAAAATAACACCGATGTCAGTCGGAATGCGCAATACATGGCTCTCTTTCGCAGCCCTAGCGATCGAAAACAAATCGGTACTATTGCCGAACGTATGTTTGATAAGAATCGCCAACGATTCATGACAGCGTATTATCAAGAGACGGAAAGGCCGTACGGGTATCTGTTTGTAGATAACCAACCAGCCACACCCGGCAATAAACAGGTCTTGAGCGATATCATTGGTTCATGTCGCATTTACCCGTGTGTCAACAAATCCTCGAAACCAGAGGAAACGGGTCTTCCAAGAAATCTTGGGGAAACTGCTTCATCCGCCCCTCAGTACTCTCGACGAGAACACAGATCTTTTGATCCTGTCTGGTGTCAGATGCAAGCTGGCCTGCTGTGCGAAATTTTACGCAAGATGCGCCCCTTCTCAAAACTCTTCCAGAAGGGTTTGGTCTTGCCGAAATGTACACGAGTGCTCGAAATAAGTTCGATCCTTATATTCCCACAGTGTTATATGCAGGAGAGAATTACTGGCCTGTCAAAATAAGGCATTATTCTAACGCTAAAACAAAGTGGATCTATATACATGAAGACCAACCAAGCGTGAAATCATTTCTTGAAGAAACCAGAGCCAGTGAAAGAGCTAGAGAGAGTAAAGCTGAGAACTTTTAGCCATGTGCTTTGACAAATGAATAGGAACGGAGTATTCACAGTAGATGCATGCCATGAAGAAAGATTCGACCTTCCGTAAAGTGATGGAGACCAAAAATGAATTAAAGGAAAGCGAAGGCTATGATTGGCTCCAATCGACAGAACTTGCCATTGATAAGGGGAAATTCCTACTGAACAGATTGTTTGTCAAACAAAAAGTTCCCGAAGACTAAGCGAACTTTGTCTGTTAAACTATTCTTGTAACACATTAGCGGTGTTGTTATTAATAATCGTACTTGAAAAGAGATCAGCTGCTTATTCCTTCTCGTGTCTAGCAGGGCATAACTTGTCTATATAAAAGCACTCTCTTTTAAACAAAGAGGTACTAATGTCTCATGCAAATTCGGTTGAGTTACCGTAGCTCGCTTCAATGCGCATACGCTTTCTCTACTTTCTGTAATGAAATGTAAAGACAAAAACACAGACACATAAGATAGGTTAATGTGTCAATGGTTTATTAGCACGAGAGTATAAAATACAATGTATATCGAATTGTTTTCGGCGTTTTCGTTTGAAGCTCTGTAATTGCTTTTCTGGTGTCTTCACCAGGTTGGTGGTTTTGTATCTGTTGACAGCCTTTTTCGCTTCGGATTATGTTGATCCTTGAAATTGAATTCACCTGAAGAGGTGAAGTCAAGTTTCCGTTTGATGGGTCGTCTTTCTTTGGTTTACGACAGCAGTCTCTCTTTTGTGAACCCGTGTTATTTCGTAGCCACAACGCTTGGAGTTTCTTGGTTAGAGTTTGAATTTGCGACCAAATCCAAGCTTCCAGTAATTTTCCTTTCTTGTTAACAATCACTTGCTCGAATTGATCCATACGATCTTGAAGAGTAACCCACGTGGCTAGAATTGTCATCCAGTCACGTCTGTTGTAGGGATTCTCGTAGAACAGAAGTGAGTGTCTGAGCAGATGAGTACTCAGAGAAAGCGTGGTTTTTCCCTGCCTTGAAACATTCGGCAAGAGTTTGTAAATTTCGCTCGAGTTCCCCTACCAGTCGATGTAACTTTTGAAGAACACTTTCAACACCGTTCCATGCTTTCTGGTAGCAGATTCCTAGACAGCTCATGTCAGAACAAGCCGACTTAATTTCATGGTGAGGTAACGTTGAGAAGAAAGAAAACTCAGACATAACTTTCAAGTGAAATTAATATTCATTGCTCAAGTTGACCAACTCAAATTTGCGCTGTTTTATTCACTCAGATAATAGACTCTTAACTGAACAATCGGTGTTGACTACGAGCGGGCAAGTTTGGGGAAGCATATTGTTATCATTGTGTAAGAAAGACGCTCATTAGCTATGAAGGAATCCAATTTTATAGTAAGGGAATCCAGCGGAATCCAAGGGGAATACAAATAAGTATTCTGTTGTGAAAAATGTCGAGGTGTCTTTACCTCGACACTTACCTCAACACTTACCTCAACACTTACCTCGACCTAACTCGACCTACCTCGACAGTAACGGAGCTTATCTTTTAACATAGTTTACTACTGATGGGAGTACCTTCCCCAGACTTTGAAGTAGTTTCATCGCTTCTCAGCCCGGTGGGGGGGGGGGGGGGGGAGGAGGGAGCGAGTAGGTGCAGTGTGAGTTTTTGGGAGGGGTGGACTCTTAAAACCTTACCCTGTGCCATCATTTGATCACAAGCAACTACAGTGTAGGAAGTATTTAATTATGCCTCGAATGCACTACGTTGTGACTTGAGGCTTGGCAAGAAATTATTTGCACTTTGCAGTTTTGTGTTTACTTAAGGTTGGTTTCCATATCATCTCTACGAACATTACTAAAAAAGTTGGTCGGTGAGCCGTTTTCATATGATCGCTACGATCGCCGAGAAATTTTAAAAATGACCGAAAGGACCTGGATGAAACGACATCTGGTTCGCGCCATTTCTCAAATTTAACACGGCGGTAGTCAGTCGCAGATTCTTGTTCGAATATGCGACGAGGGCGCAGTGCTATGTTTACCATCACAAGGATCGCTGTGATAGGATCACTGGAGAGTGGTTTCTATGTGATCGAAACCATCGCCACTGGATCGCTATGGTCGCTGTGAAAGAACTGGTCTATCTCTCTACGAAACAAATGTTTACTAAAACTTGCAAGTGAGCTGAATTGAATCATTTTCGTACTGTTCAAAAGCAAAGCAAACGGTTACATGCGCCCCAAAACAAACACGCGAGCTTAGTTCTAAAAATGCATTTTTTTCCGTGGAAATTTATTACCAGCGCACGTGCCAGTTTAGAAATGTAAACAAATAGGCATGCTTTGGTCGCTTTGCAGAGCAAAAAGACGAAAATTATTACAGCCAACTTGGCTACAAAGCAAGAAGGTATTATGTGATGCTCATTGCTGCGAAGCCACCAGGCTTTGCAGCAGACTTATTCAGGCTGCATACGTGACCAGCCTGGGTTGCCTGTGCCCGAGGCCAGAGTTTTGGATGTAAATATATATGTGTATTTGTAAGTTTATTGCCAACTTTGCCTCGATTTCGTGGCCCTCTAATCGAGGCCGTTGTCGAACACTCGACCGTCGATAAAAAGCCTGTTTCGTGTAGAAAGCGACGTATTTGAGTCAGTCGATTCAGAAAGAAAACACACCATTTTAACGTTAGATCCTTAAAGAACACTCGACCGTCGATAAAAAGCCTGTTTCGTGTAGAAAGCGACGTATTTGAGTCAGTCGATTCAGAAAGAAAACACACCATTTTAACGTTAGATCCTTAAAGAACACTCGACCGTCGATAAAGTGGGATGTGGGAAACTTAAGCGGGGAAATCCTGTTTCGTGTAGAAAGCCACGTTTTTGCGAAGGCGAAGGGAGTTTGAAAGCAAGTGAAGATAAATTCCCTTGAAAGGCAGCCGATACATTGCTCAGAATATTTCAAGCAATTCCTGGAACTCTGCAGTAAAATATTTGTTTCTGCGATAAAATATGTATTTATTTCATTGATAGAATGCTGCAGTTATTTAGAGTTTGTGTAGAAAATGGGGAAAAGTCGCGTTGTTTATATCTAATTTTGATCCAGGAATGGCCTTGGTAAACTTTTACACGATAAAGCGAGGATTGAATGCGATTCGTTTTTTTTTTAAGTAAAGCAGTTGTTACCTGAGTAAACGCTTTTTTTATAAGTAAAGCAGTTGTTATCTAAGTAAAATATCTGCGTAAAAATAATTGTTGTACTTTCTTCTCCATTCTTCCAAGATTTTGGGGAAACACGTACTTGTCCCGTATGTGTCACGGATGCGTCACTGGCGTCCGTCACGGGTACTTGACCGTCACGCGTTCTCAATAGACCATAGCCCTGAAAACAATAGGGCTGCGTGATACCAAGGTCCAATGAAATTAGAGGTTGTTAAGAGCTGCGTGGTATCTGGATTTTTGTGTTCGAGGCCATGTGTTGTCTTTATAAAAGAAAATTCACTTTTGGCCATTAAACCACTGTTCCTCTGTATGCCCTTTACTCGCAGCACTTCACTTTCCAATGGAAACCACTAGTTTTCTATTGGTTAAGTTCTTGGCTATTTTAAGCGGGACTTCAGTCTACAGGGGAAATAAATACGGTAATAAAACTATTTCAATCGTTTCTATAACCGCTAGTTTTAACCGATTTCGAGTGACAATTTTGTGGATACAGGAAAGGTACATTTGATAAAAGACTCCTATTTTGACAAACGGATAACAGTTCCAATGCGAAGAACGTTTAACTGAGAGGGTCATCATCCATCATTAAGACAGACCTGTAGGGCACTGTCTTATAGTTTTACGAACGTTTCGTCGTAGTAGGTTGTTCAAGGTCACGATGATTGATTTCTTCAGGTCTTTTGACATTTCGCATGATTTGTGTGACACGTTGCTTTTAGTTTGAACTTCTCGGCTTTTATTTCACCACCTACCGTACGATTAGTATGATATCTGTTGAGGACTGTATTTCAACGCAACGTTTTCATTTACTTTCTTTTCTTGTCGATCTGACGCTACAATATCTTTCCGAACGCTCTACAAAATACCTCACATCGCGTCTCTGTTCGAAAAACTTAGGCTATGGAATTTTACATGTGCTTGCTTTGCTGCATTTTGTCTTCTCTGCCGCTAATAGTGTGTTCTCACGGCATGATGCCTTGATTTCCACTTGACTTTCTATGGTAGGCTCAACATTCATTGAAGGCCATTCTTCAAGCATTCTGCTCAACCATTTAGGTCCTTGCCACCACAATCTGCTATTCTTGATTGTCGTTCCTGTCACACCCTCCGATCCAAGATCTGATGGATTTTCTACTCCACGACAATGGTTCCGTTGCTCTCTTGTGGTCAGTCTCAGAATGTCGTTCACTCTGTTTTGTACAAACTGGCTCCACTCCCTCTCTCCCTTGATCCAATATAAGGCGGTAATACTGTCTAACCACAAGTGTGCACTGTTTATCGCTATTCTTGACTGCAGGGCCTTTTCCACTGCATCCTTCAACTGCGCTGTAATTGTTCCAGCCATTAGCTCTAGACGTGCTGTCACTTGCTTGGCGAGTGGTGCTATTCTTGTTTTTGAGGCCATCAGACGTACATATCGTCCCCTGTGAGTCACACACACTAGGTACACCATGGTGCAATATGCTCGATCACTGGCATTTCCGAAGCCATGTAACTCATACGATGCAACCTTCTCGCTTATTCCACTGTAGATGCAACGTGGCACATGCACAGAACGGACTTCCTTCAACGAACCACCCACTTCCTCCATCTTTCCTGAAAGGCTTCTGGTAAGCGTTCATCCAACTCGAGTTTACTCTGACAAACTTCTTGAAACAAGACCTTCATTCCAATTGTCAACGGACTCAGCATGCCAAGAGGATCAAAGAACTTTGCAATAGTCTTGAGAAGATTTCTCTTCGTTAATTCCAAGTTCTCACTCAGTTCAATAAGCGCATCAAAGTTATAGATAATTGTCTTCCACACGAATCCAAACTTCTCCCAGGACCTTCTGTTCCTAATGTCCTCTAACTCATTATGACTTCCGACAGTGGTCTTGCCATGCGTATCGTTGTCTTTCTTGACGTTCTCTTCTTGTGGCCAAGCTGCTTCCTCTCCAACACGGTCATCACGAATCATCTTCATTAGCTCTGCACTATTGGAGCACCACTTCCTCAGTCTGAAACTTGCTTCTTCCAGTCGAGTCTTAATCGTCCACCCCTCTTCAACGCTATCTTCTCCCGAGTTGAAGTCGTCCACATAAAATTCTTCTAACACCTTCTTGACGAACTCTGGGTCTTCTTGGATGTAGGTCTGAAGATGATGTTTCAGACTTGGCTTAACAAGAACGGCGAGGAGCTCACACCGAATACCACTCTGCAGAATCTGTATACGACAATCATTGGTTCTTCCTTCTGAAGGTCGTCAACCCATAAGAACCGCAAGCAATCTTTGTCCCTTTCATCGACTTCAATGTTTAAGAATGCCTTTTCAATGCCTGCTATCAGTGCGATTCTATTGCATCTAAAACGCAGTAGAATGTCAAACAACAACTGTGTAAGAGATGGCCCCACATGCAAACAGTCATTTAAGGAAGCTCCCTTTCCGTCGACTCTCAACGACGTATCATAGACCACTCTCAACTTTGTCGTTTTAGCAGCTCTTCCAACAACAGCACGATGCGGCAAGTAGTGAGTTCGTCCAATCTCATGAACTTCCAGGTCACTCACAGCTTCAATCACTCCATCTCTTAACTGCTCTTGGATAACTAAATCATACTCTTTCAACAGATGTGGGTGTTTCTTCAACTTTCTCATTTGACTGTTCAATCTCTGTAGACTGTTATCGTAATTCAGCGGTAGCACTTTGTGATGCTCTTTCCATGGCAAGCCTACAGTGTATCTGCCATCTTGAACCTTGATATTCTTCAGGAAATTTTTATGAATACTGTCTCTCTCTCTGTCTGATCCCTATCGAGTCAAGGTCCCACAACCTTTGGAATTCTACTGACAAAGTTTCATACACTGTCTCCTGCACTTCTTGTTCCTGGATTTCCAGAACGTGCGTGACCAGATTCGTTCAGGTGTAGACTTTTGCTGAGGGATCTTTAATGGTCCTGACAACACCCATCCTAGAGAGGTCGAGATAGCAGCAGGCTCATCTTTCTCCCCCCTTACTACTTCACCCCTCATGAACTCCCACAAGTAATCGGCACCAATGAGCATATCAACTTCCAAATTCTCCTGCCTAGGGCAGACGTCAGAAAACCAAAGTTTGTTCAAGTAAGGGTGTACCCTTCAACATGCTGATTCTGCAGGGCCTTGTAGATGACTGGCACCTTAAATGCCTCTACTTGAACAGTTCCTTCCTCAAATAGGTATCCTAAATGGACTGTAACAAGTTCTCGCTCAGTTACTGTTGCTCTGGCTTGGCCAAAGGTTCCGGTTTCCATCGTCTCACTTCCTATGCTGTTTAACTGCAACAGGTTAGCTACTTTCTCCGTGACGTAGGATCTCTGGCTTCCGGAGTCGAATATTACTCGGATCCTAAGTCCTTGGGCTTTCGTTACACCGCTTGTACTTGCAATAGCCTGTGCGGTCTACAGAACAACTTGTGCTCTTGAATTTACATGGAGCGCTGAATCGGGCTCTTGTTTCTGTGACCCACTTACTCGCGCATTTTCTGGAACTCGGTTTTCATCTCTACTTTCTCTGAATTTACTTTCGTACGGTGCTGGATGATGGCATCCACCACAATGACAATTCTCCTTAGAATCACAACAAACTGCTTTATATCCCCGTTCGAGGCAAACAAAACAGCGCCCAAATCTCTTAGCAATCTGTTTTCTTTCTGCAACTTTGACAATCTTTCTACAATCAACATGCTTGTGTAACCAACCCTATGCAGAAGGCACATCTACCTTCAAACTCGCCCCCATAAGGTGCAAGAAATGTACTTGTCGTGGGTCTGGCGGGTTTCTTAGGACCAAGGGCAATGGCGGGATTGACGGGCGTAGTCGTGCACCTCTCTCTAGCCGTGATCTCAGCAATCAATTTCTTAAGTAAATCATCAAGGTTCCACTTACTATCTTCAACTCCACGAGAGATTTCCAGTTTGACGTTATCAGGTAGTTTCGACAAGAGAACCGATACTTACAGTGTTCCATATGAATCTGCGTGCATCCCCATACTTTGCAATCCTCTAATCCGAACTTCAATTTCATCATACAACTTTCGAAGTTTCCCGGTTTCTGTTCCGTTGTGCACTGGAGTTAACTTTAACAACATTTCCATGTGGGCGCTGATAATTTTCTGCTCGTCACCAAAGCGCTTCTTCAATATTTCAATCGCGGACCCATAATTCCCTTGTGTCAACGACAAACCTGCAATGGCAGTACTCGCTTCTCCCAACAACAAACCTTTTAAATACGTGAACTTATCTATTTCGGGAAGCTGACTATTCTCGTGTACTGCTCTCCTGAAGGCGTCCCAAAAACTCTGCCAATCAGCTACAGATCCGTAGAACTTTTTCAGGTCGAGTTTCAGCAGCCTCGCTCGTAGTTTGGTTGCACGTGGTCTGTTGTGTTCCAAGCGTTTGATTTGCTGTTGGCGACGGATTAGAAATTTGCTCGCTAGCGCTTCCACTCGTAGGTTTCAGATAATTTCAATCTTTTGGATACCCTTTCTGATGTCTCCGAAATTTATTCCAGTCGGCGATTTCGTGTTCAATATCCTTTTCCTTCTCAAGCAACCCCAGGATTTCTTTGGTCAGAGTTCCCAATATCTTCATCGTTTCGGCTAAATTCTCTTTAATATCTTGTAACAGTGTTATTTTGTTTTCCGACTCTTCAGCAATAACAGTTTCAATCGTTTGAAGTTCCTTGGTCGCATATCCTCGATTTGCATTGCGAATTTTTCGCTTTTTGCCGAATCTCCCATCTTGAAACTCCTAAAATTCAGCGCGCTTCTTCAATCAGTAAACGCGTTGGCACAAAGGTCAACACACAAGTTCTTTCAAGAATCGATTTCTCTCTCCACATCCGCGGCTCGATGGATCTACTGTTCAGGACTGTATTTCAACGCAACGTGTTCATTTACTTTCTTTTCTTGTCGATCTGACGCTACAATATCTTTCCGTACGCTCTACAAAATACCTCACATCATCCCGTCTCTGTTCGAAAAACTTAGGCTATGGAATTTTACATGTACAACACAACACCATATACAGAAATACACGTGCTCATTTCATGATAACGCAAATGTTCCTGGCTTAATTCGACTCGATGTTCATTTAAATGTTCATTTCAAGTCACGACAATATCCAATGGGTTGGGGATGGAGAAGGGCTCATATTTTGACCGCGGTTTTCTTGGGAACAGGGCTAGGTTATTGCAATGCCTCCACCACGCTTGTCTGGAGGTTGTAGGGATCAAAATAAGCCATTTAAAAGGTGAAAACAAGTGGCAATTTCTGGAGTAAATTACACAGATGGTAATGATTTAGTTGGTTATGAAAACTCTGTCATAAAAGTTCGGCCTTTTGATTCAATTCACGCATTTGAAATCCACCTCATATTAAAATAGGGAACAAAGCGCCAGAATCTACACTGAGTTAATTTTGTCGAATCAAAACATTTAGCGGTGACAACAAGCTGTGATGTCCACAAAACATTACCTTATATGAAAGATTCGTTCAAGGGAAACCTTTAACCCTGGGCGTTTAGTTGGGGATCACCTTTTGACAAGTAGCGACGCAAATATACATGAAAGGCCCAGTTCAAACGTGGCACTTTACATGTGCCAAACCTAATTGCTATTTAGGTCGACCTAACTAATTTAAGAGTTCGACAGTTGATTCAGACGCCGACCTCAATTGGTCGAACTCTATTCTCCAAAACAGTGGTAAACAATCATAAGTTGCGCTATGTTGGGTCTCAAAAGGCACACCCACAACACGCTTCCCCTAGAAACACGGCACATTTGAACTTTTTTCGTATTGGCAAGCCCTGAATCCGACAAAGTATACACCTGCCCAGGTCACACTATCAACCCAGATTTGAAAACCGTGCTTTACACTCTTGCTCTTGTTTCTTTCTTTTACTTAAATGATTATTTTTAGCAAACAAGAGCATCGCAATGTACAGGATCCTTTACATTCAAGGCGAAATCGAAAATTAACTACCCGTTGATTACACTAAATTGTCGCCAATAGAAATATCGCCGAATCGCTGAGTACGTCACGACCTATACAGTAATGTCGCCCCGTTTGTGACCAAACTATAAATTAACGACCCTTATCTGTCAACACCTCATTGAGAGGGCCGAGAGAATCAGACACAGTGTGTCCCAACTAATGTGTCTGATACTGTAGGTCAGGATGTCACTACATTGTGACGTAAACAGTGAAATATAAAATGTAGGTAGGAAAAACCTTTCTGCTCGTGACAACGTTTTCAAATTTTTAATTGAAGGTAGTCTGAGCTGTGTGTAAATATTACGGGTCATGGATCATAATAATAGGGAAAATCACTGTCCAGGACCCTCATTGACACCCTAGTATATGTCAGTTAATTATTTCAATTGGTCTATGTTGTTGCAGGTTAATGACAGCCCAGTTCATGAACATAGTTCGTTGATCAAATCTGGACATCATCGAGATCATTCCCACAGCAACCCAATGCAAGTTACTATCCTGGCATCCTCATGGGATTGGTCAGTTCAATCACTTTTCAGAAGACAGTTGGCCAAAGAACTGGCAAAGTACCCTCAGGTAAAGGTCACTGTGTTGGTTCCAGAAGGTTCGTGTAGTGAACATGACCATCGAATGGCCAAACTTTGGGGATGTACCATTGTTGAAGCAAAGAAACAACCAGTTTTTCCTGATCCCAAAGATTGGCTGATATTCCCACCTGAAGACCTCACTACAAACATTGTTGTTGGAGTAGGTGAGGATCTTGGCCAAATTGCAGGAATATGGAAAAAGCACGACCAGTGCAAGTGGCTTTATGTTGCCAATCCATGGTCTCGATCCATAAACAATTCAAAGGGCAGAATGGAAATCAACATAGCACTTTGCCAAGAGGCTGATCTTTCTGCTGCTGCTGGACCTAAGGTGACTGACAAGCTGTCTGCATCCCTCCGATTCCACCGCAAGAGAGAATTTAACCTTACTCCAGGGATCATCAGTGAATTTTGTGACAGAAGCGATGATCCCCACATGCTGAGGGAAAGGCCCGCATATGCTGAGAAAAAGTTCCGTGTCTTAATCGTAGGTGGTGATGACCCCGACAAGTTTGAGGATGAGGGACTTGATATTGCTGCTAAAGCAGTGGCAGAGTTGAAGGACAAATTCTATCGTCTTGTGTATGTTGGTGCAAGCAACGGCACAAGCGATGATCCCCACATGCTGAGGGAAAGGCCCGCATATGCTGAGAAAAAGTTCCGTGTCTTAATCGTAGGTGGTGATGACCCCGACAAGTTTGAGGATGAGGGACTTGATATTGCTGCTAAAGCAGTGGCAGAGTTGAATGACAAATCCTATCGTCTTGTGTATGTTGGTGCAAGCAACGGCACAAGGGAGAAATTTGCCCAGAAATTCCATGATTTTGGCATTGCTAAAAGCCAGCTTACCATTAGGAACCTTCCAAACCGCAAAGAAATGTGGACAAACTTGTTCTGTGAAGTAGACCTTGCCATCATGCCATCCGGTGAAAAGGAGTTTGGCATGGAGGCTCTTCTTGCCTCATCTGCTGGTCTTCCTGTCCTTGTTCATGGTGATTCAGGATTTGGTGAAGCTCTGAGTGTGGTGGAGTTTGGTGATTCAGCCATTGTGGATTCTGAAGATGCCAGGGTGTGGGCTGAGAAAATCAAGAGAGTTAAAGAGACAGAGAGAAGGCAACGGCTTGACCAGGCTGCAGTGCTTCGTTCAAATTATGACAAGAAGTACAGCTGGGAGAAGCAATGTGAAGTTCTGGTTGGAAAGATGTTGGACATGGTTTCTGGTAAGAAATTTATTATTTGTTAAGTTTTTAAAATTAGTATATGTATTCGCGTGAGGCCGAGTAGAATTAATGATAAATTTCACGCGTGTTTTCAAGGTTTTCACAAATTTGCCCTCGTAGCGCTTTGAAAATACAAGTGAAATTTTATCCTTAATTTTACGAGGACTCAATGCGATTTCTTGTTTATAACACAGAGGGTAAATGTTTCGGAAAAATTTCCATGCACGTCGAAACACACTGCGAAACACAATCAGCCGGCCTTCAGAATAAACAATTAACCACACAAGCCGTTCAACTGTTGCTCTGCGTACAGAACAAGAAAGACTGACTATTATGCATATGTACATCTTAAGTAAGAGATAAATACAATTCTAGTTTATTGTCAAGACACACGAAAAACTCAAACTAAGTACATTTTATTCACCTGAGTTGCGAAGCTTCCTCTCACTGCAAAAATTTTCGACCACGCCAGGGGCCTAGTTCCGAGGTTTTCGGTAATTTTAAAACAAATAACGAATTGCTGTTTCGCGTACAACATTCAGGTTTACCTTTTGGAATTCCTCTTCAAGCTATCACCCGTTCGTGACTTCCGTACCATCTTTACCAACCAACCCAGTTAAAAGTCAAACTCAGAAGCGATCCTTGTGTTGAACGAGTCAAGATCCGTTTTCTTATATAAGTATTGAGATTTACTCAGTCCAAAGCAGTGATGTAAAAATCGTCTTTCACTGACAGGAAGCAATCCTATTGGACAAACGATTTTTTTTTCATTAGTGAAAAAATATCGTATGTCCAATCAGAAGCCTGATACGAAATTTTTCACTAGTGAAGAAAATCGTGTCAGTTTTTTACGCCACTGCAGTTTGTTCATCGCTCCGCTAAAGCTTCGCTGAAGTCACTGTGCGACTTAAAAAAAAAGCAGAATTGCGATTTCCTAAATACAAGCTTGTTTCGTTGTCAAAGAGGAAAAAGATGCAAAAATTGTGGCTCTAAACAACGAAAGAACTTGGATTAACTGAGAAGCCCAGAACGACCCCGTAAACATTTCAAGTTTACGACTACAACGCAAACATCTCGTCGGTGGACAATTCAAAGATTCAAAGAAATATTAATTTGTTGAACAGTGGGAAGGCTAACCGCAATACGTGTACGACGTGAGAAATGAAAACTGCAACACCTGTTGAGACTGCAAGAAAAAATTCACCTTCGGCGCCACCAGTTCATTCATCTCAGCTTCGGCTTCGTGTACAGAATGGCCAACAAACTATGATTCGCTGTTGTTGTATATATTGCTAATTTAACTTTGGGTGAAGTAACACAAGTTATTCATAAACTTTCATCTGAATGAAATTGTCCTTCACCGTAAACGGGATTGAGTGGTTTAGAATCCCTCTTTTTGAATAAGTTACGGTAGTTTGTATTGTATTGAAGTTTTTAAAGGGCTTCAGCTTAATAATTTTCACAAGGCGTGTTAGAAGGGAAATTTGCCGTGAATTAAGTTGTAAACTGTTTTTTTGGGGGGTTTCCTCAGTGCAATGTCTAAAAGCAATTACCTGATAGAATTCGTATAGTGTAAGTATATACAGTTTAATTTGAAATTACCATACTCCAACTTAAGATTTGATTGTTGACGAAACCGGTGCAGTGACGTGGCTTGTTTATGTGACAGTAAAAACCTGCTGTACTTAATTGTTCTTGACAAACAACTGTTGTAATATGTCAATACTTATACAATAAAATAATAAAAAATTACTTCATGGTTAGTTTGCTTGTACGATTTTTATTCACTCATTGTGAAGAATCGCAAACTCACTCGTTCGCTGCGTTCACTCGTTCGTTTTTGATTCTTTACAACTTGTGAATAAAAATCGTACGCGCTCACCAACCGTGGAGTAATCTATATTCTCGTTTCAAAATGCATTTTCGTTTCATTTCGTTACACAATGCAAATGACGGGCTCTCGCGCTCAGCCAATCAAATGCGAGTGTTTTTGGCGCTCTCGTTAGAAAGAAGATTAAGAAAAAATGCCCTCTGTCTTCACAGCGGTCAAACGACGACGCATGCGCAGTTCCTGCCATAATTTTACCAAAGAAAATACAGACTAACGTAGAAAGTTTCACATTGTCCGCAAAACTTAACGCCGTTTCTGAAAACTTAAAGGGCAACTGACGGGAAAATTCGTACAATTTTTATCCTCTGTATGCTTTCTTTATAGCATTATGAATAATCTCCGGAAAAATTTTTTACCTTATCAGCAAAAGTAAATTAATTACAAATTTTTCTTTTTACTCATTTGGCGGCCATTTTGAAAACGCTCGAGTAAGGTCACGTGGGGTCTTTACGTCACACGTGTGGAAGGCATATCGGGGGTCCCTTCCGATAAGAGAAAAACTCAGTACGCCTTCCTCGCTAAACAAGTGGTTGCCAAGTACCTGTGCGGTGCGATAATATCTTAAATGTAGTGAGGATGTGTTGACAGTACATGAATAGAAAAGAACATATGTAATAAAACAGACAAACAGACTTTTCCGTGTACATTTTTCTGTGGTGAAATGAAAGGAATCCCCTCGGATCGACCCTGAGCGGTCAACAACTTTTATGTGCTGTTAAAGGTACGTAACTTCATAACACGCAAACATACATATCACACAAGAAACTACAAGCTTTGTTTCGACTTAATAAAAACCTACAGTACGTGCCTGAACTTCATCGATTCTCCATTTTAGTGAATGTCCTTTCAAAAATCAGCCTTTCCGAATGCACAGACTAAAACAGTCTAAAAGCAGCCAGGATATGTGACATTCAGGGTATGTTTTCGATTCTCGTCATTCATTTGGCATTAGATGAAACACTGATTGTTATCAGAGATGTGTAGGTAAGTTATTTTCATTCTAAAATATATTCAGCTTGGACCACCTTACCTTTGCGATAACGAAAGTGTGTGAAAAGCCAGCATAATGGCTGACAGCGGTCACAACGAAAACAGGGCAAGAAAGGGAAAGAACCTGGCAAGCGTTGTGCTGTAATGTTCTGCGATCACCAATGCAGATAAGGTCAGCCTCCACCAGTTTACACGTGTTGATGATGAACCCTCAGCAAAGCAAATGGATTGCCTTTGTTCTAGCGAAAAGAGATGACGATTGGAAGCCCAGTTCTGGCCACATTGCAGCAATCATTTTGCAGCCGACTGTTACGAGGGATTAGGCGCGAAGATGGCCGGGTTTTCTACAGAATTAGTGTTGAAAACAAGTCAGAGCTGTCCCTACGATTCGAGTGAATCCAACGCCTGAGCAACTCGAACCTGCTACATTCAACATGAGCTACATATTACACGAAATCTCATTTAACTCACCACGAAACAAAATGTAAACATTTTGTCAATTGCAAATATTATATATCAAAATTCATTCTTGTACATCCTTGGAATCAGAACTTACTAACAAAGAACTTGCAAATGGTGTTTCCGACGAAAATAAAGAGACATGCGATCCTAGCAAAAACAAATGTTCACTTGATGTGCATGGCAAACCATAACAAAACCTCTCATAGATTTTAGGGGTGGAGATGAGAGATCACTAAAATTTTTCCTACAAGTACGTAAACAACAAAATTCACCACGCATTTTATTCAAATAAAGTCAGTTTTAATTAGGCCGCTAACATCATCAATTTCAACTTCTTTCAGAGTCATTAAATCCACAAATACGTGGCTGATACTGTAGAGAGGAACATACCTAGGTCTCCAAAAACACTCACCATTCTTCGCTGTCGCGATCACAGCGCCGGCGAGGAGGTTCGATATTTTCTTCGCTCTCTTGCGTCTAAACACAAAGGTTGAACACCGGCAAAGGCTTTGAATATTTCTTCAGTGAGCTCACCTGCTGTAAGTCCTTCGAGATCGGAATAATCAGAACCAGAAGTTGAGCTCTCATTACTAGAGTCCGAGTCAGCCATGTTTATGATCTTCTCGACCTTACACACGTGTGACGTATTATATCACGTGATCAAAATCGAAGCGTTCATGGCAGAAGCGGGAAAATACGAAGTTTTCTATTAAAATTTACGAGTAAAAAAGCTGCAGAAGCGGGACTTTTGCTTCCTACATGAATAAGGAACCACTTGGAAGGTTATCTTGAAAAAGTGTTTCCTAGCCGGCAGTTGCCCTTTAAGCTTTTTACTTTGAGCATGTGTTCAGAATGAAGTAACTGGCATCCACAAGTTTTATCGGCGCGAAAGTTGGTTCATCGAGACAATTTATGCATCGTTTTCATACGAACTTCGCGCTCGTAAACGTCTGAACTGATTCAAACTGCAAGGCTCTGAAAAACCGGAAATGACGTTGTTGTTTGCGTTAGACCGCTTTGAACCCTTTGTCTCAACCAATCAGTCATCAGTAATTTTGCCCTCTATGTTATAACAGCGGTTACCATTCACGCGCGACCAAACACACGACCCTTACAACGGAAAAGTCTAGACGAAAAGTGGAGTTTTGGTGGATGACAATCATCCCTTCCTCCTGTTTTAGGGCTACTCGTTTTAGCACTATTGAGCACTCCATTGTATCCCGTCTAAAGAACATTTTAGAATCGTGTCAGTTCGAAATTTGTGGTTCAGGGTACAGGATGTAAGTTTTGTTTTCCTCAACCCCAAACAAAACACGCACAAAAATAAGTTGGTGCTTGTAGTTTTTTTTTGTGGTCATTCGCATGCAAATGGCAGTTGATCATGAGGTACCCGACAAAATGTATCTTTATTAATTCGAATGGTAGAAACTTATTGAATCCTTGTGTTTACTGAGCAATCAGTAGTCATACGTGACCTAGTTAAGAAGGGTAATATTTTGGTGGATTGGCTAAACTGAGGTTTCAGGGGCTTTTTGGCGTGATCCTGTTTGTAAGAACATATAAGCCATATTTTTCACATGGCAAAATAACCGTTTTTAAATGACTTATGATCGAAGAAATGCCGTTACAAATAGAACGTGGTTTCGAAGAATTCCCAGATTCTGAGTGACCCAAGGAATGCCTTCGTAGGACCACCTGAAATGTGTTCTAGTACAGGATGTTCGATATCTCGTTGGGAATTTCACTAGTGCCGATTCATTGGAATAAGTCTTTTTAAGAGTAGTGACGGCTTGTTTGTTCGTGGTTTTGAGGATGACAGACCAAAAGATAGCGAAAACGTTATCATGAGTGAAGAAAAATGAGGTTCTTAGCCTCGTATGTAGAGCTGTGTTTAGGGAGGGGAGGGTGAGTTATTCGCTAGCCTCCTACTTTTTTAAAGTGTTCAAATTTCATTGGTGGTCGCTGCAAGTCATTAATTCTAAGTCCGTTCACAAGAACTTAATTCACGCCACACACAGCACTGGTGCCAGACGGCTCGGTTGTGCAGCCGTCAGGGCTACCTATTATTACTGTATTGCAAAACCACAGGTTTTCCTGTCTTTTGACGTAAAATAACATGTCAAAATAGTGCATTAAACTTGCTGTGCTATGATTTGTGGTGCTTAGAGTGGAATTTAAAAAGTGTAAGTTTGTACTGGTAATCTGTTGTCCTTATTTCTATTTTGTAGTACCAAGAGAAGATGATCCTCTCTTGGCAGTACCTATCATTTGTAATCTACTGTTACTCTGTAGAAGTTAATGTAAAGACGGACTTACACTATATTTAAATTTTACCCGCCTCGATTAGCTTTCTCTGTTTGCGGATAGAGCCGCTTTTAGAATGTGATGAAATAGATTCAATTTCAAAATTGAAATTCATTGTTCTGTAACACTGGATTTGTTGTGTTTTATTCCTTCTTCAGACTTGAATGACGTGAATCCACTGGAGGACTTCTCATCTGTAGATCCACATTTCACTCAGGTGAGTTTAAATTTTAATTAGTTCTACCATAAAAGAGAGAAATACCGACAAGAAAGGGGAGGGACAGGAGGGTAAATCTCCCTCCTCCCTACTTTTTTTAGCCAATTTCTCCCTCCTCCCTAAACTTTTCCCCCCCTGCTTTAACGGGAATAAGCGCCAGGGCAAGAAATAGACGAATTGTACTTATTTAAGGAGGAATATTACGGTATTTTAGGCCTAATAAGCAGTGAAATGTATTTGCTTCGCCCATGTTTGATAACTGGTTTGCATCATTAAACATTATAGTACAACGCTAAGTTTTGGAGTGCTCCCATTGGTCGAAATCGAACACGTGAGGCGATAGTGTCTCTCCTCAGCGGGCGCCTATCAGCGCATAGTGGCCGTTTTTGGCAATTTTCGCTCAAAATTTAGCGTTGTACAATAAAAACAATGGAACCCTTCTGTCTCAGGCCCTATGTGTGATCGGTGCCTCTGAAATTTAATGTTCAAACTTCATATAAGCCCTCGAACTGCGTTCCCGTACTAGTATTTGTTGTGACCATCAAATTTCCTCGGACAACCTAGCACACGATAGTTCCTTCGACAGAGGAACTCACAACTCTGTTACTATCAGAGACTTGTAATACTGGAGGAATGCAAGCAATGCCCTTAAAAATCCCTCTAAACTGTTAAAGAAGCGAATGTTTAAAAAAGCTAAGCAAAGTACTTCCTCGGAGTAACAGCGTCCAAGTGACCAAAAGTGGAGCTCAAAAGCTAATCATAGCCCAGCTTTTTACTCATTAAAATTAGTCAAAAAGTCTAGCCGATGTTTTTACCATTCTGTTGGAGCGCGAGCGTCCAGGTAAATTGCAGTTAGGAGCCAGTTTATGAGGTATTCGAGCAGCTCGCAAGACGTGTGCGCCTACTGAGTATATATTTCATGCGGAAAATAGCGATCCCCACCCTTTCCACATCAAATCGGACTGGATACCACCTATCCAGCCATCAGTGACGCTAGAAAGTTATTTAGACCAAAAGATAATCTGGCACACAGAGAGCGACGCGCGCTAAAAGATTTAACACGCAACAAAAACATCGTACTCAAAAAAGAAGGTAAGGGAACGACAACCGTCATAATGAACAGACAAGACAAAATTAAGGAGGGCCAGAGTCTACTTGACGACAGAAATAACCGGCCCCTAGTTGAACCAATGATAGAATCCACATCCCAAAAAGTTCAACAGCCAGTAAAATCCCTCAGCCAAGAGGGACATATTGACTCAATGACGGAAAAGTGGCTTTCCCTCACACCTAATCCGCCGAGAACTCCAGTTTTTTACACAATTACAAAGATTCACAAACCGACTCTACATGTAGTTGATAGACCTATTATAACAGGGTGTGACGGGCCAACAGAATGCACTTCATCATTTGTTGATAGAATCTTTCAGCCTACAGCACAATCATAAGTCTCGTATCACAAAGATACAACAGACTTAATAAACTTTGTGGAAAAGACAAAAGTGCCTGCCGGCTTTACCCTAGTCTCAGTGGACGTCGCTAGCCTCTACACAAACTTGCCACAAAAAGAGGGGATAAACACAATGCACCAGTATGTTTAGGATAACCGCCCCCCCCCCCCCCCATTCCAGTCGGATACCTCAAGGAAATGCTTAGTCTTATTCTTAAGGAAAACTTTTTTTCAATTCAGTGGAAAAGATTACTTACAAACCCATGGTGCTGCTATGGGAACGAAAATGGCCTTAGCTTTTGCTAACATTTTTATGGCCAACATTGACAGATTACTTATAAACCGCTAGTGCGGAAAAGATTCATCGATGACATGTTTTCATTGTGGAACATAACAAAAGGTGAAGTGAAATTGACTTTATTGAGCAGGCTAATAAGTTCTAACCCACTATTAAATTTACAGCTGACATTTTAAGAGAAAGAAATCACATTCCTTTACATAGACGTGTACAAGGGGCAGAGGTTTTATAAAGAATCACTGCTAGACGTGCGAATGCATTACAAGCCTACGGAGACTTTTCAGTACACAAATTTTTATTTGTGCCGCGCACCAGGTGTTACAAAAGGTTTTATCAGAAGGGAAGCACTCAGTCTTTTTAGAACAAACTCCTCTAAAACTATGTTTGAGGTGAACAAAGAAGACTTTATGTCTCATTTGATATCTAGAGGATATCCAGTTAGCCTGGTTAAAAAGCATCTTGGCGAAGATCAATTCAGTGACAGGCACTCTGCTCCAACGCAGAAAAATCAAACCGCACGAAAGAAAATATTGCCGTTTGTAACGCAATATTCCCCAGCACTACCTGGTCTCAAAAACATACTAAGGGAAATCGTCAAAACTATTGTACTCAGACAGGACCCACCACTCTGCAAAAAGACAGGTGGTCTCTTCATGTACCCCCTTCTCCCACCTTAAAAGATGGTGTCTTGTTTGTATAGCCCCCACTCTATCTGAAGTAGAAACTAAGAAAAAGATTCAAACCTCCCTGTGCCATTTCTCCAGCAACGCAATCTTCATGCACACCTAATCTGAAAGTCTCAACTCAAATTTTGAGGCCAATAAATTTTGTCCATTTGGCTAATCAGACAGGTGGTGTCTTGCATAGCCCCCTCCCCCTACACAAGGTGGGTCCTCATCGAGTACACTTGTTATGACCACTTCCCTAAGAGAGAAATGGCACCTTACACAAAACCATCCAAGGTTAAAAGAAATTTTCAAGGAGCCTCCTCTCTTATCGTACAGAAGAGGGAAATCTCTCAAAAACATTCTAGTTAGAGCTAAGGTATAAAAGCTTAGAAAATACCACGTAAGAACTGTACAGGAGTCGTGTTGGCCCTTCAACACCTGTTAAAACGGTCAAGTCTGACCAAGGGAGTCCCAAGGGACCTAAGGGGATCTTCATCGACGTCAAATTCCCCGTCTCCCACCCCTTGCCATCACGCAAGTTAAAATTCAATAAAATCACCCCTTCATCCATCTCTCCCTACTCCCAACATTTCATTATCTCCCTCCTCCCTACATTTTCGCCCCCATTTCTCCCTCCTCCCTATTCCGTTCCTCCCCTTCCGACAACGGAGGTAGTAACCCTTTTCTGCCGAAAGGAGACGTATACGATCCCTGAGGTGATATGCGGACTCAAACAGTTCTAAAGTGATTAGGTTTTTCGTTAAGCAATCAATTTCAGTGACAACGGATTCAGATCCTTTGCATACATGCGTCATTCAAGGCGAAATCGAAAATTAACTACCCTTTAATTGACTACCCTTTTCCTGAAAGGTTAGCCAGACATCGTTACACAGTTATTCATTTTAATTGGAACACTATCAAGTTATCAATTGACGTGTATGTGCATAATCTTTTGTATGTGAGAGATAAATCAGTACCGAGAACGGAGTTATTGAGCCTGTTTTCAAGAGGACAAAAGGTTGCGAATAAGTATTATCATTAAGTCTTTTGAGTCAACTGCAAAAGAATCCTATCCCTTTCTCTCTCTCTCTCTCTCTGTATTGTATCTTCCGTTCTCGTTTGAACATAAATCAAGCAATGCAATTTGCGCATATTGTTTTCTTAAGTGCGAAGATTATGCAACCTTGTGTAGGAATTGTTTAGGATCTGTTGTTCAGGCATATTGCTCTCGCTTCTCATCCAATTATCCCATTCGGAACAAAAGAGATCACTCATGCTTTCTTCAGCTGTTTCAGTTTTTGTTTTTAGAAAGTAATCAGCGAATTCTTGAATTTGATCTTAAAGGCCAAAACCAAACACAAAACGTGATAACTAGTCCGTTTTCTATAATAGAGTTAATTTGGGGCTAATTTTTGAAAGACAAATTTCCACTTAACTCCCATAACCATTAAAGACCATTCCATTTCCATTTCCATGACATCTCTGATAATTGGGCATGACATGTGGCTGGTACTTTTCTGAATTCCTTTGTGGAAACGCTATATCAGACCAATGCGGTGAAACCCATAACCACTGGGGCCGCACATACCTATAATCGTAGCTTGGAAAAGGGAGGGGTGAAACTCTGTTCTGTAGGTCGAGGTGGACTGGGGAAAATGCAATCTGACGTTAGGATATTGCCTGCCTGAGAAAAGTGTGTATATCCAGTGGATAATTTCCTCTCTAGTGGGTTAAAATCTACCCATTTTTACCAAGTCATCTGCTCACTAAGAATTTTTCCTTTGAATAGTATCCACTATTAAACAATTGTTCTTTTCCATTTGCGACAGATGAGGTCTCGCAGAATAGACAAGGAACCACTGATGCAACCCAGAGGCTGCTGGAAGATATCTGAAGATATCGAACATATCCGGCCGGTGACAAATGCAGCAAGTGCAGATAAACTACCCTGCATAGAGGATTTTGGAAAAAAATCATCGTACGTTTGGTCTAAAATCAAGAATCCACCAAAGCACCCCATCTACAAGTCGGCGCAGTTAGAATCTGTCAAACGCTACCAATGGCGTAAAATAAAGTACACAAAAAGTCCAAACAATCGAGTGCAGGAAAGCAATAATGTACATAACAAAGGAAAACTTTTACACATTGGTAAATCTCAGAGCAGAGACTATACTTGTTTGTGATCTCGGATATTCTGATATCAGCTTTCCTGCAAGTAGTAGCGGTAGCAGAAAGTTGAATTTGTACAGCTGAAGCAAATGTTGTGCCTTTAAAGGGGAGAAGGGCCTTGCGAACTGAAGAATTTTGTCTCTTTTTTTTTTCAGTTCAGTGCCTGTACAATAAGGCTACCTGGCTACCCCTGACATTGTCGAACTTGATTCAAACACGTCGACAGTTATTTAGTACATGATCTAAAATTTACGTTGTTTATGACCACACTGCCACCTCAAAGTACCATTTGTTTAGCGAAACTTGTGTTCAAAACGTGACGGAAATTGTTTGGAAGTCGTTGAAATACCATCTTAATCTCTACAATTACTTGTCGCAAAACCTTCAGCGGGAAGTTAAAAAAAATGTCGCTTAGAATAGTAGGCCCTCTTGCTTTGTTTCTTTTGTCTGGTTTCCTCATTGACCACAACCTAAATTTCCCGCCCTTTTCGATTCGCCAACATAGAAAGCCGTTCCTTCAGTAGAAAAAGAAATAGACACGCAATGCACGCAGCAAGAGATGACGTTTTCTAGCTAACATGAGATAAATTGCAACAGCAAGACCCGCTCCCTAATGTTGTTAAGTATTAATCTAAAAAAGACCCGCTCCTTCCCGCAAGTGTCAATTAAGGAGGTGTTTTTGATGCCTTAGAAAAAATAAAGATATCTAAGATGGCGGATGCACAGAAATTTTCGTGATCTTCCTACACACCATTCAAGCTTCAACAACTGCGTGGGAGGCTATCAAGTAGGGCCCTAGCCTTTGCAATGACATCATGAGCTATAGGAAACATGGAGTTCGAATCGAAAGTTGTTTCAAGGAAAGAGCGCTGAAAGATGTCGAGACTCCAATAAAATTATCACCTTACCGTTAGTTCAGTTGTACTGTGTCTTTGATTTCTACATCATCTTCTGCAAATATCCCTGTTTCTCCCCGATTCTCTCAGCGGCTGAGTTCGATGGTAAATGCTTAAACCGCCCGCCATTTTGAAATTCACTCAGTCCCAGTTCTACTCAGCTTACCAAAAACCCCTAAAGCGAGTGGGTAGGCTATCTTTGCCAGGCTATCGTCACGAGCTCGTAAGAACATTGCGGGACGGACTTCCATATATGGAAGGTCGTCGTGCAACGGATTAAAATTTGCAATTCAAATTAGGTTCTTTCTTGGTTCTTCTTTCAGGGGTTTTCTCGGAGATTCAAAAAGTAGAATCAAATTGCGAAATTTAAATTCATTTTTAGTTGAAAACAAGATCGCATCAGTGGCCAGTTCTTTCGTATTTGATTAATAACTTTAGTTTACGCTTACAGTTTGAAGGAGATATTTACTTTCGGGTTTATTTCCCGTTTTCGAAACGAATCGAGCCTGTGTACTCGCTGATCAAAACCATTTTATATTGCAAGAATTATTTTGCGTTGTCGAGAAGGAAAACTGTTCCTATCAGCCGGGAAATCATGGAATTAGTGAAGCCTACAAACACTTTATTTTCATGTTAAGGTCGAGGAACATTGCCAGAGACAAAAAAACAATTTTGGAAGTCTTTTGATAGCCGCTTTCCCGGGAACGATTGTAGCGAAGAAAAGACGGGTTAACTAGGGTGTCAGTAAAACGCCGTCTCGGGGTCGGGGCCAGGGCCGGGGTCGGGGTCGGGGTGTCTTCTTTTTTTTCCATTTTTTTTTTTGGCGATTTATTTGCAAATAGATTCCTTTTGGTCGAAAAAGTATCTGTTGGTTTACAACGGAAAATCCTTTTAAAGAAATTTCGAAACAAATGGAACTGCGCATGTGACAAGCTTCCTTCAGTTGACTCACTTTCCCGCGAAAACGGTCACGTAGTCAATCATTCCCGCGTTCTCCTTTCATGAAGACGGCCGAATCGTAAGCAAGGAATGCGGCTATGATCTAGTAGTGCATTATTATCCCCCAATCCAATATTCAACCGCTGGAGAAAAAGGGCTAATCCTAGCTTTGGTCTTAAAAGTTGAAAATACGTCGCGAAGTTAGCGTGCTATTTTACATTTTTGTAAGTTTCATGGTGCGTATTAAACGACTACCACCAACTGGCAACGTTCACGACGGGTTTTTAACTACGACCATGTACAATCTTTGTTTTACGTTCACACACTATGTCGAACTATGGCTGAATAACTAGACAGTGACACTTTTATCTGTCATTTGCTCATGCAAAATTCAAAATCTATTGTTGCTTGTGCACTGTCAAAAAAACGGTAACAAAAGCATAAAACAAGGACTTTGCTAAGCTTCATAACCAGATTCGTTTAATAAGTATGATTTAACTCGCGCTCGTGCGTCAACTACCAATTTTTTTTACCTTTCATTCGCTGCCGAAAGTACACTTCTTCCCTTGGTACGACTTTTTATCGGCAGTGCTTCAGCTGCGTTTGCCATGTTCATGGCCGCAAACGAGCGCCGCGTTTGGGTAGGCACTTCATGGAATAGATCAGTCATTTTGATTGAAACCCTTCGTAGAGTTTCAGTAAGGACCCGGTACGTTTTAATGTGCGGGTGAATACATTTTAATTTGGTAAGTAGCGTTGCAAAACGTTACCTTACCATCAAAAAGCTTAAGCCACCGCTTAACTCTGAATCTGAGAAAATTACTGTAACACCTACAACAAAAGCGATTTCAGCTTATTTTAATATTTTACTTTTCCCTTCACAAATCAAGATTTCAAGCATATCAACCCAAATAACAAGCAAACTATGCGATTTTCTTGCTTACTTCTGCTATGTTCGTGAGAGGAAAACGCGAAAAAGACGTCATCATTGACTACCTGACCATTTTCGCAGGAAAACGAGCCAACTAAGGGAAGCTTGTCACATGCACAGTTTCCCTTGTTTCACAGTTTATTTAAACCGGATGTTCTTTTCCGGGAAACTTTGCAAACTTCCGCCGCAACATTGGTATTTTAATGAACAACTCGCTTGGAGAAATTTGCAACCAACAACTTGCTCGCTTCAGTTGCGAATTTGTGTTGTGTCGCTTGAAAATTGTCTCGCTAGCTTCCTCGGCAAACTTTAACTTGGAATATAACCCAGCTGGTGAAATTAGACTTCTGGCATGCGAACGACAACGTGAGGCAAATTTATTTGAAACAACAACGACAAATTTTAATAAACAAAACAGCAAATTAAAACCACAACATATTCTCCACAAAAGTAACTTTATCACAACAGCGAATCTCGTGGCTTTTCACTGAATAAAACAATTTTTCAGTCGTCAGTTTTTCTATCACGAAAAAATTATTCAGTTTATAATATTCTGAGCAACATTTCTAAATTAAAAAGAGGAATTTGAAGAGAAATCTACACAAATAAACTCGCCACTGAGGCGGAACAACTTCAAAACCTCATTCCTGTCATTCAGTTCACAAAATTACTCTTACATCTGCGTTTAATATCGCAACAACTAACCTCGCTAGTTCCTAGCGGTAGAGCTTTCGTTATGTTTATGTATTACAAGCTCAGATTTCTGATTTCAAGGGCAATCTGTACAGGAATATACGCAAACAAATTTGCGAATTGAAGCGAGCAAGTGGTTCCCAGCGGTTGCAGCTGGCTCCGAGCAAGTTGTCAATCAAAATACCAATGTTGGGGCGGAAAACGACATCCGGTTTGACTGTAAAACGATTTTCCGTTCTAACTGCAACAGATACTTTTTCGACCAATAGGAATCTATTTGCAAATAAATCGCAAAAAAGAAAAATGAAAAACAAACAGACACCCCGACCCCGACCCCGACCCCGAGTCGGCGTTTTACTGACACCCGGTTAACTACGAGGGAGGAAAAAAAATTGCCCCAGGAAAGACAATTCACCTACCTAATATCAGCAGTTGCAAGAACAGATGGTTTCAGTGAAACTGTCTGTTCGGATAGCCTGCATTACAAGACTTTACAAGCGTTTATTTAGCCAAACGCGGAGAGCGAGACGAAACAAAAAATTCGCTTCCGGCGCTCGGCTATAAAATAATGCTTCTGTTCCTAAAAATTCGGATTTAAGAATTAATTGTGATCACAAAGTAGAGTTTTCGTCCCCGGAATGTAACCTTCAACTTGTGTTCTATGGTAAAATTAATGCTTTTTGTTTTCGGCCAAACAAATACATGTATGTTGTATGTTGTTTTTGTGATTGCTAGCTTCTTGGGGGAGACAACAGCTGCTCCGAATTTCGGCAAATGCAATATGTAATACTGTTCCCTAAAAGTTTCCCAGAAAAGACCCGACAAGAAAATTTTATTTCCGTTTCCGACTCTTGCCCTGTGGGGAGAGTCGACTTTTTCTCACATATGTTTGCTAGCAGGGGACTGGAAAGTTATTTTTGCTCTTACCAGCTAAAGACGAATTTGAAAAACAATTCCAATGTTTTTTCGGCCCTACGATTGGCTAATGGCACAAATCTCCTAGCAACGGCCCAAGCGCTTCCTACCCAGTGGCTTCACAGGAGAGGTTTATTTCCAGTTAGCTGGGTAGAACTGGGACTGAGGGAATTTCAAAATGGCGGGCGGTTTAAGCATCTACCATCGAACTCAGCCGCTGAGAGAATCGGGGAGAAACAGGGATATTTGCAGAAGATGATGTAGAAATCAAAGACACAGAACAACAGAACTAACGGTAACGTGATAATTTTATTGAAGCTTCGACATCTTTCAGCGCTGTTTCCTTGAAACAACTTTCGATTCGAACTCCATGTTTCCTATAGCTCATGATGACATCTGCAGAAAGTTAGATGGCTACATAGCTCTGTCGATCCCTTCAACTCCAGTTTAGGGTTTTAAAAGAACCACTGAGTGCGTAACGGCCCATGGCTGCGTCAACCCCAGTGTCATTTTCTCACTGAGGGTGTGGGTGGGAGATGTGGGATCAACAATGGACTTCATTGAGCAGCTACGGGGGGGGGGGGGGGGGGGAGGGGGGCTTTACATGTTGACCTCTGATTTCATTCTCATTATTGGCTTTAAACCGTAATGGGCCGTAACGAACTATGCAAGTTTCGCTCTACTGAAACCGCATCATCTTTATCTTCGTATGTAGTTCCTTCCCGGTCCCTTTTTGCCGAAGTCGGTAAATATAACTTACTAAGATGTTGCAAGTCAGCATTCTGTTATTATTGCGTCGCCTTTTCGAAAAAAAAAACTATCATAATATTTTTATGATTTCAAATACACCAAATCCGATTGAAGCTTAAGACGTACGTAAAATGCACTGGCCTTTGTACTGTCCTGTTTAGGTCAGATTAGCTTAAGACAATTGATGAACAAGGGCACATACAGGCAATTCAATTAATGTTGTTAGATGAGAGCCGCTTAAGCCTACGCGACAAGACCGCAGGGTAATGTGGGATTTTTATACCTAAGTTCAACATAATCAGCAGTACCTTGCTTGCCGTACAATAGGAAGTATGTGGAAGGGTTTTTAAAGCATAGAAATTAAACAAAGAGCCTGAAAGAATTATTTTCAGATAGAGCTTTCGTTTAAAACGTAAGTTTTTAATCGCACGCATCTTTTTGCTGGATGTAAATTTAAAATATGTGGGTACACGTGGAGCACGTGCATGGTATGTAAATTAGAAGTAGGAATAACAGCATCATGAAAAATATGGAACATGAATTTCTGCACTTCATGACAAGAACGAACAACTGAAAATGGAAAGCCAAATCAGGATTGCCGCTGACAACAATCGGATGGTGCCTGTTTATTACTTCATACTAAGAAATTCAAAGTTCCCGATAACTTCTGACAAACGTGAAACTAAGACTGATTTGCAGCTACCCACACTAACCTTTGGTCTTGTCGCGTAAGCCTCTGTTGATCCGATAACGTTAATTGAAATAGCTGTATATTAAGCCGTGTTTAATTCCATTTGCACTACGATAATAAATGCAATATCACATCTTTTGAAGATCGTGTGTAAAAGTACACACGAGTGGCCACGAGTAGACCACGAGTGACCACAAATGGCCACGTGTGCCCACGAGTAGACCACGAGTGACCACGAGTAGACCACGAGTGACCACGAGTGAGAATGCATCAAAATATTTTGCTGATGTCATTATGACGTCATCATTACAGGATTTTATCAAATAATCACCATTTCACGGCAAACTGACCCTTTCTTGAGACCTTAATACCTGGATTCGACATTTCCGCCATTTCTGACTGAATGGGGAGGGGCATGGGGGGTACAAACTTCCCGTCACCCGCACTCCTTAATCTCGGTTCCCGCCACTTTAGTTAACTTTCTCTTCTCGCGCTTTCTTCGACCTCCCGTACACCTCCCTCCCTCTTTTCTACCCGGAGTCCCAAATTCTGTCTACCTCCCTCCCAACCCACCCCCCCCCCCCCTTCTTCGAAGGATACCAGAGACCAAGGGCGAAAAAGGGAAAGAAAGTGAAAATGATAAATATAAAAATTAACAAAAGTGTGTTTTGTGAAAGAACGTGATTTAAGGAAATATTTTAACGATAAAAAAACCAAGCCTGGAGAAGCGCACAGAATTCACAGGTAGTGAATGACAATTCCAACAATCTTTAATGCTTTATGATTCTTATATGTGAGATCCCAATTTGCCCTGTAATATGACATAATTCGTTTAATAGTTGGAATTTGGAACTTCGGGTAGAAAAGAGAGAGGGAGGTGTACGAGAGGTGGAAAAAAGCGCGGGAAGAAAAAGTTAAGAAAAGTGGCGGGAACCGAGATTAAAGGGTGTGGGTGACGGGAAGTTTGTACCCCCCATCCCCCTCCCTGTCCGTCCCCTAGCCCCTCCCCCATTCAGTCAGAAATGGCGGGAAATGTCGAAGCCAGGTATTAAGGTCTCAAGAAACGGTCAGTGTGCCGTGAAATAGTGATTATTTGATAAAATGATGTAATGATGACGTTTTCATGACATCAGCAAAATGTTTTGATGCATTCTCACTCGTAGTCACGCGTGGTCACTCGTGGTCACTCGTGGTCACTCGTGGTCATTCGTGGTCTATTCGTGGTCACTCGTGGTCACTCGTGGTCAGTCGTGGTCACTCGTGGTCACTCGCGGTCACTCGTGTGTACTTTTAGACAAGATCCTTTTGAAGGACTCTGCTTTTGGCGTCCAAAACATCGTTGTGAAAGTGTTTTAAAAATAAGCATTAGAGAAGGACGAAAGGAGGCTTAAAATGGTATGCTGAATTGCAAGTTGACATTTATTTTTCGATTTTAAGTTGGCAAATTAAGTCCAAACTTTTACTCCCTCTGTTGGTAATTAGTCAATTCCGACCATCTTTCTGTCTTTTAGCTGACAGTTTTGAAAAGTGTCATTTAAATTGCGTTCAGACCCGATTTACCCTCAACAAAGAACAAAGCACTTGGCGAATATAAAATTGTATGACGTCAAACAATTGCTTTTTCACTTAAGATAAAATCATAGCAAAGCGGGAATAAATCCAGTTGCTGAGAGCACCTAGTCGAGAACAACCACAGAATGTAATATTATTGGAGGCAAGCAGAGATGGCGTCCTATACGAAAATGTAGGGGAACCGTTCGTTCTGGGGGGTGTCATTTGGCTGTGATCCGCAGTGGTTTTTGACGGAAGAGCAAAAAGGCATGAAGAGGAAACTGATCGAGCTTCGTGTTTCCTAAGGATTTAAAAGAGAACAATTCCTCCCGAAAGATCGTATACACTTGGACTTAATTCATAGAATCAAAAGTTAGAACCACATTTCTTTGATTACATAACTTAAGGTTGGACTTCAGAGTGAAAGGAAGTCTTATTTGCCGAGTACATTTTACGGAAAAGATGAGATGAAAGGTGCATGAAGACTTGGGTCAGGACCCGTTAAAAATGTACCAACCGAGCCTCTTTGACCATTTCACAAGTAATATTTGGGTACGGGTCCTGCTGGCCATATTTGAAACGCGCTGTGTATACTATACATTTTACGACATCTGGACCAGCTTTCGTATTAGCGTACATGCATTACTTTTATCATTGAGAATAGCCGGTATACAACAAGGCTGGCAAAGCGATTACCAACCTGTAATTCTTCTGATTTCGGGTCACAAGCGCCTTAGCTGTGGCCCTAACGCGGAAACGGGCCTAGAACCATGGAATTAAAACATGGTAAGCCTCGTTTACACAGGTTTAAAAAAGTGCGGTCCGTACCGCTTTTTCAACGAATCCCGGACCGATTTTTGTGTGGTGTAAATACGTCTAAAGTCCCAACAAAAGTTAATAAAGAGAGTTGACTGCAAAAGCTATCTTTTGTGAAGTTACTAACACTATTCGCTGTTATCATAACAGTTTCATTTTTTGACACCTGGGGTCGATTTAAGGAGGCTCGCAACAGCTTTTTTGGGCTTGGAGTGTATCTTTTGAAGTCAAAATTTCGCATAGAAGATAAACTTCGATTTCCTTGATACTACACCACCTTTTCAACATTTGATGAAAGTTTATTTTCTCGCTGGATTCCTAGCAACAGCTGTCACCATAGCAACGGTAATAGACAACCCCTCATTTTAAATAATGTCGAATATCTCGAAAACTATTCAGACACTTTATGACGAAACTTGAACTATTTGAACTACTCCACCTACACAACTTGTATGCGAAATTAGGGGAAAATCTGTAAGAGCGTTTTCATGTAAATCATGATTCATTTTTTACGGGGTGATTTTGGTCATTCCTGCAATTTTCTCCAATATTTCAAGAAAGATAAAACTTAACACTTTCTCTTTTCAGTTGAAGGATCTTTTTTGATATCAAAACATTCTTAATGTACATTGAGCTTTCTAGGTGGCTACGATTTTAAGATATTTATATTTAAAAACTGCTAAAATGCAGCACAAATCAGCCAAAAAGTTCGTAATTTGCATAAATAGAAATATTTCTAAATTGCCCTTACAGATTTTTATCTTAAATTGATTGCCGTTAGAATAATAATTCTTTTTGATGTTCCAGTGAGTTTTAGGCTCAATAAACATTTCTGGTATTAGATAAGAAGGCTGAATCTCGGTCAAGTTTCAGTCGTTATTAACTTTCAACGAGCAACAGTTTTATGTTTTTTTCCTGGTCTATTTCACGGTTATTCACGTGCAATTAATATTTACACACGCTGCGCTTGTGTCCTCTCGTGCGTTTATAATTCCTTCTCATAATAAAAAATATATATATTCGTCTTCTTAGCTTGTTTCTCTTCATATTTCGGCCCCAGTGTAATCTGAAATCCGTAATTAAAAATGCTAAAACGTCAGTCAGTATTTAAAGAATAATGGAAAAGAGTCTCCAGGAAGAAGTTCAGAAGACGAAAATTTTTTATTATTATGAGAAGGAATTATAAATGCACGAGAGGACACAAGCGCAGCGTGTATAAATATTCGTTCAACTGAAAAGAGAAAGTGTTAAGTTTTATCTTTCTTGAAATATTGGAGAAAATTGCAGGAATGACCAAAATCACCCCGTAAAAATGAATCATGATTTACATGAAAACGCTCTTACAGATTTCCCCCTAATTTCGCATACAAGTTGTGTAGGTTGAGTAGTTCAAATAGTTCAAGTTTCGTCATAAAGTGTCTGAATAGTTTTCGAGATATTTGACATTATTTAAAATGAGGGGTTGTCCATTACCGTTGCTACGGTGACAGCTGTTGCTAGGAAACCAGCAAGAAAATAAACTTTGATCATATGTTGAAAAGGTGGTGTAGTATCACGGAAATCGAAGTTTATCTTCTATGCGACATTTTGACTTCAAAAGATACACCCCAAGGCAAAAAACTGTTGCGAGCCTCCTTAATAAAACTTTTACACTTGCAATGTACAAGTCGGACCATTGTATTTACAAGCGCAGACGAAAACGAGTTTAATAAACATCGTTACAAGTCCAAGTGACAAGTGTCCGACTTGTAATTACAGGTGTAGCGCTACACGTGTAAAATATGGTAAGTATCAAATTTAATAAAACTTTTACAAGAGTCGGACTTGTATTTTTACAAGAGTCCAACTTGTAAATCACAAGTGCAAATTACAAGTCGCATGTCACTTGTAAACATTGGGTACGTCTTGTAAAAAGCGTATTTTTGATGAGCTACTGCGGTATCTCGGTATCCGGCAACCTGGGAATTTCGAGGAAAGGCGGCTGTAAGACACGGAAAATCCAAGGGAATTTCGGGTGAATTTCCGTTTCTCTGAGGCCGCTTTCGCTTATCTTTTGGAATTAATAAACCTGCCATTAGAGTATACATTACCACAGCTTAAAGCAGAGAGATTGGATTGTACACTTGTAACCTACAAGTGCATTCTAGCGAAGTTTACAATTGTAGGGCTACAATTGTAATTTACTCTTGTATCTGACACGTGCTACACGTGTAAGTTCCAGAGTAGAAAATTCTTTTATTAAATTCTTGTATTTACAAGTTGGACTTTACACGTGTAAATTACACGTGTAAAAATTGCAAGTGGTTTCTTTATTAAATTGACCTCTGCATGTGCTTTTTAGCCGAATACCGACGAAATAGTTTCTGTATCTAGCACGCTGAGCAATAGTTGATAACTTCGTGAAATGCTAAGTGCACACGTGACGACTTAAATATTTTAACTGAAAATTCATTTTATATTTTGAACTAATTTCTGTTTATGATAGAATTCTCTTCTGCTTTGTAAACGTGATTTATGAAATACAACGGATCATAAAAAATGTACGACTTCGTAAACTAGTTTTGGGTTCGACATGAAAATTTATTAGTTTAGGAAAACATATTAATAAGGTGGGGTTGAAAAGGTTGAATTAAAAGGAAAAAGACAACTGTTATGTAATTAGATGCAAACAATCCAAAAGACGTTGATTTTCACACCTTTATTTAAGCAGTTCAAAATCATCACGCCGCATCAAATCCTAATTTCCTTACAAGGATCGCCTCAACCGCTCTCAAATGTCTAAAATCAACTACAACGGCTGGTTGCTGGGATTGCAACGAATTTTATAGCGGAGCCTGAGGGCAAAACCCGCCAGCGGAGCTCCATTGCTAAGGAAATTTGGTAACCTAAGCAAGGGAGACTTTTGCCTGATTGGTTAATCATTTTCCTACTACCTCGATTCCTGAAACATGCGCGCCCTTAAAATAAACAAAGATGGCGGTCTGCGGAAAAGAAGTAGGTTTCATCGCTTGATCACTTATTCTTACCTTTTTTTGCACATATAACAAATCCAGGCGTTTTCCTAACTCCTCAGCAGTGGAAAGAAATTTGGAAAAGGCTTTTCAACGCGGGAAAACGAGTGTTTTGCTCGGGCTTTTGCATTTGTGAGCGGGAGAATTTTTCTTCGCACCGCAAGAAAATATGTTCCATGAAGTGAGGAAATTACGAGGGATTCAAAGTTTTGGAGGACAGTAAGCGTTTAGCCTGTTGCCGTTTTTACCAAAGCAGGTAAGCTATCCTACTCACAGTTTAAAAAAAGCCTGCCTGCAACTTTTTGTTAGCTTTTGCTACATAACAATCGATCAGTGAACTTCCCTTGCATGTTTGCAAATAATCTCAGAGTGAAAGAGGTGTAAAAACCATAAATCATTTTAGAAGACCTACCATTAATCACTGGTTGGTTAACCATGTAGGCAAACGGGAATTATCTCAGCAAAAATAACTTAAAGTACAATATCTTTTAGTTCATACTTTCAGTAGTTAAATGCAGCAAATCTGGCTCAGGTTTTCCCTTTGATCTTAGTTTAGTAGTTTTGCCAACTTGTAGCCATCCGATGGACTGTTAAAGTTTTTATTAAGACCCAAAAGGCCATAAGTTGTGAGAATGGAGATGCAAAAACGTTTTGCTTGAAGAATGTTAAAGACATGAAGTCAATGTTAACTGTTTACAAACCCTGACTTTTTGGTTATTCAATATAAAGCAAGTTTTGTCTCATTATTTAGTGGCCCTTTTGTTGCCATATTTACACCAAAGGATTCCATGTTGAAAGTAACTCAGTTTTGTATGTTTTCAGTTGTGTTTGTTTATGCTAGTAAAGTGTGCTTCCCATCACTTTGTGCCTTTTTTTTAAATATCTTCATCTGTAAAGCTATCTCAGTTTTGTGACAGAAGGGCGGTTATGTGGTGTAATTTAAGTCAGGGCTCCCATTGATGGCAGATGCTTTGACTTCTGAAAAGGCTGCCCTTTTGAACTTCAAATAAAGGAGTCTAATCTTAATTGCAACAAAAAAGCCTTAGGACATGTACACAGTTACCACCTTTTATAGTTTTCCATCAGTCATACCAGCCCCTGACAGTTCTTTTGTTTTGAAACCTTTTCTTTCAGGAGGAGATTTCAAAGACGACCAGCACCCAGTAACCTTGAATATAAGTTCACGAGCTTACGTTGAGGCTGGTCATTATTTTTAGAAAACATTTGTGGACCAAAGGATTTTCACATAGTTATTGTCCTGTCGTTAAGTTTTCAAAAAACTGACTCCAATAAGTACAATGAGTAAAAAAATTGCAGCTCTTGACTTTAACTTATAATTTCCTATTATGATAAACCTTTCTATGGAAAGCTGCATTCATGTTTTACCCAGTGTTTGATGACATTGTCTTTTAACCTTGTTCAAAAAATGGCTTCAGGATATTGCGTGCAAATGCAGGTGTTGCTTTTGTTTTGAAAGATATTTCCCTTGATTTTGCAACTTTTCATTTTAAAATGTCTCCAGTTACTCTTTAAGAGACACCAATGGCAAACTCGCTATTCCTCTACCCCGTACAACCTTTACGAAAAATAGTCTCAGTTACTCTGGAGCATTTCTTTAAAATAGCCTTCATGTTGAGCTGCGACAGGTGAACTCTCTTGGGGCCTTCAGGGCTGGCTGCAAATAATTCTTCTGAAGATCTGTCTCCACGGAACTTTATGTAAAGTAGGCTCGTAGTCTAATTAGGTTTTGTCATAATGTTAATGTGTTATAGCAGTTTTTGTATGGAAATAGTGTTTTTAAGCCCTGATGAGTTGACCTTGGTTAAATACAGTTATCCATTCATTCTCTAATTTCAACCAATAAAGGGACTGTTCACTTTTTATAGGGTAGGGGGCAAGTGGATTTTTTTAGGGGAGAGGGGGATGTAAAAGAAAAGGGACATCTGAAAAAGGAGTCTGCTAATAACATGGTTGTTATCCTCATGAGTTTATATGTTAAAAGGAGAAATGAACTTTCCTTATTTCATGGTCATCCAAAACAAATAGACCTCTGAGGGGTACAAATCAATTTTTGGTCCCTAAAACATCATTGTCCCCCCCCCCCCAACTTGTCTCACTTACTCTAGGTTTTCATTTCAGCAGATTGAGAGTTTAACTAAATGGAAGACCATGGCAGCTGTGTATGCAACTTAGGCAGTTGCAAAAAAGTCTGGGTACAATATCTTCGCAACAATCATTTTAATTCCTTTGTCATATCAACTTCTTATTTTTGCTTTAGCTACGTGTTTCATTTTTTAACGTCAGAAACATTTTTAACTCAAAAAGTGGTTTTTGAGGCAGATGCCATTTTTTACCTCCCTCTTGTGTATGAATTTGTCTTTCTTCCCATTTCCAACACAAATTATCTTCCAATGCAACAAGCATTACACATTGCCATTGAAGTTCAACTTACTTCATTCATAAACAGTATTTGCTGTTGCATTGAAGTCTGCTATGATAATGAAGAACAACAGCAGGAAGGCAAAACGTTTGCCTGCTTATCATAACTTTTCAATTCACCATCGCCCATTTCTCAGATTTGCAATCCCTTGCTGTGATTTTCTTCACGATGAATTATTGAATGGCCATAGTGTTTTCTCTCAAAAATTGAGTTTATACCTTCCTCTAGATGTTTAAAGATAATGTAGCCTGCACACAGACGGCTCCTATTTTTCTTGCTTCCTTTGAAGCAAGGGAAATAGGAGACATCTGCACAAAGGCTTAAGATAATGTTGAGGTGCATAGGTTAAGTTACCTATCAATAATTTTAGCAGAGTTTTGACCAAAAAACATCCACAAAGTCCTTGTGACACATTATCTTTAATAAGGGACTAGTAAATTTAGTAATGTGTACATTTAAGTAAAAAAAGCAAGTGGGAATTAAATAAAGCCCAGAGAACCATTAGCAACAAATTATGTACATTTCTGTTTCCAGCACACTGGTTTTATGCACAGTGCCAGGTGATGTTAATGTCTGGGCAACTATTCAAAGGTTTTGGTAGGCAAAGGAAAACTTAAAAGTTTAATAAGGATGCAAAATGTGCTGATGAAAGTTCTGTCTATGAGTTTGTGAGAAGGACAAAAAAGTACCGGTAGTCATTCAAGTATTCAAGGAGCCGTGACAACGATACTTTCCTATTGACATGAGGGCCTGTGCCATACTGTATTTTCAAGCGAGCTGTCAAGATCTGTGTGGTAAAAATAAAATTTATGTCAAAAGTTAACGTCGGTAATAATAATCACTGAGATATCAACTTGAGCAGCAACAGTGATATCAACAAAAATATCACTGTTTCATATTTCTTCTGCAGTACACAGATATGAGTATTTCGTATATTCACTCTCATAAATGTACAAAAAACTGTTACGCACCTCATTTAGCAGGATATTAAAAACTGAATATTGCAAAGAAACGTGCATACGTTTGTGTCACAAAATCGCGTGAAGTACTGTCACGCCATTCAAAAGACACAAATATGCCAACCGACTTTGGCCTTTATTTTGACCAACCAGTACATCATTTAAATTTAGTTTGATGTCACCAAATTATTAAGGTAGTCCTTGAAACTCATCTCACCAAGCCGATTCCCATATCACGAATTTTTGGCTATGATAAAAAATACAGAGGCAACCAGATTTTTACGCACAATTTAATTTCACTTGCGAACTACCGTCATGACAACAAATCCCAAAAAATAATAATTAAAAGGTCCACAAAATTGACATTTGGCAGAAAGTAAATTTGAACTTAGCACTACTTGGTGAACGCTTTACAGTAGTGGTTTTTTGTAATTTGTGAGGTGTAGAAGGACTAAAATGTGTGATATCATATAACCAATATTTTGAAAATGACGCTCGACCCGCGGAGCTCCGTTCGGCAAAAGGGTATTGGGGGTACACCGTCAAAATAAACCAAAATCTGCCAACAGCTAGTATATGACTTGACCCATCCCTCATTGATGGGAATTCCCATATCACGAAGGGAAACAAAAGTCTCGGAGGTTTGATGACAAATTTTATTTTGAGTTCACAGAAAATCTAAATTTATCGATCACAACATTCACTTCGCCTGATAATAAAGAGTGTTCAAGTAACATCCTAAATGAACCTAGAAAACGGTAAAACAACTTCATTTTAATGTTGTATTCGATTTTTATAACGAAATGATGAAAACTGAAAAGGTAAGATGCCCTTGTTGAACGACACCGTGAAATTGAGAATGACAACAACATGGTTCCTTCAAAACCGCAAGATGAAGCGAACAAAAAACCTAAATACAAACTCAAGGAGCCAAATATGCGATCTACGTACCACAACAGACATTGTCCTTTCGGTCGGCGTTAAATATGATGTGAAGTACATCCTGTGAGGACTGATAAGTTCATCGAAACCGTCCCCGCCAGGTAAGGGTTGCTGAAATCCGCCATCTTACCGGTCAACACGTCCACATAAAAAGGTCTTCATCGACGGCAAAATTGCCACAAGCGATATCAAACAAGCTTATTAGCCTCCATATTGAGTTCCTTTTTATTGCAAAATGCTCCACTTGGTTTCTCGACGACTTATTTATAAATGCTTTCCCTTTAAAGTTTAGGTTGTCAAATTCAACCGCGCCGAAAACCGCGTGCTCATCGAAAATCCCCAAAACAAGAAAAATTTGAAAACTTTTTCGCGCCTTTTGTTGTGACGTAATAGTCACGTGACCGTTCGTCCGTACGTCCGTCCGCACAGACTCTGTGGGAGGGGGACGGGAGTCCTAAGTCAACCCGACGGGGGTAGAGAAATAATATTTCCCCGGAGGGTCAGTACTTACCTGACGGGGAGATGTGGTTCTCCGAACCCCTCGTAGACTGATATGAGCAATACTGGTGTATATGTCGCGCGGCCGCGGCCTGGATACCACAATATAAAGAAATAATCGCACATGCGCTCCTCCTTGCAGTAGTGGAGAGTGAGGCCGAATCGATTGGCAGTGCTAAGGTGGGGAAGGAAATAGCTCCAATGGCTTGGGGACCAGTATTGCTCATATCAGTCTACGAGGGGTTCGGAGAACCACATCTCCCCGTCAGGTAAGTACTGACCCTCCGGGGAAATATTATTTCTCCTTCAGCCCTCTCCGACTGATAGTCGCAATACTGGTGCAGAATACCAAAGCAATGCTGCCAAGCGAAGGGACAATATAAGGTAGCACAACCCAGACAAATTAATGGAGTCCTTAGGAGGCATGCTTTGCAAAATGACAAAACCTAACACAGTAAACAAGAGCAAATTTCTGCAGTACAAGCAAAAATCGAACATTAATCTAACTGCTCAACAAAGCTCTAGCAAAGGCACCACTAGACTGTTCTCTGTGATAAAAACGTTCGAAAGTCTGCGCGGAAGCCCAATCGGCTGCTTCCAATATAAGTTCAACAGAAAGCCCCGCTGCAGCCGCTGCAGAGGTGGAAGCTTCCCTTGTAGAGTGACCGGAGAATCGTAATTCAATTCCTGCCAACCGTAAGGCCTTGGATAACCATTGAGACACGGACTGGCTTGAAATGGCTTTGTGTGGGGAAATATAGGACACAAGCAGCTTTGAGGAGGTACGTAACTTGTTTGTCCTGTCCACGTAGGCTGCAAGGCTGCGAACAACACAGATCTTGAGATTTTCCGGAAACGAATGAAGAAATATCTTAAGGGCTGGGTGACCAGGCCTGGAGGTCTTGATGTGTGTGGGGAGAGTAAATTCCCATGAACCTTCTTTCCTGAAGGAAGAGGTCAAGTCCAATGAAGATAGTTCATGAGCTCTTGGTGCTGATGTAAGAGCCAACAATAAAACCGTTTTGTAGGAGAGCTGCTTCAATGTCAGATCTTCCAAGGGCTCAAGGGACTCTAAGTATGATAAAGCAGTTTGCACATTCCACGTACAACAGTACTTAGGCTTGGGAGGCTTACTCTTAAACACACCTTTCATAAACCGAGAAACGACAGGGAGACTTCCTAACTCTGTAGAGCCTACCGGGTCATGGGTCTGAGATATAGCTGACTTATAAAGAGCTATTGTCCTGTACTCTAAATTCCCTTGAGTAACTAGAGATGCCAGAAATGCAAGAACCTCTGCTACAGGAGCTGAAATGAGATAGGCACCCCGTTGAGAACACAGCGCACCCATGCCTTCCACGGGCCTGCGTACCGCTTCTGGGTGGCTGCTTCCCTTGATGCCAATAGGATGTCAACAACTTCCTTTGAAAAGCCTGTTGCTTCATAACGACTCCTGATAAGGGCCAAACTGCTACATGAAGAGACTGCCACAGAGGATGGTGCACTGCAGGTTGAAATGGAAGAAACACCAGGGATGGAAACTGGGGTAGAAGTAGAGGCTGATCGACAAGCATTTGAATTAGCTCTGGGAACCATGGTTGTCCAGACCAGTTGGGTGCAATTAGAAGAGCTGTCGCCTGATCTTCTCTTATCTTCCTGAGGATACGAGGAAGAAGGACTACAGGAGGGTGGATTAGACAGGACCATTTGCTCGAGTCCTGGAGAAAGGCATCCACGGCTAGAGCCCCAGGATCCGGGTACCTCGAGACATAATTGGGGACTTGAGGAGTCAGGCGGGAGGAAAAGAGGTCCACTTCCGGAGTGTAAAACCTCTGACAAATTGACTGGAAGATCTGTTTGTCCAGAGTCCACTCGGTTCTGCTGTCTAGCTCCCTGGAGGCTGTGTCTGCTACTCCATTCTGAATCCCTGAAATATGCTGAGCTGTCACGGATACACCTGCTTCCAGGGTTACTGCCCACAGTTTGAGTGCCTGAGTGGTCAGAGCAGGGGAGTGTGTGCCCCCCCCCCCCCGCTTGTTGATATATGCCACTGCTGTTGTATTGTCTAAACGTAAGTGGACATGCTTGGGCACCGGTAGCGGATGTTTCAGTAAAGCTTTTAGAGCTAAGGTTGCTGCTTGTAATTCCAAGACATTGATGTGTGCTTGCGCTTCCTCCACACTCCAGTGGCCTCCGGTAGATATCCCTTGGTACGCTGCACCCCAACCCTTTTTGGACGCATCGCTCCAAATGGTGGCATCGATAGGGGGTTGCTGAACGGGACAGCCATTCAGATGTTCGCTCTCTGAGAACCACCACTTCAGGTCCGCCAGGGCCTGATAGTTCAAGGGGACGGACACTCTGCTCCCATGACCATGCTGAGCCACTGTTTGTAGGTGTAAACGTTGGAGACCTCGCTAGTAAAGAGGGGCCATCATGATCCCTGTTTGAGAAGCATGGCTTATACGTCCAATCAGAGTGGACAGAGTTCTCATTGGCTAGGAGAACTTGGCAGGTATCCAAAATAGTGCTTAGTTTTGGCTGAGGAAGAGAAATTGTCATTGTTGTTGAGTCCAACTTGGCCCCTGGAAAAACAATACACTGGGATGGGGTGACTGAGCATTTCTCGATCTTGACCAGGAAGCCCAGCTTTTCCAAGAAAGCTACCACCTGTGCAAACATCCTTTTCAGTACCTTGTTCTGTTGATGAAGGAGCAGCATGTCGTCGATGTAAATAACAATCCGAATTCCTAGAGAACGCAGCACTGCTAACACTGGTTTTAGAGTTTTCGTAAAGGCTCGAGGAGCCGATGACAGACCAAATGGAAGGCACTGAAACTCGTAAACTATGTTCTGATACACAAACCTCAGGTACTTCCTGTGGGATGGGTGAATGGGGATTGCATAATAGGCATCCTTCAAGTCCAGTTTCATCATAAAGTCCCCTTTCTGTAATAGGGATCTCACAACTTGCAGACCTTCCATTTTGAAGGATTCCTTGCCTAGGAAGCGATTCAGAGCACGAAGATTGATAACTGGTCGAAACTCTCCATTGCCTTTTTCTACTAGAAACAGGGTTGATGTGAACTGGTCGTCCTGTGGTTGCACAGCCTTCACTGCTCCTTTTGCTAAAAGGTTTGCGATTGCTCTGTCCATCTGTTGAGCCTCCATGCTGCTTTTTGCACGGGTAATCCTCGTGCGCCATTGCCTGGGGCGCCTGCAAAGGGGAATCTTGTACCCCTGAATTGTTTGTAATGTCCATGGGTCCTCGGTTAATTTCTTCCAATTCAGAACAAAATACTGTAAGCGGGCAGCTGATTTGTGGTTGGGCGGGCTGAGTGTTTCTAAAACTGGGAGCGGATAGTCAGCTGGAACTGGCTTTGTTACTAGAGAGCTGGTGGGAGGAGTTATCTGTTTTGCTATGTTTGGAGGATTGGTGACTAGATTTTGAGCCAAACCCCCATTTCCGCTTCTCTCCAAATCTGCTGTTATCAGTGGAGCGGTGTTCTGGACGAAAGGTCTGATCCCGTCTATAGGGTTGTTTAAACTGGCGCTTTGCCGGTGGGGTGCTGATGAGTTTGCTGTCAGTCGAGCTGTGGTCATGCTCACTCTTAATTTTGGCATGAAATTTGTCTGGAAAGAGGTCCTTATCCGCAGGGATACTTTCTCGCAGGGTACGCTTGCCAACTTCTGTGAGAAATTCTGAAAACCGCTTTTGCCTCCATGCATTTAGCCTGAAGTTAGCATTGCCAAGTAAAACCAGAGCATCCTCCAGTAAGTCCTTGATCTCATCGGGGTCCACAGCCTCAGCGTCGTCCTCCCCTCCAACACTATCCAGGGCTGACAAGGCTGCTAGAATGGGTCTTGCTACTGCGATGAATGCAGCCTGGCGTTCAGCAAGCCCGTCGTCGAAGGCAAAGAGGGCCTTAGTTTTCGTGTATCCGTGTCGTTTCTTGATGTCTTCTTTCATTCCCGCCTCCATAGTAGGAGCAACAAGTAGAGACTCAGTGTCCTTAATTTGAGGATAAGAAGTTGTCAACTCCTTCCACTTTTCCTTGGTCAAAGCCCTGGAGAAGGCCTTCGTAGTGAAATCGAGCAAGTCTTGAGAGAGCTTGGTCTCTTGCCTCTCGCTGTAAAAATGGTCGCCTCGAGAACTCGATGGTGGCGCCTCGGTTGTGTTTTTAGCCGTAGCATCAGCATCCGTAGGGCTTGTTTGGACGGCACATTTGGTAAAGGAAAAGTCCTTTCAAGACCGCTGGCATAGTTTTTGCTACAGCGTCTGCCACCAAATTCTCTAGATTTGGTGGTGCTTCGCCGCTGCCCGCCAGTTGGATCGGGTCAGGGGGTGAGTTGTCAGCCCAGAGACAACAGAAGGCGGTCAATGACTCGTACCTTCAATAGTGAACGTAACCTGCAAATGCATTCTTTAGGTTGAAAGAAAACTCGCAAAAATGAATCTACTTACATTCTTTGACGTTTCTTCATTCATTTTCAGCAGGTGAACAGGAGAGAAACAAGAAAAGCCCCAGGGACATTAGACCCCGCTGTTGTTCTCCCCCCGGGGGCTGTAAAATATGTTACGGTCACTCAAGATAAAAGCCCTTAGCTGTGTAGCGAAAGACACGACGAGTATTTCTTTGGCCGAGCGAAAACAGGAGGTCTGGGGCAAGTGACCACCAAAAAAAAAAAACAAGAAAAGCCCCAGGGGAATTGGACCCCGCAGTTTTTCCTCCTCCCCTCGGGCTGCAAGATACATCACAGTCACTCAAAATATGTGCCCAAGTGGTATAAAGTTTTGAAGTTGGTGATTTTTCTTACGTTTGACATGTGTGTGCTGCCATCCTTCCCCCTGCCCCAACGTCTTCTCTGCACCCTTCTCCTTGTGATATCATGAATCCCTTATAGTATGAAGACCTTTCCCTTCCCTCATTCCTTGGTCATCCACTTGTTCTAGCACTCGCTATAAAGAACGTGACGAGATAGTTATGACCACGGCGTAACTCAGTTATGTCACGTTTTTTGTTTTAAACGAACTGACATCTCAGCGTGATTCTAAATATTAAACAAGAGCACGGAAATTTAAATAGATTTATTGATAAAGAAAAATTATCCATTAATCGAAAGAGAACGGTTATCTTCTGAAAAAGGTAACGTAAAAGTTTACTTTTAGGCCATGATTCGATAAATCCTTTAGAGAAAGCAAGGAAATTCCCCGAGTCGGCTTCTGTCTTTCAATTACGAAATGTTTAAGTGTTACGGCAAGTTAGGCGAATTAATGCCAGCTTCAAAGCTCGGTAGCACCTTCGTCCTTGCTCTCATCGAAGAGAAGTTAACTCCATTGAATTTCTTGTACTATTCTACACAACTTGCCCAAAACATTTTGGCGAAGCAAAGCAAAACTGCCAAAAAAATGCTTGCATTTCACTGTTGAATTATTCAACTTGGCGAAAGCAAGGGACTTCCCCGAATCGGCTTCTGTGTTTCAGTGATGTAATGTTTACGTGCCAGAGCAAGTTAGGCGAATTCATGCCACCTTCAAAGCTCGCTAGCACCTTCGTTCTTCCTTTCACCGAAGGGGTTTTTATGCCATTAAATCGCCAGTAATTTTCTACACCAACTTTCATGAAAATTCTGGCGAATAAAAGCTAAACGAACGAAGATTACCGGTAAGTATTGTTTTGACCGAGCGGAGGTCTGGGGCAAGTGACCACCAAAAAAAAACAAGACAAGAAAAGCCCCAGGGTCATTAACCCCGCTGTTGTTCTCTCTCCCCTTAAGGTCCAAAATATATTACGGCCACGTAAGATACAAGCCGAAGTGTTGTAAATTTTAAAAGTTGGTGATTTATCGTATTTTTTACGTGTTAGCAATGATAATATGAATTAAGACATGACCTGCCTAATCACCCTGTTTCAGCGTGCGTGACGAAGAGCGTGATGAGATATTTTGATCATAGCGTGACTCAGCCTGGTCTCGTAGCTTAGTTGGTCGAGCGACCATGTTCTAATCAGGAGGTCGTGAGTTCAAATCCCGCCGGGGTCAAAGATTTTTCTTTTATCTTGGTTCTCATTTCTAATTTCTTCTTTTAAGGCCTGTGGCCGGGGGGAAATTATGGAGGGCAGTATTGCTCACTTCTTGGTACTCATACATACACTTTACATCATAATATTACTACGTTCACAGCGATCGCGAGTTCATGCCAGGTTTCAAACTAAAGCTCGCTAGTACATTCGTCCCTGCTCTTGTCGAAGAAAAGTTAAGTCCATTAAATTCCTTGTACTTTTCTACACAATTTTCCTTAAAGATTTTGGCGAAGCAAGGCAAAACTGCCAAAAAAATGCTTACATTTGACTGTTGAATTATTCAACTTGGCGAAGGCAAGGGACTTCCCCGAATCGGCTTCTGTGTTTCAGTGATGTAATGTTTACGTGCCAGAGCAAGTTAGGCGAATTCATGCCAGCTTCAAAGCTCGCTAGCACCTTCGTTCTTGCTTTCATCGAAGAGAGTTTTATGCCACTAAATCGTCAGTAATTTTCTACACCAACTATCACGAAAATTCTGCCGGATAAACTCTAAACGAACGAAAATTACCGGCAAGCACTGTTTTGACCGAGCGAAGGTCTGGGGCAAGTGACCACCAAAAAAAACAAACAAAAACTGTAGTGTTCATTACTATTTTAGGATGAATTCCCTAGTCATTAGATAAGCGATTATCATTGGATGGAATACCTTAACCGCAATCATGTGATTATACCAATATATATTATTGTAAATAGCTTTGAATGATTGAGTCTAATAAAGCAGTTGTGTAAAGCACTTGTCAGTCTTCAGTGCGTACTCTATAGTAGTACACCGAACCCCAGTACACAACAACTGGCGACCAGGATGGCCACTCTCGGATCCATAGAATCCTTCAAGCCCGGTTCAGAGGACTGGAACGCGTATAGCGAACGTTTCGATGAGTACGTAATCGCTAACGACATCAAAGATGAAAAGAAAATCGTGGCCACGTTTTTGACCACGATAGGCAGCAAGACCTACAACCTTCTCAGAGACTTGCTGGCCCCCACAAAACCGTCTGAAGTAAAGTTTACAGAGCTAGTGAAAACACTGAGAGACCACTACGAGCCGAAACCAATCATCATAGCCGAAAGGTTTCACTTCCACAAGCGTGAACAACACGAGGGGGAAGGTGTGGCCGAGTACAGTGCCGCGCTAAAAAAATGCTCAGAACATTGTGCGTTCGGTACGTTCTTAGAGGAAGCCCTTCGAGACCGATTTGTCTGTGGTCTTAGAAGCAAGCAGACCCAAAAAAGGCTTTTGGCAGAAAAAAGTCTCACATGGAAAACGGCAGTGGAAATTGCGTTGGCAATGGAAGTGGTTGAAAAGCAAGCCAACACGTTCAGGAATGCACCCGCAGATTGTGAGATAAACTACGTAAAGCCACCGCATCAGCGAAAATCTTCCAAGCCGAAAAAGCCATGTTTCCGTTGTGGTGAGGACCACATTCCGCAAAAATGCCGATTTAAAGATGAAACGTGTCGGAACTGCAAAGGAAGAGGGCACATCGCCAGAGTGTGCAAAAAGAGAACACCCGCACCGCCCAGTGGACACGCCAATAGATGACGCTCAGAGCAGGACAGGAAAAAGCAGTCGGTCCGCTACGTGGAAAGAGACGACTCACCGAGAGATTCAGGTGAAGAGTTCAAACTGTTTCAGATAAGCAACGAAAAGCCCGAACCGTCCATCATCATCCCAGTAAAAGTGAACGGCGAGGACTGTTCAGTGGAGTTGGATACTGGCGCGTCCATGTCGATCATGTCAGAGGAGGCCTGGAAGAAAAGCTTCGCACGGGTCCCCCTTGAAAAGTCCCAGATCAGACTCAGAACGTACACCGGAGAGACCCTTGACGTCATTGGACAAGCCCAAGTGGAAGTCACATATCAAAACCAGACCGCCAACTTGCCTATCCAAATCGTAAAAGGACAAGGACCAAGTCTTTTTGGAAGGAACTGGTTAAGAGACATTAAATTGAACTGGGGATCAATTAAGAAGATAAGTAGTGATTTAGATAATGTGTTAACTCAACATCAATCTGTGTTTAAAGACGAGTTAGGCACAATGCAAGGCGTAAAGGCTAAATTGTATGTAAAACCTGACTCGAAGCCAAAATTCTTTAAACCGCGCCCAGTTCCGCATGCTTTAAAGGGAGCTATTGAGCAAGAATTAGACCGCTTAGAAAGCATGGGAGTAGTTGAAAAGGTCCGCTACTCAGAGTGGGCGGCACCGATAGTTCCTGTGGTTAAGCCTGATAATTCGATAAGAGTTTGTGGAGATTACAAAGTGACAGTCAATTCTGTTTTGGAAGTTGACCAGCACCCCTTGCCAAATCCTGAAGAATTGTTTGTGACTTTAAGTGGGGGAGAAAAGTACACTAAGTGAGATTTGTCACGCGCTTATCAACAAATCCTGCTAGACGAGGATTCTAGAGAATTTGTAACAATAAATACTCATAAGGGTTTGTATAGACCTACTCGTTTGCCTTTCGGAGTATCCTCTGCGTCGGCAATTTTTCAGTCAAAAATTGAGCAAGTACTCCAGGGCATTCCAATGGTAGTTTGTAGGGTAGACGATATTTTAGTATCGGGGGAAAATGATCAAGAGCATCTAGATCATCTTAATGAGGTTTTAACGACGCTGGAAAGCGCTGGCTTGAGGTTAAAGCTGAGCGAATGCAAATTCATGCAGCCTACTGTTGAATATTTGGGTTATCGTATTGATGCGCAAGGCTTGCACGCGATCGAGAAAAAGGTCGAAGCCATTCGTAATGCGCCGGCACCCGAAAATCAACATCAATTGAGGTCATTCCTCGGCATGATAAATTATTATGCCAAGTTCATTAGCAACTATTCGACCATCACTCATCCGTTAAACGAGCTACTGAAAGATGGAGTCGAATGGAAATGGTCGGAGGATCAGGAAAGGGCGTTCAAGCAACTAAAAGACAAATTGTCGAGCGCGCCGGTATTGATGCATCTCAGCGCGAAATTGCCGCTAAAACTCGACACAGATGCCTCGCAGTACGGAGTCGGAGCAGTCATATCGCACGTGCTACCGTCCGGAGAAGAGCGCCCGATCGCTTATGCTTCGCGCACTTTGACCAAAAGCGAACGAAATTACGCGCAAATCGAGAAGGAAGCGCTAAGCATAATTTTCGGAATAAAGAAATTCCACCAATACTTGTATGGAACGAAATTTCTGTTAGTCACGGATCACAAGCCGTTGACCACGTTGTTAGGACCAAAAAGCGGAATTCCCACTTTAGCAGCAGCAAGGTTACAAAGATGGGCATTGTTACTTGCCGCATATCAATATGATATCGAATACCGTTCAACTGCAAAGCACGCGAATGCTGATTGTTTATCCCGTTTGCCCATAAACATCGACAAGCCAGACGAAGGAGTCGATGAAGTCAAACTCATCAATTTGCTACAAATTGAATCTCTGCCATTAAACGTCGCTCACGTTCGTAAAGCGACACAAACAGATCCGATTTTGTCTCGAGTGTTACAATACACGATGACAGGTTGGCCTGATAAGCAGACCGCCCCGGAAATCACGCAGTATTTCAACAAACGTCACGAAATCACGGTTGAAGATGGTTGTTTGTTATGGGGAATTCGCGTGATAATTCCTCCGCAACTTCGAAAACGTGTGTTGTTCGAATTACACACAGGGCATCCCGGAATAGTCAGAATGATTATGACAGAAGTCACTCGCACGACTTCACGTCTGGTGGCCGAACCTCGACAAAGACATAGCCACGGTTGTTCAGCGATGTGACGATTGCCAAAAGTCACGCAACAAGCCACAGCAGGCACCCTTACACCCGTGGGATTGGCCGAAAATGCCATGGCAAAGGATTCACATCGATTTCGCAGGACCGTTCATGGGAAAAATGTTCTTAATTGTCGTCGATAGTCATTCCAAGTGGCTAGAAGTAGAATTGATGCACAGCATCACGAGTGAAGCAACGATCGAAAAACTTCGAGAAATGTTCGCTCGGTACGGCATTCCACAGCAACTAGTAAGTGATAACGGTCCCCAATTCACTTCGCAAGAGTTTTCCAATTTTGCAAAGGCAAATGGTATCAAGCACACGCTTGTTGCTCCATATCACCCTCGTTCAAATGGCCAAGCGGAACGTTTTGTTCAAACATTTAAACAATCAATTTTTTAAGGCAGAGGTGAGCAACTCGATTAAGCAAAGTTTAGCTCGGTTTCTGTTTAGTTATAGAACAACGCCGAATAGCACGACAGGTCTAACACCCGCGGAGTAATTTTTGAATCGTAGATTGAGAACGAGATTAGATTTATTGCGCCCCGATCTCGGTCGAAAAGTGTTTGACAAGCAAGTCGAGCAGAAATTCAGACATGACAAAGTCAGCAAGGAACGAGAGTTCTCAATCGGAGAACAAGTTCTAGTGCAAAACTTTAGAGGAGAGCCCAGATGGCTGGAGGGCACTGTTGCGGAACAAACAGGTCCTGTCTCCTATAAAGTTCTCGTTGATGACCAACTTTGGAAACGTCACGTTGACCAGATGCACAAGAAACATACATATTTTATGGATCGCACCGCAGATCTTAGTGTTACCACTCCAAGCCGTGCGGTCAATCAAGACAACGTTGACGTCGAGCCAACAACACATCCGCGCACGGAAACCGCTATACGAGAACCGATTGTAGCTCAAAGCAGCGAAAATAGCAGCGATGCGACAGCACAAGCGGTTGCACCTGCGCAACCTCAAACCCAGCCACGCTATCCAACTCGAGAACGCAAAGCTCCACAGCGTTTAGGTTTTGACACTTGATAATATAGCAAAATATGATCTTTAGAATAAGTGTGGGGGAATGTAGTGTTCATTACTATTTTAGGATGAATTCCTTAGTCATTAGATAAGCGATTATCATTGGATGGAATACCTTAACCGCAATCATGTGATTATACCAATATATAGTATTGTAAATAGCTTTGAATGATTGAGTCTAATAAAGCAGTTGTTTAAAGCACTTGTCAGTCTTCAGTGCGTACTCTATAGTAGTACACGAACCCCAGTACACAACAAAAACAAAAAAACGGGTATTACTAGACTCCGTCCTGACGGCGGGGTAACAAGCCCCAGGGGCATTAACCCCGCCGTTGTTCTCTCTGCCCTTGGGGTCCAAAATAGAAATGAGAACCAAGATAAGCGAAGCAAAGCAAAACTGCCCCAAAAAATGCTTGCATTTGACTGTTGAATTATTCAACTTGGCGAAAGCAAGGGACCTCCCCGAATCGGCTTCTGTGATTCAGTGATGTAATGTTTACGTACCAGGGCAAGTTAGGCGAATTCATGCCAGCTTCAAAGCTCGCCAGCACCTTCGTTCTTGCTTTCATCGAATGGGTTTTTATACCATTAAATCACCAGTAATTTTCTACACCAACTATCATGAAAATTCTGGCGAATAAACTCTAAACGAACGAAAATTACTGGCAAGTATTGTTTTGACCGAGCGGAGGACTGGGGCAAGTGACCACCAAAAACAAAAACAAGAAAAGCCCCGGGGGCATTGGACCCCGCCGTTTTTCCCCCTCCCCTCGGGGTGCAAAATACATTACGGTCACTCACGATATGTGCCCAAGTGGTATAAAGTTTTGAAGTTGGTGATTTTTCTTACGTTTGACGTGTGTGCTGCCATCCCCCTCCCCCAACGTCTTCTCTGCACCCTTCTCCTTGTTATATCATGAATCCCTTATAGAATGAATACCTTTCCCTTCCCTCATTCCTTGGTCATCCACCTGTTCTAGCACTCGCGAAGAAGAACGTGACAAAATAGTTTTGACCATGGCGTGACTTAGTTACGTCAATTTTTTAACGAAATGACATCGCAGCGTAATTCTAAATATTAAACAAGGGCACAGAAATTTAAATAGAATTATTGATGAAGAAAAATTATCCTTAAATCGAAAGGGAACGGTTATCTACTGAAAAATGAAACGTAAGATACAAGCCAAAGTGGTGTAAATTTTAAAAGTTGGTGATTTATTGTATCTTTTACGCGTTTGCGATGATAATATAAATCAAGACGTGACCTGTCTAATCATGAAAATTCTGGCGAATAAACTCTAAACGAACGAAAATAACCGGCAAGTATTGTTTTGACCGAGCGAAGGTCTGGGGGAAGTGACCACGAAAAAAAAAAACAAGAAAAGCCCCAGAGGCATTAACCCCGCCGTTGTTCTCTCTGCCCTTGGGGTCCAAAATATATTACGGCCACGGAGTTTTCATGCCATTAAATCGCCAGTAATTTTCTACACCAACTATCATGAAAATTCTGGCGAATAAACTCTAAACGAACGAAAATTACCGGCAAGTATTGTTTTGACCGAGCGTAGGTCTGGGGCAAGTGACCACCAAAAAAAAAAACAAAACATAAGAAAAGCCCCAGGGGCATTAGACCCTGCCGTTGTTTCCCCCTCCCCCGGGCCGTGTGAAATATGTTACGGTCACTTAAGATAAAAGCCCTTGCCTGTATAGCGAAAGACACGACGAGTATTTATTTGGCCGAGCGAAAACTGGAGGTCTGGGGCAAGTGACCACCAAAAAAAAAACACGGAAGAAAAATGGGTATTACTAGACCCCGTCCTGACAGTGAGGTTTAAAAAAAATCCGGGTATTACTAGACCCCGTCCTGACGGAGGGGTAAAAAGAAAAGCCCCAGGGGCATTTACCCCGCCGTTGTTGTCTCTGCCCTTGGGGTCCAAAATATATTACGGCCACGTAAGATACAAGCCAAAGTCGTGTAAATTTTAAAAGTTGGTGATTTATTGTATCTTTTACGCGTTTGCGATGATAATATAAATCAAGACGTGACCTGCCTAATCCCCCTGTTTTAGCATGCGTGACGAAGAGCGTGATGAAATATTTTGATCACAGCGTGACTCAGCCTGGCATCATAGCTCAGTTGATAGAGCGACGGTGTTCTAATCCGGAGGTTGTGGGTTCAAATCCCGCCGGGGTCAAAGATTTTTCTTTTATCTTGATTCTCATTTCTAATTTCTTCTTTTAAGGCCTGTGGCCGCGGGGGAATTATGGAGGGCAGTATTGCTCACTTCTTGGCACTCATACATACATACTTTACATCATAATTACTAAGTTCATAGCGATCGCGAGTTCATGCCAGCTTTCAAACTTTAGCTCGCTAGTACATTCGTCCTTCCTCTCGTCGAAGAAAAGTTAACTCCATTAAATTCCTTGTACTTTTCTACACAACTTTCCCTAAAGATTTTGGCGAAGCAAAGCAAAACTGCCCAAAAAATGCTTGCATTTGACTGTTGAATTATTCAACTTGGCGAAAGCAAGGGACTTCCCCGAATCGGCTTCTGTGTTTCGGTGTTGTAATGTTGACGTGCCAGGGCAAGTTAGGCGAATTCATACCAGCTTCAAAGCTCACTACCACCTTGCTTTCACCGAAGTGATTTTTATGCCATTAAATCGCCAGTAATTTTCTACACCAACTTTTATGAACATTTTCGCAAATAAACGCTAAACGAACGAAGATTACCTGCAAGTATTGTTTTGACCGAGCAGAGATCTGGGGCAAGTGACCACCATAAAAAAGCAAGAAAAGCCCCAGGGGCATTAACCCCGCCGTTGTTCTCTCTGCCCTTATGGTCCAAAATATATTACGGCCACGTAAGATACAAGCCGCAGTGGTGTAAATTTTAAAAGTTGGTGATTTATCGTATTTTTTACGTGTTTGCAATGATAATATAAATCACGACATGACCTGCCTAATCACCCTGTTTTAGCCTGCGTGACGAAGAGCGTAATGAGATATTTTGATCATAGCGTGACTCATCCTGGCCTCGTAGCTCACTTGGTAGAGCGACGGCGTTCTAATCAGGAGGTCGTGGGTTCAAATCTCGCCGGGGTCAAAGATTTTTCTTTTATCTTGGTTCTCATCTCTAATTTCTTCTTTTAAGGCCTGTGGCCTGGGGGAAATTATGGAGGGCAGTAATGCTCACTTCTTGGCACTCATACATACACTTTACATCATACTATTACTAAGTTAATAGCTATTGCAAGTTCATGCAAGCTTTTAAACTAAAGTTCGCTAGCACATTCGTCCTTGCTCTTGTCGAAGAAACGTTAAGTCAATTGAATTCCTTGTACCTTTCTACACAACTGTCCCTAAAGATTTTGGCGAAGCAAAGCAAAACTGCCCAAAAAAATGCTTGCATTTGACTGTTGAAATATTCAACTTGGGGAAAGCAAGGGACTTCCCCGAATCGGCTTCTGTGTTTCAGTGATGTAATGTTTACGTACCAGGACAAGTTAGGCGAATTCATGCCAGCTTCAAAGCTCGCTAGCACCTTCGTTCTTGCTTTCATCGAAGGGGTTTTTATGCCATTAAATCACCAGTAATTTTCTACACGAACTATCATGAAAATTCTGGCGAATAAAGTCTAAGCGAACGAAAATAACCGGCAAGTATTGTTTTGACCGAGTGAAGGTCTGGGGGAAGTGACCACGAAAAAAAAACAAGAAAAGCCCCAGAGGCATTAACCCCGCCGTTGTTCTCTCTGCCCTTGGGGTCCAAAATATATTACGGCCACGGGGTCTTTATGTCATTAAATCGCCAGTAATTTTCTACACCAACTATCATGAAAATTCTGGCGAATAAACTCTAAACGAACGAAAATTACCGGCAAGTATTGTTTTGATTGAGTGAAGGCCTGGGGCAAGTGACCACCAAAAAAAAAACAAGAAAAGCCCCAGGGGCATTAGACCCTGCCGTTGTTTCCCCCTCCTCCGGGCGGTGTGAAATTTGTTACGGTCACTTAAGATAAAAGCCCTTGCCTGTATAGCGAAAGACACGACGAGTATTTATTTGGCCGTGAAAAAACAGGAGGTCTGGGGCAAGTGACCATAAAAAAAACACGGAAAAAAATGGGTATTACTAGACCCCGTCCTGACAGCGAGGTTTAAAAAAAAATCGGGTATTACTAGACCCCGTCCTGACGGCGGGGTAAAAAGAAAATCCCCAGGGGCATTTACCCCGCCGTTGTTGTCTCTGCCCTTGGGGTCCAAAATATATTACGGCCACGTAAGATACAAGCCAAAGTCGTGTAAATTTTAAAAGTTGGTGATTTATTGTATCTTTTACGCGTTTGCGATGATAATATAAATCAAGACATGACCTGCCTAATCACCCTGTTTTAGCATGCGTGACGAAGAGCGTGACGAAATATTTTGATCATAACGTGACTCAGCCTGGCATCATAGCTCAGTTGATAGAGCGACGGTGTTCTAATCCGGAGGTTGTGGGTTCAAATCCCGCCGGGGTCAAAGATTTTTCTTTTATCTTGGTTCTCATTTCTAATTTCTTCTTTTAAGGCCTGTGGCCGCGGGGGAATTATGGAGGGCAGTATTGCTCACTCCTTGGCACTGATACATACACTTTACATCATAATATTACTAAGTTCATAGCGATCGCGAGTTCATGCCAGCTTTCAAACTTTAGCTCGCTAGTACATTCGTCCTTCCTCTCGTCGAAGAAAAGTTAACTCCATTAAATTCCTTGTACTTTTCTACACAACTTTCCCTAAAGATTTTGGCGAAGCAAAGCAAAACTGCCCAAAAAATGCTTGCATTTGACTGTTGAATTATTCAACTTGGCGAAAGCAAGGGACTTCCCCTAATCGGCTTCTGTGTTTTGGTGTTGTAATGTTTACGTGCCAGGGCAAGTTAGGCGAATTCATACCAGCCTCAAAGCCCGCTAGCACCTTCCTTGTTGCATTCACCGAAGCGGTTTTTATGCCATTAAATCGCCAGTAATTTTCTACACCAACTTTTATGAACATTTTCGCGAATAAACGCTAAACGAACGAAGATTACCTGCAAGTATTGTTTTGACCGAGCAGAGATCTGGGGCAAGTGACCACCATAAAAAAGCAAGAAAAGCCCCTGGGGCATTAACTCCGCCGTTGTTCTCTCTGCCCTTAAGGTCCAAAATATATTACGGCCACGTAAGATACAAGCCGCAGTGGTGTAAATTTTAAAAGTTGGTGATTTATCGTATTTTTTACGTGTTTGCAATGATAATATAAATCAAGACATGACCTGCCTAATCACCCTGTTTTAGCCTGCGTGACGAAGAGCGTAATGAGATATTTTGATCATAGCGTGACTCAGCCTGGCCTCGTAGCTCACTTGGTAGAGCGACGGTGTTCTAATCAGAACAAGAAAAGCCCCAGGGGCATTAGACCCTGCCGTTGTTTCCCCATCCCCCGGGCGGTGTGAAATATGTTACGGTCACTTAAGATAAAAGCCCTTGCCTGTATAGCGAAAGACACGACGAGTATTCATTTGGCCGAGCGAAAACTGGAGGTCTGGGGCAAGTGACCACCAAGAAAAAACACGGAAAAAAATGGGTATTACTAGACTCCGTCCTGACAACGAGGTAAAAAAAAAACCGGGTATTACTAGACTCCGTCCTGACGGCGGGGTAAAACGAAAAGCCCCAGGGGCATTTACCCCGCCGTTGTTGTCTCTGCCCTTGGGGTCCAAAATATATTACGGCCACGTAAGATACAAGGCAAAGTCGTGTAAATTTTAAAAGTTGGTGATTTATTGTATCTTTTACGTGTTTGCGATGATAATATAAATCAAGACATGACCTGTCTAATCACCCTGTTTAAGCCTGCGTGACGAAGAGCGTGATGAAATGTTTTGATCATAGCGTGACTCAGCCTGGCATCATAGCTCAGTTGATAGAGCGACGGTATTCTAATCCGGAGGTTGTGGGTCAAATCCCGCCGGGGTCAAAGATTTTTCTTTTATCTTGGTTCTCATTTCTTATTTCTTCTTTTAAGGCCTGTGGCCGCGGGGGAATTATGGCACTCATACATACACTTTACAACATAATTACTAACTTCATAGCGATCGCGAGTTCATGCCAGCTTTCAAACTTTAGCTTGCTAGCACATTCGTCCTTCCTCTCGTCGAAGAAAAGTTAACTCCATTAAATTCCTTGTACTTTTCTACACAACTTTCCCTAAAGATTTTGGTAAAGCAAAGCAAAACTGCCCAAAAAATGCATGCATTTGACTGTTGAATTATTCAACTTGGCGAAAGCAAGGGACTTCCCCGAATCGGCTTCTGTGTTTCGGTGTTGTAATGTTTACGTGCCAGGGCAAGTTAGGCGAATTCATACCAGCCTCAAAGCTCGCTAGCACCTTCGTTGTTGCTTTCACCGAAGCGGTTTTAATGCCATTAAATCGCCAGTAATTTTCTACACCAACTTTTATGAACATTTTCGCGAATAAACGCTAAACGTTTTAGCCTGCGTGACGAAGAGCATAATGAGATATTTTGATCATAGCGTGACTCAGCCTGGCCTCGTAGCTCACTTGGTAGAGCGACGGCGTTCTAATCAGGAGGTCGTGGGTTCAAATCCCGCCGGGCTCAAAGATTTTTCTTTTATCTTGGTTCTCATTTCTAATTTCTTCTTTTAAGGCCTGTGGCCTGGGGGAAATTATGGAGGGCAGTATTGCTCACTTCTTGGCACTCATACATACACTTTACATCATAATATTACTAAGTTGATAGCGATTGCGAGTTCATGCCAGCTTTTAAACTAAAGTTCGCTAGCACATTCGCCCTTGCTCTCGTCGAAGAAACGTTAAGTCAATTGAATTCCTTGTACCTTTCTACACAACTTTCCCTAAAGATTTTGGCGAAGCAAAGCAAAACTGCCCCAAAAAAATTCTTGCATTTGACTGTTGAAATATTCAACTTGGGGAAAGCAAGGGACTTCCCCGAATCGGCTTCTGTGTTTCGGTGTTGTAATGTTTACGTACCAGGACAAGTTAGGCGAATTCATGCCAGCTTCAAAGCTCGCTAGCACCTTCGTTCTTGCTTTCATCGAAGGGGTTTTTATGCCATTAAATCACCAGTAATTTCCTTCACGAACTATCATGAAAATTCTGGCGAATAAACTCTAAACGAACGAAAATTACCGGCAAGTAGTGTTTTGACAAGGCGAAGGTCTGGGGCAAGTGACCACCAAAAAAAAACAAGAAAAGCCCCAGAGGCATTAACCCCGCCGTTGTTCTCTCTGCCCTTGGGGTCCAAAATATATTATGGCCACGGGCTTTTTATGCCATTAAATCGCCAGTAATTTTCTACACCAACTATCATGAAAATTCTGGCGAATAAACTCTAAACGAACGAAAATTACCGGCAAGTATTGTTTTGATTAAGCGAAAGTCTGGGGCAAGTGACCACCAGAAAAAAAAACAAGAAAAGCCCCAGGGGCATTAGACCCTGCCGTTGGCTCCCCCTACCCCGGGCGGTGTGAAATATGTTACGGTCACTTAAGATAAGAGCCCTTGCCTGTATAGCGAAAGACACGACGAGTATTTATTTGGCCGAGCGAAAACTGCAGGTCTGGGGCAAGTGACCACCAAAAAAAAAACACGGAAAAGAATGGGTATTACTAGACCCCGTCCTGACAGCGAGGTAAAAAAAAAACTGGGTATTACTAGACCCCATCCTGACGGCGGGGTAAAAAGAAAAGCCCCAGGGGCATTTACCCCGCCGTTGTTGTCTCTGCCCTTGGGGTCCAAAATATATTACGGCCACGTAAGATACAAGCCAAAGTGGTGTAAATTTTAAAAGCTGGTGATTTATTGTATCTTTTACGTGTTTGCGATGATAGTATAAATCAAGACGTGACCTTCCTAATCACCCTGTTTTAGCATGCATGACGAAGAGCGTGATGAAATATTTTGATCATACCAGGCATAACTAATCGATGATCAATGACATCAATTGGTAATCAATGAGTAATCGATGGGTAATCAGTTGATTAGTCATTGATTATTGCCGATGATCAATGAGTAATCGATGAGTAGTCGAAGCCCAAAATTTTGTGGCCTATCGATTACTCATCGATGAGATCGATTACTCATTGATGTAATTGATTACCTATTGATGTTATTGATTACTCATCGATGACCCATCGATTACTCATCGACTATTATACTGCGCACAAAAGACACATTTCTTGCTTTCTTGTACCATTTTCTTTTCATTGGTGATTTTTTAATCTGTGTTAGACGTATTTTTCTTTATAACTGGCGTTCCTGTTGACGAAATTACACCTTCACAAAAGGTCAAATAACCTTCAAGAATGTCGAGACGTGAAGTGCTAATCACAAATACAGATTATTCTTAATTGTGCAATATTTCACTTTACCCAACTCTTTAATTAATAACAAAACATGTATAACTGAACAGTAACTAACCAGTCTGAAAATGAAACTAACAAGAACGCTGACAAGAATCGACTACGTGGTTATAGATTTTGTTCGGTGGATGTTTGTCAGCAAAGTAAAACTGTTTCGGCTTAGGGAAACAGCCGTCATAAGCAGTTACATCATGCACCGTAACAGCTGCAAGCACGTTTACTGTTGGTGCTCTTTTCGCGTGTAATCATGATAATGTAACATTGTTATGGCGTGTACAAGCTTGAGTATTAAATATTTTTACAAGATCCGATTTTTTTGCCTTTTAGCTAAACGCGATTCCTTTATCTTTTAAGAGTTGTTTTAGAACCGCTACTGTCATATTTTCGGCAGGCCCCTGTTTCATACATTCTATTTTTTCATTCTTTTCTTTCTCTTCCGCTTTCTTCAATTTCTTTTGTTGCATCTCCAGTCTCTGACGGTGGCCCTCGATTTCTGAGAGAATTTTGTCATCGAGTAAAAGGATGCCTTCAGAAGATGGAGTTGCTGAAATTTTTTGGACGAACCGAAAAGAGTCCAGAACGGTGTATTTTCGAGAACGGAACATCTTGTTTGAAATCTTTGTAGAATTTTCACAGTCCACGCTAGATACAAAAGAATTAACCACCAGTCTAACATGGTCCGTTTTCGATATTTTCCAATCAAACAGAGGATGCGCATTTTTCCCTCTGGTTGGAATTGTTGTCATTCTTTCGATTTGACCAACAAGAAAGTCGTGATTGTTCCACAAACAGATTACTTCTTTGCGCCTTAGTTTTGAGGAGTTGTTGTTCTCTTCACTTGAGAGAAACACCTCGTATCGTTTATCATGAGCAACAAAAAAAAAACGGTTTTGGCGTCCGGTTGAAGGAATATATCGCCTCCCTTGCTGCCATGCCAGAAATTCGGCAATGTGATAGATTTGGCCCTCGTGGCACACATATGAATGAGGATTTCTTTGTAGGTGTTTTGAGCCAGCATTAGCATCCGTCTCTTTTAAGTTTCTCTTTCCAAATACCATTTCGGGAGAATCGTTGCTAAGAATAGGGTCATTTTTTGTGCTCTTGTGCGGGAATTGGGATTCTACGGACTTTGAAGAGTTTGGTTCTTGGGGAGAAATGAAGTTCTCCTGTTGCTGGGATTCAGTACATACTGAAGTTACTTGGCTAGTACAGGCAGCAATGTCGATGAGGTCGTTTCTCGTGGCTTGTTCCCTATCATTTAGTAAAACAGTTGCCAAGGTATCTTCTGCTGATAGACTCTCGATATCATCTTGATCAATAATGCTGTTTTCATCAGGTACATCGCCAGAAGACAACAACTCTGTCTCATCGTTAACTATTTCCAGGTTTCCTTTGAACTGTAGAACTCCGGATGATTCTTCTAAAATTCTTTCCCGGAGTAAACTGCTATCCATGCCGAGCAGTTTAATTCTTTCCAGTGCCTTGGCCTCAGCTGTTTTCATTGAACGTACGATAGTGTCTTCAAGGTCATCAGGCCAATGTGGAAACATATAGTTTGATTCTAACTGATCTTCCACTCCCTTAGACCTTTTTGGAAGTGTTATGGCTGTCTGGTTTTGTTAAGACAAAGCATGTTTTTCAGATAGTTTTCAATGAGTAATCAATAGGTAATCGATTGGTAATCAGTTGATTAGTCATTGATTATTGCCGATGATCAATGAGTAATCGATGACTAATCGATAGGCGAGAAAATTTTTGGTCATCGATTAGTCATCGATTGCATCGATTAGTCATTGATTGCATTGGTTAGTCATTGATTTCATTCATTACTCATCGATATCATTTCGTGGCTGAAAACCGTATTTGGCGAATAAGAACAAAATAAAAACAACTTATTAAATGTAAACAGATGTTTCCAGCTCAGTTGCATATGATAAAAAAATGGCGAAATCAGTTGCTGAATACCAGACGTCTTTCAGTTATGGGGCAAAAATGTGCTATGCTGCAGCACATAATTCAAGTGTTCCAAAATTATCGTTTGGCGACGGGACTATGGCAAACGGACGTTTGGGTGAAGGATAAGCAGAACGTTGATGCGGCTTTAAGGCTTCTTCATCCTCGTGTGAGATCATGTCTTTTGAATTTTGACGACAACGAAACAGTTGCAACCAGGGTATATTTGAAAATTGGACAGAAAATGCACGATGCATACGCATGCAACAACTTGACAATAGCCGAAAGGATTGAAGAAGCGTGGATGCCGGTGGTTTTCCTCAGGCTATGAAGAAAATGGTAAAAAATTGAAAAATTCGACGTTAACACTTTATCAGCGATCAAACATATAGAGACATGATAATTTCTGGGTATTCACTCATACTCGCTGCCAAAGTGTTTGCTAAGTACTATCCTGAAGCTCCATTTGCGCCCTTGCTGTTTGGCAGCGATCAATGCGAAAAACTGTTTGCGAAAATACGATGTTTTCAAAGAACGAAAACAAATGTAGCACTTATTGAAATGATTGACATATGTGGCAGGCTACGAAAACTATCTGAAAAACATGCTTTGTCTTAACAAAACCAGACAGCCATAACACTTCCAAAAAGGTCTAAGGGAGTGGAAGATCAGTTAGAATCAAACTATATGTTTCCACATTGGCCTGATGACCTTGAAGACACTATCGTACGTTCAATGAAAACAGCTGAGGCCAAGGCACTGGAAATAATTAAACTGCTCGGCATGGATAGCAGTTTACTCCGGGAAAATATTTTAGAAGAATCATCCGGAGTTCTACAGTTCAAAGGAAACCTGGAAATAGTTAACGATGAGACAGAGTTGTTGTCTTCTGGCGATGTACCTGATGAAAACAGCATTATTGACCAAGATGATATCGAGAGTCTATCAGCAGAAGATACCTTGGCAACTGTTTTACTAAATGATAGGGAACAAGCCACGAGAAACGACCTCATCGACATTGCTGCCTGTACTAGCCAAGTAACTTCAGTATGTACTGAATCCCAGCAACAGGAGAACTTCATTTCTCCCCAAGAACCAAACTCTTCAAAGTCCGTAGAATCCCAATTCTCGCACAAGAGCACAAAAAATGACCCTATTCTTAGCAACGATTCTCCCGAAATGGTATTTGGAAAGAGAAACTTAAAAGAGACGGATGCTAATGCTGGCTCAAAACACCTACAAAGAAATCCTCATTCATATGTGTGCCACGAGGGCCAAATCTATCACATTGCCAAATTTCTGGCATGGCAGCAAGGGAGGCTATATATTCCTTCAACCGGACGCCAAAACCGTTTTTTGTTTGTTGCTCATGATAAACGATACGAGGTGTTTCTCTCAAGTGAAGAGAACAACAACTCCTCAAAACTAAGGCGCAAAGAAGTAATCTGTTTGTGGAACAATCACGACTTTCTTGTTGGTCAAATCGAAAGAATGACAACAATTCCAACCAGGGGGAAAAATGCGCATCCTCTATTTGATTGGAAAATATCGAAAACAGACCATGTTAGACTGGTGGTTAATTCTTTTGTATCTGGCTTGGACTGTGAAAATTCTACAAAGATTTCAAACAAGATGTTCCGTTCTCGAAAATACACCGTTCTGGACTCTTTTCGGTTCGTCCGAAAAATTTCAGCAACTCCATCTTCTGAAGGCATCCTTTTACTCGATGACAAAATTCTCTCAGAAATCGAGGGCCACCGTCAGAGACTGGAGATGCAACAAAAGAAATTGAAGAAAGCGGAAGAGAAAGAAAAGAATGAAAAAATAGAACGTATGAAACAGGGGCCTGCCGAAAATATGACAGTAGCGGTTCTAAAACAACTCTTAAAAGATAAAGGAATCGCGTTTAGCTAAAAGGCAAAAAAATCGGATCTTGTAAAAATATTTAATACTCAAGCTTGTACACGCCATAACAATGTTACATTATCATGGTTACACGTGAAAAGAGCACCAACAGTAAACGTGCTTGCAGCTGTTACGGTGCATGATGTAACTGCTTATGACGGCTGTTTCCCTAAGCCGAAACAGTTTTACTTTGCTGACAAACATCCACCGAACAAAATCTATAACCACGTAGTCGATTCTTGTCAGCGTTCTTGTTAGTTTCATTTTCAGACTGGTTAGTTACTGTTCAGTTATACATGTTTTGTTATTAATTAAAGAGTTGGGTAAAGTGAAATATTGCACAATTAAGAATAATCTGTATTTGTGATTAGCACTTCACGTCTCGACATTCTTGAAGGTTATTTGACCTTTTGTGAAGGTGTAATTTCGTCAACAGGAACGCCAGTTACAAAGAAAAATACGTCTAACACAGATTAAAAAATCACCAATGAAAAGAAAATGGTACAAGAAAGCAAGAAATGTGTCTTTTGTGCGCAGTATAATAGTCGATGAGTAATCGATGGGTCATCGATGAGTAATCAATAACATCAATAGGTAATCAATTACATCAATGAGTAATCGATGTCATCGATGAGTAATCGATAGGCCACAAAATTTTGGGTTTCGATTACTCATCGATTACTCATTGATCATCGGCAATAATCAATGACTAATCAACTGATTACCCATCGATTACTCATTGATTACCAATTGATGTCATTGATCATCGATTAGTTATGCCTGGTATTACTAAGTTGATAGCGATCGCGAGTTCATGCCAGCTTTCAGACTAAAGCTCGCTAGTACATTCGTCCTTGCTCTCGTCGAAGAAAAGTGAAGTCCATTGAATTCCTCGTACCTTTCTACACAACTTTCCTTAAAGATTTTGGCGAGGCAAAGCAAAACTGCAAAAAAAAAAATGCTTGCATTTGACTGTTGAATTATTCAACTTAGCGAAAGCAAGGGACTTCCCCGAATGGGCTTCTGTGTTTCAGTGATGCAATGTTTACGTGCCAGGGCAAGTTAGGCGAATTTATGCCAGCCTGAAAGCCCGCTAGCACCTTCGTTCTTGCTTTCATCGAAGGGGTTTTTATGCCATTAAATCGCCAGTAATTTTCTACACCAACTATCATGAAAATTCTGGCGAATAAACTCTAAGCGAACGAAAATTACCGGCAAGTATTGTTTTGACCGAGCGAAGGTCTGGGGCAAGTGACCACCAAAAAAAAAACAAGAAAATCCCCAGGGCCATTGGACCCCGCCGTTGTCCCCCCTCCCCTAAGGAGCAAAATACATTACGGTCACTCGAGATACGAGCCCAAGTGGGTGTAAATTTTTGAAGTTGGTGAGTTATCGTACATTTCAACCCCCCCCCACCCAACGTCTTCTCTTTATGATAACATGAATCCCCAGTAGTATAAACAGCTTTCCCACCCCTCATTCCTTGATCTTCCACCTTTTCTAGCAATCACGAAGAAGAACGTGACGAAATAGTTTGACAATAGCGTGTCTCTGTCATGTCTCGTTTTTTTTAAACGAACTGACATCTCACCGTTATTCTAAATAACGAGGACAAGGAAATGAGAATTATTGATAAAGAAAGAATTATCCCAAAATCTTAAACGAAGGGTTATCTACCGAAAAAAGGAAATGTTTAAGTCTACTTTTAGGCCATGATTCCATGAATGATTTGGCGAAAGCAAGGGACTTCCCCGAATCGGCTTCTGTGTTTCAATGACGCAATGTTTACGTGCCAGGGCAAGTTAGGAGAATTCATTCCAGCTTCAAAGATCGCTAGCACCTTCCTCCTTGCTCTCATAGAAGAGAAGTCAACTCCATTGAATTTCTTGTACTTTTCTACACAACTTTCCCTAAAGATTTTGGCGAAGCAAAGCAAAACTGCCAAAAAAATGCTTGCATTTCACTGTTGAATTATTCAACTTGGCGAAGGCAAGGGAATTCCCAAAATCAACTTCTGTGTTTCAGTGATGTAATGTTTACGTGCCAGGGCAAGTTAGGCGAATTCATGCCAGCTTCAAAGTTCGGTAGCACCTTCGTTCTTGCTTTCATCGAAGGGTTTCCATGCCATTAAATCGCCAGTAATTTTCTACACCAACTTTCTTGAAAATTCTGGCGAAATAACGCTAAACGAACCAAGATTACCGGCAAGTATTGTTTTGACCGAGCGGAGGTCTGGGGGAAGTGACCACCAGAAAAAAAAACAAGAAAAGCCTTAGGGGCATTAGACCCCGCCGTTGTTCTCCCCCCCCTGGGGGGTGTAAAATATGTTACGGTCACTCAAGATAAAAGCCCTTCGCTGTGTAGCGAAAGACACGACGAGTATTTCTTTGGCCGAGCGAAAACCGGAGGACTGGCCAAGTGACCACCAAAAAAAAAAACAAGAAAAGCCCGAGGGGCATTAGACCCGCCGTTGTTCTCCCCCCTCTCCGGGGGGGTGTAAGATATGTTACGGTCACTTAAGCCCTTGCCTGTGTAGCGAAAGACACGACGAGTATTTGTTTGGCCGAGCGAAAACCGAAGGACTGGGGCAAGTGACCCCCCCCCCCCCCCAAAAAAAAAACTACGGAAAAGAATGGGTATTTCTAGACCCCGTCCTGACGGCGGGGTAAAAAGAAAAGCCTCGGGGGGCATTAACCGCGCCGTTGATCTCTCTGCCCTTGGGGTCCAAAATATATTACGGCCAGGTAAAAGTTGGTGATTTATCGTATCTTTTACGTGCTTGCGATGATAATATAAATCAAGACACGACTTGCCTAATCACCCTGTTTTAGCGTGCGTGACGAAGAGGGTGATGAAACTATTATTTTGATCACAGCATAACTCAGCCTGGCCTCGTAGCTCAGTTGGTTGAGCGACGGTGTTCTAATCCGGAGGTCGTGGGTTCGAATCCCGCCAGGGTCAAAGATTTTTCTTTTATCTTGGTTCTCATGTCTAATTTCTTACTTTTAAGGCCTGTGGTCGGGGGGAAATTATGGAGGGCAGTATTACTCACTTCTTGGCACTCATACATACATAGTTTACATCATAATTACTAAGTTCATAGCGATCGCGAGTTCATGCCAGCTTTCAAACTTAAGCTCCCTAGTACATTCGTCCTTGCTCTCGTCGAAGAAATGTTAACTCCATTGAATTCCTTGTACTATTCTACACAACTTTCCCTAAAGATTTTGGCGAAGCAAAGCAAAACTGCCAAAAAAATGCTTGCATTTGACTGTTGAATTATTCAACTTGGCGAAAGCAAGGACTTCGCCGAATCGGCTTCTGTGTTTCAGTGACGTAATGTTTACGTGCCACGGCAAGTTAGGCGAATTCATTCCAGCTTCAAAGCTCGCTAGCACCTTCGTTCCTACTTTCATTGGACTCCGCCGTTTTTCTCCTCCTCCCAGGGAGCAAAATATATTACGGTCACTCAAGATACGAGCTCAAGTGGTGTAAATTTTAAAGTTGATGATTTATCGTACCTGTTTTTGCTGCCATTTCCCCTTATGCGTCTGCTCCGCACCCTTCTCCCTGTGGTAACATGAATCCCTGATAGTATGAACCCCATCCCTCATTCCTTGGTCATCCACTTGTCTTAGCTTTCGCGAAGAAGAACGTGACGAAATATTTTGACCATAGCGTGACTCAGTTAAGTCACGTTTTTTTTAAATAAACGAACTGACATGTCAGCGTAATTCTAAATAGCAAGGGCACGGAAATTTAAATAGATTTCTTGATAAAAAACTCATTCTAAAATCTAAAGGAAACTGGTAGCTATGAAAAACCGTAAAAGTCTATTTTAGGCCGTGATTCGATGAGTGATTTGGTGCAAGCAAGTTTACCTCTCCGAAGCGGCTTCTGTGTTTCAATGACGTAGTGTTTATATGCTACAGCACGTAGCATGAATCATTGGCTTTCAAAGCTCGCTAACACCTTCGTCCTTGCTCTCACTGAAGAGAAGTCAACTCCATTGAATTTCTTGTACTTTTCTACACAACTTTCCCTAAAGATTTTGGCAAAGCAAAGCAAAACTGCCAAAAATATGCTTGCATTTCACTGTTGAATTTTTCAACTTGGCGAAAGCAAGGGACTTCCCCGAATCGCCTTTTGTGTTTCAGTGATGTAATGTTTACGTGCCAGCGCAGGTTTGGCAAATTCATGCCAGCTTCAAAGCTTGCTAGCACCTTCGTTCTTGCTTTTATCGAAGGAATTTTCATGCCATTAAATCGGCGGTAATTTTCTACACCAACTTTCATGAAAATTCTGGCGAATAAACGCTAAACGAACAAAGTTTACCGACAAGTATTGTTTTGACCGAGCGAAGGTCTGGGGCAACTGACCACCAAAAAAAAAAAGAAAAAGAAAAGCCCCAGGGGCATTGGACCCCGCCGTTTCCCCCCCCCCCTCGGGGTGCAAATACATTACGGTCACTCAAGATATGTGACCAAGTGGTATAAAGTTTTGAAGTTGGTGATTTTTCTAACGTTTGACGTGTGTGCTGCCATTCCCCCCCCCAACGTCTTCTCTGCACCCTTCTCCTTGTGATATCATGGATCCCTTATAGTATGAATACCTTTCCCTTCCCTCATTCCTTGGTCATCCACCTGTTCTAGCACTCGCGAAGAGGAACGTGACGAAATAGTTTTGACCATGGCGTGACTTAGTTACGTAAATTTTTTAACGAAATGACATCTCAGCGTGATTCTAAATATTAAACAAGGGCACGGAAATTTAAATAGATATATTGATGAAGAAAAGTTATCCTTAAATTGAAAGGGAACGGTTATCTACTGAAAAATGAAACGTTAAGGTCTACTTTTAGGCCATGATTCGATAAATGCTTTAGCGAAAACAAAACAATTCCCCGAATCGGCTTCTGTCTTTCAATGACGTAATGTTTACGAGTTACGGCAAGCTTAGGTGAATTCATGCCAGCTTCAAAGCTCGCTAGCACCTTCTTCCTTGCTCTCATCGAAGAGAAGTCAACTCCATTGAATTTCTTGTACTTTTCTACACAACTTTCCCTAAAGATTTTGGTGAAGCAAAGCAAAACTGTCAAAAAAAATGCTTGCATTTTACTGTTGAATTATTCAACTTGGCGAAAGCAAGGGACTTCCCCGAATCACCTTTTGTGTTTCAGTGATGCAATGTTTACGTGCCAGGGCAAGTTTGGCGAATTCATGCGACCTTCAAAGCTCGCTAACACCTTCGTTCTTGCTTTCATCGAAGGGGTTTTCATGCCATTAAATCGCCAGTAATTTTCTACAACAACTTTCATGAAAATTCTGGCGAAATAACGCTAAACGAACCAAGATTACTGGCAAGTATTGTTTTGACCGAGCGGAGGTCTGGGGCAAGTGACCCCGACAAAAAAAAACGGGTATTATTAGACCCGGTCCTGACGGCGGGGTAAAAACGGGTATTACTAGTCCCCGTCCTGACGGCGGGGTAAAAAAACGGGTATTACTTGACCCCGTCCTGACGGCGGGGTAAGAAGCCCCAGGGGCATTAACCCCGCCGTTGTTCTCTCTGCCCTTGGGGTCCAAAATATATTACGGCCACGTAAGATACGAGCCGAAGTGGTGTAAATTTTAAAAGTTGGTGATTTATCGTATTTTTTACGAGTTTGCAATGATAATATAAATCAAGACATGACCTGCCTAATCACCCTGTTTTAGCCTGCGTGACGAAGAGATTTGATGAAATATTTTGATCATAGCGTGAGTCAGCCTGGCCTCGTAGCTCAGTTGGTAGAGCGACGACGTTCTAAACAGGAGGTCGTGGGTTCAAATCCCGCCGGGGTCAAAGGTTTTTCTCTTTTCTTGGTTCTCATTTCTAATTTCTTCTTTTAAGGCCTGTGACCGGGGGGGGGGGAATTATGGAGGGCAGTATTGCTCACTTCCTGGCACTCTATCATACACTTTACATCATAATATTACAAAGTTCATAGCGATCGCGAGTTCATGCCGGCTTTCAAACTAAACCTCGCTAGTACATTCGTCCTTGCTCTCGTCGAAGAAAAGTTAAGTCCATTGAATTCTTTGTACTTTTCTACACAATTTTTCTTAAAGATTTTGTGGAAGGAAAAGCAAAACTGCCAAAAAATGTCTGAATTTGACTGTTGAATTATTCAACTTGGCGAAAGCAAGGGACTTCCCCGAATCGGCTTCTGTGTTTCAGTGATCTAATGTTTACGTGCCAGGGCAAGTTAGGCGAATTCATGCCAGCTTCAAAGCTTGGTAGCACCTTCGTTCTTGCTCTCATTGAAGAGAAGTCAACTCGACTGAATTTCTCCTACTTTTCTACACAACTTTTCCTAAAGATTTTGGCGAAGCAAGGCAAAACTGCCAAAAAATGCTTGCATTTGACGGTTGAATTATTGAACTTGGTGAAGGCAAGGGACTTCTCCGAATCGGCTTCTGTGTTTCAGTGATGTAATGTTTACGTGCCAGGGCAAGTTAGGCGAATTCATGCCAGCTTCAAAGCTCGCTAGCACCTTCATTCTTGCTTTCATCGAAAAGGTTTTCATGCCATTAAAGCGCCAGTAATTTTCTACACCAACTATCATGAAAATTCTGGCGAATAAACTCTAAACGAACGAAAATTACCGGCAAGTATTGTTTTGACCGAGTGAAGGTCTGGGGCAAATGACCACCAAAAAAAAAAACAAGAAAAGCCTTAGGGGCATTAACCCCGCCGTTGTTCTCTCTGCCCTTGGGGTCCAAAATATATTACGGCCACGTAAGATAGAAGCCGAAGTGGTGTAACTTTTTAAAACTTGGTGATTTATCGTATTTTTTACGTGTTTGCAATGATAATATAAATCAAGAGATGACCTGGCTTATCACCCTGTTTTAGCGTGCTTGACGAAGAGGGTGATGAAATATTTTGAACATAGCGTGACTCAGCCTGGGCTCGTAGCTCAGTTGGTACAGCGACAATGTTCTAATCAGGAGGTCGTGGGTTCAAATCCCGCCGGGGTCAAAGATTTTTGTTTTATCTTGGTTCTCATTTCTAATTTCTTCTTTTAAGGCCTGTGGCCGGGGGGACATTATGGCGGGCAGTATTGCTCACTTCTTGGCACTCATACATACACTTTACATCATAATATTACTAAGTTCATAGGGATCGCGAGTTCATACCAGGTTTCAAACTAAAGCTCGCTAGTACATTCGTCCTTGCTTTCGTCGAAGAAAAGTTAAGTCCATTGAATTTCTTGTACTTTTCTACACAATTTTCCTTAAAAGTTTTGGCGAAGCAACGCAAAACTGCAAAAAAAAATGCTTGCATCTGACTGTTGAATTATTCAACTTGGTGAAAGCAAGGGACTTCCCCGAATCGACTTCTGTGTTTCAGTGATGTAATGTTTACATGCCAGGGCAAGTTAGGCGAATTCATGCCAGCTTCAAAGCTCGCTAGCACCTTCGTTCTAGCTTTTATCGAAGGGGTTTTTATGCCATTAAATCGCCAGTAATTTTCTACACCAGCTATCATGAAAATTCTGGCGAATAAACTCAAAACAAACGAAAATTACCGGCAAGTATTGTTTTGACCGAGTGAAGGTCTGGGGCAAGTGACCACGAAAAAAAAACGGGTATTACTAGACCCCGTCCTGACGGCGGAGTAAAAAAAAAAACGGGTATTACTATTGGACCCCGTCTTGACGGCGGGGAAAAAAAACGGGTATTACTGGACTCTGTCCTGACGGCGGGGTAAAAAAAACACAGAAAAAAAAGGGCATTACTAGGCCCCGTCCTGACGGCGGGGTAAACAAGCGGAGAAAACAAAAAACGTGTTCGGCCGAAACGAGCCACAAAACGAAGAGGAGGAGCGCATGCGCGATTATTTCTTTATTCCTTGCGAAGCGAGGTTTATAAATTTGTCGCGTTGGGATGCTTAGGGCCGTCAAATCTCGATCTGCACATCTATATTTCGATGGTGCCCGCACAGTTGCCTAGCAACAAAACCAAATCGAGACCGCTGACAGTTGCGCACTCTCATGTTTCTTCGCCGTGTTTGTTCATTTCTTGCCTGCTTCGCTACGTACATTTACGTGCTGATATTTTTATTCATCGTCTGTGAACAAGCAATAAGACAGCAACCCCTGGTTTAACAAGTGGCTCAAAATCCATTCCGGGGTAGATTTACAACTGAAACTGAGCGTGAACGCCGACTTGAAATTCAGCGCGAGCAACGAAGGCGAAAGAGTCGACGACAAGAAAGCACGGGTAGGAGAACATCGTTTACCGGTAATAGCCTAGCAAGACTAAAGCCGTCAGCAGGACACAAACAGGAGACTGGAATATTACAGGCGAGAAATCTTGGAACATAAACAACGTAGCTGCACAGCGCTGCCACAAAACGAGATTCCCCAACAACGCCAGAATCGATACAAGGTCTTCGAAATTATAACTCAGTCACACCAATTGAATAATGAGAATGAACTCAGCGGCTGCAAACTCTTCGAGAAAATGTGTGCTGAAACCGATCAGGACCGGCAACACCGACTAGAAGTGCTTCGACAAAAGGATTTTGTTATAGAAGCAACGAGAGGCGACAAAAAATGCACGATCATCAAAATACTTGCTAGAAATTTACCTTTCCAACGGACGGTGACTGAACAGGTTGGCTCAAAATTATTTCCTCTCTCTACCATTATCTTTACTCTTGATGTACTAGTAATTATTATCAACAGGTAATTACTTTTCCAAATATGATCAAAATTACAGATTACATAAGAGAAATGAAATTATTTCACAAAATAGGTTTCAGTTCCCACAGCAATTTGCATATTTGTGTATGAGCAGTAAAAAGAATTTAAATTCTAAGTTTAGGACGTTCCCGAAAAATATTTGAAAGAAATAATTCATATTGGATCAGTAAGAATTTATAAAAGTTTCTGTTTTCCGTTGTGGATATTGACCCTGTTAATAGTTTAAAAAATAATATTCAGATGGATCACAAAGGACAATTTCTGTTCACAATTTGGTTTGGAAGTGCACTTAAAACCGCACTTACAAGTACTGCTCTGCCTAGCAATTACTACTTTAAAATGTGCAGCGGGTATAGGTACATGCATACATGTATTTGATGTGAAACAAAAATTACTGCTTAACATTAATTATTGACAATAATTTCATGCTACATACAGTGACCAGCATCACAGGTCTCCTCGCAGTGCACAAGCAAGCACCAAAATCAGGGGAATTGAGATCCTGATCACCTTCAACAGGATCTGTCTATGTGAAAGTTTACTTGTGAAGGTTTCACATGCTATGATCTACATTCAACGGCCTTTCCCTTAATTAGCTACTCTTGCTTTCCATACCAATTGACCTCCCTAAGCCTCAAAACGTAAGCCTGCAAATTCTCCTTACTGGTCTTTATACATTTCTTGTAGTACTAGTGCAGAGAACTTCTTTCTACTGAAATAAACACTATTCATGTTTGGTGATCAATTCCTTAATTCTGATGACCTAATTAAAGCATTGCTATTGTAGGGAGATGCTGGTAACTGGGGATTCAAGGGTTAACGTATTATTTTATTGTGACAATTATCTAATCCAATTTTTATAGTGTGTTAGGGGGAATGAATAAACATGCTACCACATCAATATGAAACTCTGTGCTTTGCTTGCCATTATTCTGTATTATTCTCTTTCAATTTTTGGGTAAAAATGGATAATTTTTTTAATACACCGCATCACTCTTCAGCAGTAGTAGACTCCTGCGACAGTATCTCAACCATTCAAGGGAAATAATGAATTGTGTTAGCTATTGACACTTGTCAATACCCAGTAAATAGAACAAAAGCTTTACAACAGAATCTAAAGGAAATGGCTGGGTAAGCGTTGGAGATAACTAGTTGCAAGTTGGAATTTGAACTGCATTTCTGATAAACCTATACTCTCACCCAACCAAAATAAACAGAAACACCACACATTGTCTTGGACAACAGGTCCACAGCAATACTATATACATCCTCTCTAGAGAGCAATTTACCTTAAGTCAGAATGAAGAGAGGTGGGGGTGGGGTGGGGGCTGAACGTATTTTCTTATACATGACAGAGGATTGGATGCAAGTTACATGGAAACGACTGGGAACCAGAATGTCAATCTTAACTCACAATTCGGGACCATTGTGGCCACCCATCCACACCTCCAGTTAAACCTAAATTCTATCCTCTCCTGACCCCCATCAATCAATTTTGTGGTGCACCCGTGCCCGAGCTTCGCGAGGTTCTGCGAGTCACGTATTTCTAGTAACTTTATAATCTTAGACATTGAATCCAACACGTCTGGAAAAACAGCAGAAATTTGCCAACTGTCAGCAATCAATCGGTCTGGTTTACATCAGTTCAACGAGTACATCCTGCCATCCAAGGATGTTGATGTTCACGCTTCCAAAGTCAATGGATTCAGCGTTCGAAGAATTGATGGAACCAGGACACTGTGCAAAGAAAACCAACCAGTTTCGTCCATTCCAATTGAACAGGCAATACAGAATTTTGTGGCATTCTTACAACGAACTGTTGAAAGTGTAAAATCTGGTGATAAACAAATCTGCACTGTCTTAATTGGTCACAACTCGCAAGTCTTCGACACGCCCACTCTTCTTCGCCAAGGTGGAAACCACTTGTCCCAACGCCTGGTATCCTTGAACGTATTTTTTTCCGACAGCCTTCCCCTGATGAAGAAACTCGTGTAAACACCCGTCGCTCTGCTCACCAGATGGCTCAGTGGTCAAAACCAGACGTCGATTTACCAAAAGCTTTTCAACAAAAGCTTCCCCGCTCAAGATGCGATGGAAGACGTAAAGGCACTGAGCAAAATCCTTTTCAATTCTAGCCTGAACATTTGCGACGAGATGCTAACAGAGAGCATGTCTACATGTCTACATGCAGAAAACGACATGAAGTACCTTGACCATCGCCATGAGCTACTCCAGACTTTCAAGGGAAAACGTTTTCACCCAACCGACTTATCCTTTCCTGTCAAGCAACAAATAGTCGAGAAAATCGCAGGAAGTGGACTTTCGTATCAAGATCTAACAAACATTTTCGACAAATTCGGAGAGAAGGGGTTGATTGGTGTGTTGTCGCTACTTCCTTCCACGTCCTCAACAGCAAACAAATCACCACGAGTCACTAAGACCACGCGTATCTTAGCCAACATTGTCCAGCACTTCAAGATGAAGAACGCCACAAGTCAACAGGCTAAAAATCCATGAAGTTCTACGATTCCGAGGTACAATGTACGCTGTTGTGAGCAAAATCTACAAAACTCTCTCGCCGAAATGTCCACCACGTGCAACCTGATTCTCGTCCCCAGAGCTACGCGGCTTTTTTTTAAAATTACGTCTCTTGTAGCTCTGGTAACGGCCAAAAATTAATTTTTTTTGATTGGCCGATTCAAACTATATGCGCAATAACGTAAAAAAAATTTGGCTTCCACGCATAACGTTTTATTTCCGATTGAATTATTCAGGGAATTAATTAATATATTGACTTGATCAATTTCCACGCAAAGAATGCGGCTTAGGGCAGATTAAGCAACCAAATTTTAAATTCAAAGTGTTGAGACTGTCGCTAAATGCCAGCGATTCTTTCCTCGCTACAGCATTTTCTACAAAACTAAAGCTTGTCTCATCAACTTTTGCAATGACCTCTTAATGTCGATGTTTAAAAACTTGGGCGCCAAATGCTTCTGGAAATTTTCGATGGGGTAAAACGTAATACAGTACAGCGTTTAGGGATGGCGAAACGATAAGTACACAGTTGACATTCTCATACAACAGAAACCAGACGAATGTAATAAAATAACTGTACAATTCAATATAACGCAAATGGAATAATATTATACCTTTAATCAGGCAAGATACAAATCCAATACCCGTGAGTAAAATGCAGGGACAACCCAGGGGCGGGGGAGAACACTTGACTACGCCTGGGAATTTTTCTGTGGTCGGATGATCCACCGAATTTTGACGTCACATCCGGTCCGAAAACAGCCTTTTTCTCCCGCAGGCGGGAAAATCAAAATTGTCGGGGACAGTTTCGTTCAGTCGGTGAGAAAAATGGCCATATTTTTTCATTGGCGATAAATTTTCCAGTTATTTTTTCGTGACAATGAAATGAAATATGTACTCTTTCCTTCCATGGATTAGTTAAGGAAATATTCTAAATAAAGGTTTATAAACTGCGTTGCTTTGAGCGTTCTTTTGTATGAAAAATGTCGGCTTTCTCTCCCTCGAATTTCACAGGATTCGGAAAATCAGTCAAAATGATGACTTCAAGGTGAGTGATTCTTTATTTAAATAGCCTATGTTGTAGAAAAAGACTCCTTTTAACAGAACATCGCAATGACGGCGTTTCTAACGAGTCGGAACCCCATTAACACTCTTTGTTTTTTAGAGAGACTGTTCACCACACAGAATCTGATATAATAAACATGTGGTGCTTTGTCGCAGTTGACCGCCTAGACTTCCCTTTATCTGTTTTCTTTTCTTTTTTCTATATTATTATATTCTCAATATATAATTGATCTACATCACAAGTGACCCCATCGTAAGACAAACGATAACGCTTTATTATCATTGTCCTATTAAGTATTATTACACATTTTGATTACTTAATTGTGCACACTACTGGTATAAATAGCTTGGTAATTTCACAATTAAACTGCTACATAAAAGCTGTCTTTAATTGAAGCCAGATGTTGCCTGAGGTCAATATGTCAGCTTATTCATCGCACAGTCCTTATTTACAATCATGCACTGACACTGTGGTTGTGGACAGAAGATTTATAAAGCAAGGAATGAACCAGTAACCTCACACGACAAGGTCAAGTTCAAGCAACCCAGCCTGGTCACAAAGGTCATGAATATTTTTCACGAACAGATTTGCCTGACAGATTATCAAGACTAACAATTAAGGGTAGCTCCATTCCCACTGTATACATAACTTTCCTGGGAATTACAAATACATGTAATTAATTAATAGCAAACAATATGTTGTCAGTAACATGTTGCTGTCCGTGGCTAACAACTAAACTCTTCAGTCCAAACTGGTTTCTGCATGGTAATGTCATTATGGTCACCTACACATATATGGATGATGACCAACACCTCTCCCTATACTTTGAATGGTCATTACATGTATAACATGTAGTATCAGAAAATATATTTTCTCCCCCCACAGAAGGTTTTTCTGTTATGCACCCCCCCCTCAAGAGATTCCAGCTTAGCTTCATACTTTGCTTGTAAAATTTTGGCTTTTAAGACCCCCTTCCCCCTAGGAATTTCTAATGACCTTCCATGGGGTGGGTATCGATTTTTTTTGTAACTACGAAATAACTGTACATAGCACAACACTAGACGAGTATTGTTGCTGGTTAACAAATGTTTGAGAACACATCTGTTGAGTATAACACAGAAAAGACTGACAAATTTTCAACATCATTATGCATCCCTGGTCATTATTATGGATGACTGTTGACAGTTTCTCATCATATCGTACAAGTTGTTATGGTAGCACAACACTGTTTCTGTTGCTGAGTAACAAATTTTATGGACAACAACCGATATACAGGTATTCACGTCCTAAATGTAACTACTACTATAATGATGGCTAACAATGTTAAACAAACACAGTTCAAAAGAATTACATAGATCAGGGCTCAGAAACCAACATCTCTTCCTCCATTGTATGCTACAGGTCATGCCTCCTTACATGATAGACCCCGCCACTTTATGAAAAGGAAAGCAGTAAATCTTTGTGTGCAGCATGCTAATCAAAATGAAAAATCCTGTCTGCAACCAAAGTACTTATCTCAGCAACAAATCTTTGGAGGCTCAGCAATCTCACGAGAATAGTCCCCGCAAACCACGTGTTGAAAGCAACTTTAGGAGTCTTCACAGCTATCTAGATCAAAATAATGAAACAGTTAAAAACAAATATTGCTCATTTTCTATTCATTACAAGAACCACTAGATATTATATTTTATTAAAAACTGGACTAGGTATATTGGATTTCTAGCATTTTGATTGGCTGAACGGAGCTAGGCTATCAGCTCATATACCTGCTGCGACAAATATGGTCAATGAACACTCAACAACAAAGTGAGCTGAAAGTTTTTTCCTTGCGAGCAACCCGACGAGAAAAATGGACGAGAAAAATCACTTGGCAGCGAATTTAAATTAAGCAGAAATTCCAACATCGTCACCAACAAGCATCACCAACAGCGTCGTCTAACACAAGTCAAAATTGTTTGAAGAAACTGTGCAGAAATAGAAATTTAAGCATTAAGCGTCGTGTTTACAATTAATTTCTTTCATCGATCGTCACGTCGATCATTGAAATTGAACACGGTAGGTTTTATAAGGAAAGCTTTCCACTTCAAAATATCAAGACAAGACATAAAATAAAACACAGTGAAATGGGGCAGCAGCATTTAATAAAAACTATCACACATTCATGGCGAGTCGGTGCGAAAATCATGAAGCGGACGTCTATACGAGTACTAGAAAAAATACAGCGGCAAACTACCAAGAAGGAAGGAAGGGCGAGATTTTTTTCGCCTTTAACACGCAAAATTGACACTGGTTTACCTGCACTCGTTGTAGCTCTGTGTTCCAACAGGTCCAAATGCTCAGATAGAAATCGGATGCCATGTAAACGGAGTTGAATCGCTTTTCCAGTTGTTTGAATGTTGCTTTTAAGCTTACCATTCCGTCCGCAACCTCTAAACCGAGAACGACTGCATTTTGCACTTTGCATTTAACAAACTATGATGGTGACTTCTAATGTTCCTCACTACAGTAATCTTGCTTCTGAGCTGCATGGAAATTACCTCTTCAAGTTCAAATTTGTTCTGTCTCCAGTTCGATGAAACACGCACATGATGGCTCCGTTGTGCGAACAGATTACAAACTTGTTCAGTTTCAACTCCAGCAGCTAATATGGTGAAATTGTACAGCTTCAATCCGCTTTGAACGATGATAACAACAATATTTCAGGAAAAATCAAACATGTACCATATTTCAGAGCCAATAATTAGAAGATTTCTTTCCAAAACTTGTGCTACTTTGTTCACTTTCGAGCAGTTTTCATTGATTCATTCAGCTTTGCAATGAAACGCTGCAACACTTCGCAAGGTTTTCGCGCCTTTTTCGTTCAGTCATGTGAGCGATTCTTGTTCCGTTTAAATTTCTTTTCTCATTTTTCCCGTTCTTCCTTGATTTTTTTTTTTTAATAGTGGTTAAGTTTTTAATAAAACAATTATTCTACTCGGGCTTGCTGGATATCAAATGATTATAACCAACTCGGCGCTACGCGCCTCGTTGGTTATCTATCATTCGATATCCAGCGCGCCCTCGTAGAATAATTGTTAAATATCTGCATTAATGTTAATTATAAGCAAATACATGTAATTGTACGTGATAGTACACAATAATGTACATGATATTAACTTAGTTACATACTTGGGCTCACTCAATTTTATTTTTATGTATTTTTATTCATGAATCTGAACATGCAACTATGTAACTGTATGCAAATAAGCTAAAGATTTGATACAAATTCCATGAATGCAATAGATTCTAATAACAACCCTTTTACTCCCGGGTCAATTATGGAGACATGTGATGTAGTGCTAACTCTTGAGTCTGTGGACTGAATCGTATGTTGTGACAAGTACTTTTGCAGTGTACTGTTTGATTGGGGGATTAAAAAAAAATGAAATTAAGCATTTTCTTGAATTTTTATTTTGGCCACCTGTGACTGGGAGTGAAAGGGTTAAGTTAATGTATGTGATAGTACATGACAAATATCTACCTGACAATAAAATAGATACATACTTGGGCTTAGTTTTGGCTCAATTTTGTTTTTGTTATACATTATTATTCACAAATCTGAACGTACCTATATGTAAATAAGCTAAAGATTTGATACTAATTACATGAATGCAATAGATTTAACTAAGGGTTGGTATGTTTACTACTTGAAGATACTTGGTAGAAGTCACTATGTTGTAACAAAATCAAATAACTACAGCAGGCAAAGTGCAGACAATATGTCGATTCAGGTGCAAAAAGTCAATCAAAATAATCATTTTTTTTAAAGCAAAAATGGATAGAAGGTCTTAAAGGCAGATATCGAACAAGTTGTTACCTGTAAAAAATAATTAAAGTTATTTTAATAAATGAAAAATTCTAAAGTATTCATCACTTACATGTACATCAATCTGGATTTTACACATTAAAAGAAATAGAACATTGAGCAATTTTTCTTCCAACTTGAGTTGCAACAAATTTGGACTACTGATAGTTGAAAGACAAATTTAATGTCCTATTGTATCACGACCTTTAGGACAGAATGTCAGTCACATGACAAAAACATCAACATTGCAAGCAATGTAAGTAACACTGGAATAAAATTCCAAACAAGCCTGATCAATAACGGGACTATTTCCTTTTCTTGTAGAAATATAAAGGGGATATATTGAAAGGGCAAGATAGCTAGATAATCCCGCAATTATCTCGACAATTTGTATTGGTTAATCCCAATCTTGAAGATACAGTGGAATCCCGATTTTTTGAACCTCCTGGGGAAAAGGAAATTGGTTCGAATTATCTGGTGGTTTGAAAAATCGCGGGTAAAATTAGTCTTTGACTGGGGAAGGGAAGCCAGTTTTGGTTCGAATTATTGGGAGTTTTCAGAAACGGAGAGATTGAGAAGTCAGGATTCTACTGTATGTTATTATACAACGCTGGTTTCTTCGTCTCACCTTCCCTCATCCCCCCCCCTCCCTTACCTAGGAATCGTTCAATCAGATTTTATTCATCATTAATTATGCAGTTCTCTTTATTCAGACTTCTTTTAAAACACCTAAACAAAAAAAAATACATTCCCATATAAAAACAAATTGTGTCTACCCATCATCGTAAAACGGAAAATTCGAAAACACAAGACTACTAACCTTGAGTCTGCTTGAGTACACAGATGTCTGCCACATCGGGAGTGCTTCTAAACATGTCCTCGGTTGGTTTCGATACTGCTTCCAGCACTTTTTCTGCGAGTGTTAATTACCTTCCCAGTGTTAACACAACATACTGTGACTACCGACGTTTTCTTCATTGTATTATACTCGGGATAGGCTATTTTAATTGACGATTCCTTTGAATCAAGGGTCACGAGAGGCAAAAGTTTGAGCGGCTTCGTTAGAGACGATATCAGGTATCATGTGCAGAGTAGTTTCGATAGAGTAGGACTTCCAGCACTTCACGTCGAGTGTTAATTACCTTCCCGATGTTAACAGTCCAAACTGTTGCTGCTGGCGTTTTCTTCATTATATTTCACGCATCATAGGCTATTTAAATTGACGATTTCAATGAATCAGGAGTCACGAGAAGCAAAAGTTTGATCCGCACCTGTACTGAAAATTGCGAAATACTCGCCATGACATTACACGAAGCTGCCTGGAAAATGCCATAAAAACTGTACTAAAAATTTCTGTTTTGCCAATATATCGGCTAAAATAGATGATCCAGTAACTTTGTAACATCTCTGGTATTCAAGATAAGCAATTGCGTGTCAGTGGTGGTCACAAGAAAGAAGAAACCATAAACTCCCGAGCGTCCATCTTGCAACTCGCTGAGCGAGCTGCTCGCCGATTTTTTCAACCGGATGTGACGTCAACTGTCGGTGGATCATCAGGTCACGAAAATTGGCGAAGTTTGCTTTCCCCCCCCCCGGGACAATCGTTCTTCTGAACAACTACGGCACGAAAGGCAGGTTTTCCGCTAATTGTAGGAGATTAAGAGGGTCCCGAACAGCTTTTAGTCGATCCATAAAGCACCACGACTCGATCGATAGGAATTCAAATTTCTCAGTTGTTGTCAGAATTGTCATGCCCAGAGCTCCACGGACGAGAACGGAGCAGGCGCAATAGCACCTTCACGAATTAGACATGCGCTACCGGATGTCGTGAATTTCACGACATCCGGTAATGGCTGATACCAGAGCCCTACGATCCCACCGCTGATAAAACAGATCGTAGGCTCTGGGAACGAGAATGGTGCAACCTCTGCAATGCATAAGTCACAAGCACGCGCGAACCCGTAACTAGAAGAATTCTTATTTTGCTGACGTCACCAAAAATATGGGTTTCTCGAGGCATCTAAAACGGCTTTTTGCGCGCAATCTAGACGGTGAATTTTTTTGAAAATCGCCCCAGTGACAATATTTTCCATGTTTTTATTCAGGAAAAAAATTCAACAATTTTTGTACATACGCAAATGCGATAAACGTAAAAAAGAAAAATGACGTAAACTGGGGAAACGTATGTAGGGATTTTTGTTAGTCCTTTCCAGGTGAGACATGACCAAAATTTCCTTCGCTACACCAAAAATGTTGACATCTTACCGCGTATAAACTAAGAAAACTTATCAAGACAAGAAGTTTCGTAACTTTGAAGAACAAGCCGTACAATTCTGGCAGTGGTTGCCATAGAAACGATACTTAATTGTAAAGTTGGACTTTTATGGAAAGAATAAAGCCTTAGCTACTTGTTTCTGTAATTTATGCCCAGCATTGTGAAGAAAATAGCTTGAAAAAGCGGACTTTAATCAGGAACATTTTACTGCAGAGCAGTAGGAATTACTGTATAGAGCCACCTTATACTTGACAAAAAAAACATCTAATATCTATAAATGGAAAGAAAAAGTTCAAAAGAATACTGGTAGAAGGCGAAAAGTTCAAGCTACGAAAGCTGCCTTCAAAGGACTTCATCGCTTTGTTTTCTTCATGGCGGAGAGTTTGCCCTGTTCTGAAACACAACCGAGTAAGTGAAGTTTTTAAATGGTCTAAGGTACATGATTTCGAGTATTACGGTTAAAGAGGTTACGTTTTGAAATGGAAATTTGAGATATGCCATTAGAAATGTGTCATTTACTTTTGACTTAAAAAAATTATTAGAAAACGCGCTCAGATTTGTGACAGATTCTTGAATATTTTGCCATGCTCAGCCGATTTCACTCGCGTGGACCGACCTACGATTTTGGAAGTGTAACGCGAATGGCATTTAAGTATAAACTTACGGGTTTTCGAATAAACGTTTTTCAAAATGATTTCTCTGTCCATTATTTTGTGTTTGTTTATTTATTTATTTATTTATTTATTTATTTTTTTTTTTTTAGATAAAGCAGTTTATTGATTAACACTGACTTACAATACATTACAATACATAGCTTACTTACAATTACAATACACTACAATACATAGCTTACTTACAGAGAATAATTTACGTTACACAAAGGGCATGCAGAAACTAAAAAAAAAAAAGAATATATTACAGAGAACAGGAAACCTGGGTGCCTACTTTTGTTGTTATTATATCTATTATTTCTATATGTGTTTATTTTTATATATACTTATTTCTATAGTTATTGTTACGGATTACAACTGTATCTGTTTCTTAGATTTATGCATCTCTATCTGAATTTTACTTTCAAGAACGGCCATGAAAGCTTCCCAGTAGTACTCTTCTTCTTTTCTGGAGGCAGTGTAAATGTAATGTTTTGCGATAATCAAGCAGAGGTTTAAGCCAAGTCGACGAGAGAAGTCATTGGCAACACCGTAAATGATCATGTTTTCATCAAGAGTTATTGACTCGGAGTTTTTGAAATTCCACCAATTAGTAAAATGAGACCAAAAACTCTTAACTTTTGAACAGGAAGCGAAAAGATGAGCTAGTGTTTGTCTTTCAGAGCATAGGTGACATTTATCGGTTTCTTTAAGTGCGTCTCTAAAAAGTGTTGAGTTTGTTGGCAGAATGTGATGTATAATTTTAAATTGAAAGATGGCAAGTCTGGTGTCCTTAGTAACTTTGAAAGGAAGGCTATATATGAGTTGTATTGTTTTTTCATTCAAATTTGTGTTTGTTTATTCATAACAGTAGGTCTAAGCACAGTCGCAAGACAACCGCACAAGCTTTGCTTTCAATTTTGACTGTCCGGTCCATCTCTTTGTGCAACTGTCGATTTTCTTGTCCTAGAAGTCTTCAATAGTAATAATCTTTTAAGCGAAGCAGTTGTCGGTTTAAAGCTATTATATCTCAAAAGCTTCCGAAAACAGTTTTGTGCGTTCCTCAAAGCGCCTAACTTTACATAGGCTTACTTCGCATCCGCAAAACTTATGCCGGCATAATTTAATTAAAGCGTGTTTGGCGTTTCTTTGTTTTGAATCTTCATGGTCTCTAGTTAGAGAACGAAATATAACAGTTATTTGAAAAACGATAAGCGAAGCAGTTGTCCGTTTAAACCTATTATATCCGAAAAGCTTCCAAAAACAGTTCTGTGCATTTTTAAAAGCGCTCGAATTTCAGACAATTTGCAGCCGCAAATCTTATGCCACAGAGTTAAGAATGTTTGGTGTTTGTTTGTTTGTTTTCAATCTCGATGGTCTCAATGCAAGTTAAGGCTGGTTCACACTTGTGACATAAGCATAAGCATAAACATAAGCATAAGCATAAGAAAGCGTAAGTGTGAACCGTAGTGACATAAGCATAAGCATAAGCACAGGAAAAAGGAAACTTTTCCTTTTGCTTGTGCTTATGCTTATGCTTATGTCGCGTGATCGCAGGTGTGAACCGGGACAACATAAGCATAAGCATAAGCATAAGCATAACGAAACAGCAATATTTAATGTCAGCAGAAATTCAAGCGAAAGCAGTTCCCAGTCCTGCTCTGATTAGCTGTTTCAAACTGGCGTCTTCTTCTTTAAACACGCTGTTATAATGAGAAACTGGCTGAGGCCGGCCGCATTAACTCCCTGAATTACCTGAAAAAAATTTCTCGGTCCAACAGTCGCATTTCAAGCACAAGATTGTGATAATCTTCTTGTTGTTTTCTCTTCGTGAAGATTTCTCTTACCCAACAGGACCGCCATCTTTTTTCAGGTTGTCTTTCTTTCCGCCGTCGATGACTACGGTGCAGTAACATCAAAAGGAGCGCTTCTTCGTTTTCTTCTTCGTCCACCATTTTGAAATTACAACTCGTCTCATGCCCCCAGGATTATAAATCTGAAGCCCAATGCACCTGCGTATGTCGCTTTCTTATGCTTATGTCATAAGTGTGAACATTCTTATGCTTATGCTTATGTTTATGCGTATGCTTATGTCACAAGTGTGAACCAGCCTTAACGAAATATAAGGGTAACTTAAGTAACTATAAGCGAAGCAGTTTTGAGTTTAAAGCTATTTTATCCGGTAAGTAATGTGTGTTCCTCAAAGTGCTTGAATTTTTTCTCGGCTGCTAAAACCTACGCGACATTTCGTCGATAACGTTAAACTTATTACAAGTGCTTCGAAGCTCCCAGATCCTTTCTTTCGGGTAATCCCAGTAAAATGCCGGTGAAATGTCAGTATAAATTTTTGACCAGACTAATATTTTTATTTAGTGGCAGTTCATGTTATTTGTTAACATCCGAACGCGATGAAGATAACCCATTTAAGAGCCATTTTCTGAGAATATCGAGAATCGAAAGACCCTCACAAAAAATCGAATTTTTTTTTATTTTGCCACAACATCCCTTTTGCTAAGCTAATTCAAGAAAAAATAATCCGAAGTTCCAACGAGTTATTTAACGGACGTTTTTAAAAAGTTCGAAAAATGCATAAAATGGCGGTTTTAAGGGTCTCTAAACGGCTCAAATTCTCACTCAACTTTAGGAAGCCGGTGAGAACGTAAAAAAAATTCTTTTAACACGAAACAAACCACGAACATTATTTAACCTTTCTACTTTAAAACTGTGTAATAAATTTGCCAAATTTTGATTTCGAACATTTTCAAGCGGCATTTTTATCGAGCCGCTCTTAACCTTTACATGTGTAACTAATGGTGAGCCTATCTTAAACGACCTTTGCAATGGTTAGCAGTATTCAAGGAATAAAATCTGTAATTTGCATATAATTCTACCCGCTCAGATCACTAAACAGTAAAAATTTACTGACGGGGAAATATTTGATTCCCAAACCTGTAACTTTCCTGGTGAAAAGTACAATGACAGAGCTTTCTTTCTGTGTAGTCTTGATCATTGAACGATACATACCAGATGCCGTTTTAAGCGGCCGAAGTTGGCCTTCATTTTACCTTGTGATAAACAAGGTTAAGAGCGGCTCGATAAAAACGCTGCTTGAAAATGTTTGAAACCAAACATTGGCAAATTTATTACACAGTTTTAAAGTAAAAAGGTTAAATAATGTTCGTGGTTTGTTTCGTTTTAAAAGAATCTTTTTTACGCTCTCACCGGCTTCCTAAAGTTGAGTAAGAATTTGAGCCGTTTAGAGACCCTAAAACCGCCATTTTATGCATTTTTCGAACTTTTTAAATTTTCGTCCGTTAAATAACTCGTTGGAACTTTGGATTATTTTACCTTGAATTAGCTTACCCAAAGGGATGTTTTGACAAAATAAAAAAAATTCGATTTTTTGTGAGTGTCTTTCGATTCTCGATGTTCTCAGAAAATGGCTCTTAAACAGTCGAATAGTTTTTATTTTGTTTTTGTAAATGAGCGCCGTTTCAAGTTCATTCAAGCGAACAGCCAATAATCTAAGGAGATTTGACAAGCCTTGACAGTTAATGACAGGATATGAAAACATTGCAAACACCAAGCAAGACAGCTCGTGAGTAAAATGTGTTCAGTTTGATGCCCGAAAAAAAAAAATAATCAAGCTGTGCTCAGCCTCTAGAATGACCTTTCGAGCTTGGTTTTACAGAACAGATCCCCAAAATATTGGAGGACAATTCGGAACACTTTCAGGCTTTTTGAGAAACACTTTTCGAAAGCGACCTAGCCAAGAAAAGCCCCGAAATATATTTCTGACCGAAAAGTTTCAGGACCATTTTCGAGAAACGAACACCAGTTTATTCCTTCGCGGCTCCGCTTTTAGGCTTGGCTAAATCTATATATTATACGTAGACTTCACGACAGAAAACTGAACATTTCAAGGCCCTCTCTAAAAGCGACCATACCTCAGCCATAGCTGATCATATGAAAACCACTGGTCACAACATTAAATGGGATCATTTTGACATTTTAGCGTCTAGCAAAACCGACTTTCATTGCAAAATAAAGGAGACTTTGCTGATTCAAGAACTACAACCATCCTTGAATGTTAACGTAAGCGTGAGAAGCTGTTGCTCTTGTAGCTACAGCTCCTCAGGACAGACAGTCCGAACTATTAAGGTATCGTGGTACCCCAAAATTGACCATTTTTTCAGATAGATGTTATTCAAACCTCTCTTTTACAAAACGTTTCAGAAAAAAAGATTGTTTCTTCGCAAAGTTATGGACGAAAAAAGATTTGTGGCATTAATTTTCTCTAATCATGTGTTGACAGTCATCTGTCAACAACGCTGAAAAGATATCTTTGTATGTGGTATCTACATTCCACCATGCGGCTCCAATTACTTTCACCCCGAATTGTTCGAAGATCTCGAAAACGACATTGAAATCTATTCTTCCCAAGGGTCGATTCTACTCATGGGTGACCTAAACTCTAGAACAGGAAAATATTCGGACTCTGTCTGTCAAGAAGGAAATAACATGATAACCAACGACCAATCCGAATTTGCGATATGTTCCACTCAGAGGAGTAGTTTTGACAATGAGCTTAATAACCACGGAAAGCGCCTTCTTGAACTCTGCCGAAGCGCGGACCTCCGAATACTCAATGGCAGAGTTAGTGGTGATTCATTAGGAAGAGCCACGTTTCATGATAGAAACGGAACAAGTGTCGTCGATTATTCAATATGTGATCAAGATTTATTTCAACATGTAGCAAATTTTATTGTTAAAGAGCCATCCTGTTTATCAGATCATAGCCCAATAGTGACTTGGCTGAATATTAACACGAATATTTCTAATCGGGATGCAATACCTGCAAATGATACTTTGACGAGTTTACCGAAACAGTTCTGCTGGGAGCATGACTCCACACAAAAATTCAAAGAGGCACTACGGTCTCCAAGTACCCAAACGTTAATCCGAGAGTTTCTAAACGACAACGAATCAATCGCAAATGTTAACATCTCCCTTCAAAAAGTAGAAAACATTTTCATCGCAACTGCAAAACGCTGCTTAAAGAAAAAAACTATAAAAAAACATAAACGCGCCCAATTATCTTCAAACAAAAAATGGTTTGATAAAGAATGTCGCTTGAAAAGACATGAATTAAGAAAATTAGCAAATCAAAAACACAGAGATCCCTTAAACGTCATTCTCCGTGAAGAATATCATACTGTCTTAAAACAGTATAAGAACCTTCTAAATAATAAAAGAAATGAATACTACAATAACAAGATTTCTGAGCTAGAGGAAACCGCCCTCGATTCAGACAAGAAACACTTTTGGAATTGTCTGAAATCAATTGATGACTCAGTGAAATTAAAACATACTCCACTGATTTCAGAAGAAAATTGGATGAAACATTTCCAGTCTCTTCATTCAAATGACCCTCTTAACTCCGATCAACAAAACCTTATCTATGAGTTACGAAAACAAGAAGACAACAAAATGCAATCGCATCCATTGGACTTCTTCATCACAGAAGCCGAAATACGTACAGCAGTAAAAAAATTAAAGAATAACAAATCACCCTATTCAGACAAAATACGAAACGAAATGATTAAAACTAGTTTAAATGAAATGATACTCGTTTATCAGAAACTTTTCAACAATATTCTTGATTTGGGATCAATGCCTCAAATGTGGTGTGGTGGGCTCATTACACCAATATTCAAGTCTGGTGGAAGAAATGACCCCTCAAATTACCGAGGAATTTGCGTTTCTAGCTGTCTAGGAAAATTATTTTGTTCGATTTTAAATCAAAGACTTCTAGAACATGTCAACTCGTTGAACATCCTTCACAAATCTCAAATCGGTTTTTTACCGAATAACCGAACTGCAGACCATGTTCTTACTTTGCGAACATTGATAGATAAGTACGTTAATTGTCACCATGAAAAGGTATACGCCTGTTTTGTCGATTTCAGGAAAGCTTTCGACTCGGTATGGCACGATGGGCTCCTTTATAAACTGCTGCAAAATAATGTTGGAGGAAATTTTTATAACCTAATCAAAAGCCTCTACTACAATTCTACCGGTTCTATAAGGATTGGCAATAACCAAACGCGACCTTTTCAATATGCAAGAGGTGTACGCCAAGGCTGCATTCTGAGTCCACTTCTGTTTAACCTATACATTAATGACTTACCTTTCTCTTTCGACAATATTCTATCTGATCCATTTGTTTTACCCAATGGAACCAAATTAAACTCTCTTTTGTATTCAGATGACTTGATTATACTATCACGATCAAAAACAGGGCTGCAAAATTGTCTCAATGCATTAGCCCAGTACTGTACATCGTGGATGTTACAGATTAATCCTAAGAAAACTAAAATAATGGTTTTTCAAAAACGCGCGAAAAAATATGAATGTAACTTTTATATTGACAAAGAAAAGATTGACACTGTTCAGAATTATACTTATCTAGGAACGCGAATTTCTTCATCTGGAAATTTCACACTGTCGTTGGATCACTTGAGAGAAAAGGCTCTTCATGCTCTCTTTGCTTTAAGACGGCACGTTGACTTAAGCCGTTTAAAACCCTCTCTTGCTTGCAAAATTTTCGACACGATGATTTCACCCATTTTGACTTATAATAGCGAAGCGAAGGGGTGTCTTTGCTAAATCAGATTTCAAGTCTTGGGACACTTCACCAATTGAAAAAAGTCACTTACAATTTTGCAAACGCTACTTACAAGTTAATAACAAGGCATCTAATATTGCATGCCGGGCTGAAATGGGTCGCTTCCCTTTAACCTTTGATATAAATAAACGAATTCTTAAGTACATAAGTTATCTTCAAAATAAAGATCAAAACTCCTTCGTCGTGCAATCACTGATAATGTCAATAGATTTGCACTGTAATGGTAAAAATAGTTTCTATTCTAGTGTTATAAATATGCTCAATTATTATGACATTCCCTTTAACTTTAATCATGACACTTTAGATGACACTAAGATAACGTACCTTGTAGATCAAATGAAAAAGAAATATATCGCTTATTGGAAACATTCTCTTTGTAATTCTCAAAAACTAGAATTTTATAATACTATTAAAGACAGTTATACACCTTCGCCTTATTTACATTTGACTAGAAAAAATCCCAATCGAAAAACGCTTGTGAAACTAAGAATAAGTAATCACAAACTCCTGATTGAAACAGGAAGATAGAACAATGTCCCCAGAAGTGACAGACTATGCACTATTTGTGGGCATAATGTTGAAGATGAAACCCATTTTCTATTTCATTGTCCAAGATATTCATCACTTAGAGACAACTTTTTCAGTAAAATAGATCATGTAATTTCGAATCCCAAGCAGCTATCAATTTCAACCTTGATTGTGCAATTAATGAACTCCACTGACTATTATATTAATATGCAATTAGTGCAGTTTATATCGTCCTGTTTTGAAATGAGAGAAAAATTATTGTCAAATTCTTGATCAGTGATTATTTGATTAGTTTTGTTTAATGACTTTTTATTGTAATTATTGTTATTATATATTATCTTATGCTTTTGCAATACTGTAATGTTTTATGGTCATGCAAATAAAGCGCAAGTGTTGTTGTTGTTGCATGTGACATAACAGGGCCCCGATGTTTTGACACGCGATCGATTGCGTTGCAGTTCCCGCTTATTTCGAGTGTGTTTGCAAAGTGGCTTCGATCATATCTGTGAAAAAGAGAGAGAGAGAGAGAGAGAGAGAGAGAGAGAGAGAGAGAGAGAGAGAGAGAAAAGATCGAGCGTTGAGGAATTACTTGTGCTTCCTGACTCCTCACTTGTCAGTGTGATAAGCTTCGACTGCCAGCTCGCTTTTCGTAACGCGAACGGCGAAAAACAATCCATCCATTCAAATTCCATAACATTTCTACAAAGCCAGATGTATCAAAGAATCAACTTGGCGCAAAAGACGACATGTCCAGGAAAGTACGGAATTTGTCTCCAGTGATAAAGAAGTTTATTTTTTTCCCAATTGCTCGCATTTCTGACAGGATGTTCTCCCTTAGATCTTGAGCCGAACACGTGGCGGCTTCTTCGCAGATTTCAATGTGCTTTCCTTTCGCCTTTCCTTTCGTCCTTCAGGTCCCGGCAGCTTGGGTAGTCTTACCCAGCTCAAATGATGATGCCTTCGGCATTTTACAGCCGACGTGATATTATGACTTTAAAATTTCCGTTTATTGCGTTTGAAGACCCTTTGAACGACACTCGTCAGGGGCACCCAACGAGAACATTTTAGCAAAGTACTTGAAATATCATATTCTGCTTTCTTAGAATGTTTCAGAACTTTTTAAAGGCATTTTTGTGTAAGCTAAAACAGGTTGATCCGTTCGGCGTTTCTAGCTGAAAATTTAGGCCGCAGAAAATTTTAGGAAACAAAAGCCTCCCCGCCTAATTTCCGAGCTGCGGTTGGCTCTCCGAAAATGCTAGCTGACCTTATTTTATACGCTAAACGACATATTTGTCCCTCCAAAACAATAGGAATTAATAAGTCCTCTTGTCACGAAAGTCCGAGATGATGTATAGCCAAGGAAATCTCTAGTTTTCATTGAAATTTAATCCGAAAATCTCAGGCGATTTAGTCCTTCCGAACAGATATTCCCCGAAAAGAACCGTTGGGTGCCCCTGACTCGTACTCAACGAAAGTCGCTTTCCAATATACAAACACGCAGAATTTGACACCATACTTGTCGGCATGTTTGTGCTATTGTTGTAAGTTAAGTTGAGCCTTCCCTCTGTCAACCGCAGGTAATTATCCTGACACCTTGGTGTTTTAATCTCCTCAGACCGGAAAAAGTTTCCAAATCATATTTTGGCTTTTTTATTGAAACTGATTTTTCAAGAAGTTCAGAGAGTTTTCAACCATTTTAGCTCAAATTTGGCGACTTTGTTGCCACAGAATTTGACACCAAACCCCTGTCTCCGAATTTTATTTTTTGCTTTCATTCAAAAGTTATGAGCCTTAAAAGAAAGAGGAGAGGTGTTTCTTCGAACTTCAAAGTTTAACTGAGTGCAGAAAATAAACGAGGCCAGATACAAAAATTCCGAGACACGGTTTTTGAGACAACGGTGTGAAGAATTCGGCGCGATGTTCGTCTTTCTCTCCAGATCATTCTCGACTGGAGCGGAACCGATTTTGTGAACGATGTACTTTTTAAAAAAGTAGTCTCTATTTTCGACACAGTTGTCTTTTTCCTTTATCTAAATACGTTTTGGTAATCTTCAATTATTAAGCTTTCAGAAAATATATAGTTTGTTAGGGTCCTTGTGAAACGCCTTACCCTCAAACGGTGAAAACGCAATGTTGTCATTTGGGGTACCCTGATACCTTAAATTACTGTTAAGATCGTTTTTCTTAATCTCGGTTCCAGACCCTTTTTGTAAACTATATAAACAGTTTTCAAACACTGTAACGGTTACTTTTGAAAATGTATGTTGTATAGCATACGAAACGTCAAGTTTATAAAAATGCGTTTATTTACAATGTTTACCACCGCTGTTTGTGTTTTATTCTTAATCAAGCTACGATGGCCTAAGAACAAAAGTTTATATGACATAGTTCAAAAAAGGTCAAAAAACTAGTCTATTAACAAGTCATTAGCGCCCTAAGGAGTTAGTTCAGAACGAAAAAAAAAAAAAACTCGATAAAATAAAATGTCCTTCGCCGTTGCACGGAAAGGCGCTAAAAGTTCTATTCTGGACAAATTTGCCTCGTGAGCTAAATAATGAATAAAGCTATGTCACTTGTGTATATTGCTGTTGTTTTTCTTAACTGCGCTAAAATAGCTACTTTAAAATTAAGTACCATGTTCATACACAGAATAGTCCTTCATGACAGGGGAAAAAATCGAATAAATTATCCGGGGAAAAGTAGTCTAGTTTTTAGGCACTTTTTCTCGACAGAACTTGTTTTACAAGTCACAATACTGACCATTGTCCATAATCTTGGGTCGCTTTTTGTTCACCTAGGCAATATTAACGAAATAGGCTAGGGCATGAATTTTAGAGACACGAGTAAAACAGTTGAAGACTCCGGCTTGTTCAAATTGAAAAATCAAGCCTCTTGTGAAATACAACTTGGTATGCTATTCATTACATAACTTTTCTTTCTTGGCGTTTCCAGGCAAAAAAGCGAAGAAGTGCACAGAAGTGATGTTCCTCGTGTTTCCCTTAACTTTAAAAATGTACCATTAGTGTTATCATGTATAAAAATTAATTTGTCAGAAGATGAAGGTAAATTGTAATTTTACCCTTGACCTGCAAGTACTACCCTAAAATAAAGAATAAATGTCTCCCTTCCTGCTATTTCTATCGTGGACAAGGTGGACATTTATGGTACCCACTTTCCTCTGGACTCAGAGGACCGAGGATGGACGGATCAAATTATTGAAGTACGGTTCCTGGGCAACAAGTGCTGGACTTGCGGATTTCTATGTCATAATCACTATAAGCCCACAGTTTGAAGGGGATTTCGCCAATTTGTCGTGCTTTCTTCTTTCGAAGGTTTGTATACGATCAAGAGATTATGATGTGTTGATATTAGCCCGTTGAGCACTTTTTAAGAGCTCCTGACCAGAAATATCGAGAATCCCACGACAGGAAGGAAATTTCGTCTTCTATTTTATTTTACCAAAAATACCCCTTTGGTCAGGAGGGAGGGGGCGACTCTATTGTTTTCAATTTACTATCGCGACCACAGGTAACTAAAGCGTAATATGAGAGTTTGTATGGAGCTGAAATTCGATCGTAAATAATCGGCGGTTTTCCGCCGAAAATACATTAAAATCGAAATAAAGTTTAAAAAACATTACCTGTTGTGTGTCTGCTGTGTTTTTATCGGTTTTCTGAGCTTCCGGAGGCCGTTTTGGGCGATTTTCTGCTTAACGGTCGATGCGACGGCATGTCACGTACTAAAGAGAGCTAAAGGTAGGAAAACGGGAATTCAAAATTGCCAACCGACATTCAAGGTTCCGATCAAAATACCCGCTAAAAATCGATTCAATCTAAAGTCAGCGCTTTAAGAGCGGATGTCTGTAAATATCGACCGGAGGCGTGCAATAAGGAAAATATCAAAATTCTGAAAAAAATTCACAAAGTAGCCCTGGGTGAACTATTAACAGAAATATATTTTTTACTTCGATCCGATAATTGTTTTAGACGTACGGAGGTAATCTTCGTTTCGCAGCTCTCGGACCTGGCTTTCAGGGTCTCACACAGTCATCGCGAAAAGCCCGTTAACAAAATCAAAACAATTTTAACGAGAACAACAAATAACTAATCACATAGAGTAGTTAATTGCACACATTTTGAGTGTTCATTTTGTCAATTTGGACTTGAATGGAATATTTGGGAGAATTTTCAATATTTATATTATTTTGAGCGATTTCTTGCAATGAAAAATTGACAAAATTGATGGCCTAAAATCATCGACTGGTACAAGGCGTACAGTAACTCAAAAGAAAATTTTTGAGGCCACAAAATACAAGTACTACTTTCGTGTAATTTGAACGTTCCCGACACGGTAGTCAATGATAAAAACTCAGATAAAACACGACACAAAAACATGTTTGAACATCCATTGTTTAATAAAAGCAGTTTTCAGGCATCAGTACATGTTAACAAGACTATTTTGCGGGATTTGGTATCGTTTGGGCGAAATAAATAGACGAATTTAACCTGTTTCATCCACCTTAATCTACACGAGTCACGTGAAGTTTGTCAAAGGTCAAGTATTCCGACACGTAAACACAACCAAATCCGAACATTTTACGCTCAGAAATTACTTTCTAACACATAGATCAATCGTTAATACTGTATGTTCTTCTTACCTTATTCTGGGCTTCTGGGTAGCGAGGAGATCTAGCAGAACTATCGCGAACGACATCTTCGGCGGTTTCAAAATTATGCCAACGGCAGCAGAAATTGCGTTACTGTAGATTACAAGGGGAGACCGCTGTCACGTTACCTTCATTATGGGCTTCCGGAAAAATTCTCCACCTTACCCCGAGAATATAATAGATATATCTATATTGAGATTGTGAATCGCCACATTCTTTATTAAATTCAAAAATAGATAAATAAATCATATTATGTTCATCATCAGAGACGTAAACTCTGATATGCCTATCTATCTATTAACAGAAAAAAATGTCGGAAATATGCCGTATTACGTACATTTGTAATGGTCTATAACATCTGGGTCCGATGAACAATGCGTCTCGACGACCCCCAGAAGTAATTCCCAGTCCGAGAGGCCTGGGAGCAAATGTCTGGTAATCAATGTTTCCTTTGGAGCAAATATTCGACTTATTTCACTGTGGTTGCCTCGGGAGCTCAGTGGTTAGAGCACCTTCCATGAGATCGGGGTGTCGTGGGTTCGAATCCCGCTCGGGGCGTTTGATGTTTTTCCGACATTTGTTCTGTTTTAATATATAGATAGGCATATCAGAGTTTACCTCTCTGATGATGAACATTTGTTCGAAATATGCCGTAATACGTACAAATCATATTATATTATATATTTTTAAGCACATTCTCTAGATAAATATTCAATGTGCTTTGCATAGTAAAACAGAAAAACCAACAATAAAGCGTATGTAAACCTCACGCCTATTAACTTCAGTACTGTAAAGTTAAATGGACGGATGCACGAATGCATCAGTTTTTTCCAAGAAATTAATTCAGGAGTCTGGACTTAAAGTACAAGTACAAATGTGGGATGTTTAGATCACCGGCTCTCAGATCTTGTTGGTTAGCCATCTCATCACCTCAAAGCGATCGAAGAAATAGGTGCCTTTGGGTGGATCTGCTTTCAGTGAGTAAACAAAATCATGTGTTTTCTTTAGCAATGAATGAAAATAAGAATGAAAAAAAAGCCGTCCTTCGGGTCTTATTTTCCAAGAAAATAAGACCCCTTGGCAGCTCCTCCCACACCTCCGCCATTGCTGTTATTCGTAGTTATCCCTGTGAGTTCATTATTGTTCAATAATAATGAACTCACAGGAATAACTACGAACAATAGGAATGGCCGAGGTATTGGAGGGGCTGCCAAGGGGGTCTTATTTTCTTGGAAAATAAGATCCCGCTTTTGCCAGTAGTCATCACTGTGAACTGCTTGAAGCCGCACTTGGTCTGCAATGGCATTCAGTTTACCAATTGTATCTCAGCAAATGGTCCATTGTTTGTACTCTTCAATCCAGCCTTCCATCAGGACCACTTTTGGGCCTGACAACAGTTGACATAATTTGAAAGTAAATTCGCCCAAAATTATCTTGTAAATGGCATCGTGTCAGTATGCTGCTGCACTAGGTGGCGGACATTGTGGACGCACTGTTGTTAATCCAGTCGATTTTCACACCCGCAAGTTGCAAAAGAAAGGGACGCGGTGGGGGAAGCGCCGCAAATGATTATTTCAGATGACAAGGGCGGTCTATGTAAAACATGGAAAAATTCACGAGTGGTGAGGGCGCTTTACATGTATTTTCTAAGATAAACTCAGTTGATGAGAAATAGCTTAAATCCATGTTCTTTACCAGTGTGTTTTCAGTGAAAGCGCATCCACAGCCGGACCGGGCCAGGGCGCATAGGAAAAAAAAACATGAAAAAAAAAACGGCTTTTCCTTTCTTCGTCCAAGCCCTGTTCTCCCCCTACGCGCTTTGTGCGCTATAAAAATCAGTGACACAGTGGGAAATACAGCACTCGCGCTCCTTTATTGCAGAGTGTGGGTAAAGTGAGGTTAAACTCTCCTTTAAGTCCTTTAATTCCAGACTCCTAAATTAATTTCTTGGAAAAAAACTGATGCATTTGTGCATTCGTCCATTTAACTTTACAGTACTGAAGTTAATAGGCGTGAGGTTTAGAGAATGCGCTTAAAAAATATAATATAATATGACTCATTTTTTGTGTTTGAGGTTAATAAAGAATGTGGCGATTCGCAATCTCAATATAGATATATCTATTATATTCTCGGGGTAAGATGGAGAATTTTTTGGGGAGCCCATAATGAAGGTAACGTGACAGCGGTCTTCCCTTGTAATCTACAGTAACGCAGTAACCGCAGAAGATGTCGTTCGCGATAGTTCTGCTAGATTTCCTCGCTACCCAGGAGCCCAGAATAAGGTACGAAAAACATGCAGTATTAACGATTGATCTATGTGTTAGAAAGTAATTTCTGAGCGTAAAATGTTCGGATTTGGTTGTGTTTACGTGTCGGAATACTTGACCTTTGACAAGCTTCACGTGACTCGTGTAGATTAAGGTGGATGAAACAGGTTAGATTCGTCTATTTATTTCGCCCAAACGATACCAAATCCCGCAAAATAGTCTTGTTAACATGTACTGATGCCTGAAAACTGCTTTTATTAAACAATGGATGTTCAAACATGTTTTTGTGTCGTGTTTTATCTGAGTTTTTATCATGGACTACCGTGTCGGGAACGCTCAAATTACACGAAAGTAGTACTTGTATTTTGTGGCCTCAAAAATTTTCTTTTGAGTTGCCCATGGTTTTGAAAACGGATTTTGAAAGAAGAAGTAATGCTCTTTTACGTGGTTAGGATACTTTACTGTACGCCTTGTACCAGTCGATGATTTTAGGCCATCAATTTTGTCAATTTTTCATCGCAAGAAATCGCTCAAAATAATATAAATATTGAAAATTCTCCCAAATATTCCATTCAAGTCCAAATTGACAAAACGAACACTCAAAATGTGTGCAATTAACTACTCTATGTGATTAGTTATTTGTTGTTCTCGTTAAAATTGTTTTGATTTTGTTAACGGGCTTTTCGCGATGCACTGTGTGAGACCCTGAAAGCCAGGTCCGAGAGCTGCGAAACGAAGATTACCTCCGTACGTCTAAAACAATTATCGGATCGAAGTAAAAAATATATTTCTGTTAATAGTTCACCTAGGGCTACTTTGTGAAATTTTTTCAGAATTTTGATATTTTCCTTATTGCACGCCTCCGGTCGATATTTACAGACATCTGCTCTTAAAACCACAACACATTTCAAAAAGGACAAATATCCTACCTTTCTATGTGATTCAATCGTCAATTAGTTTATCTCTCGAAGTACAGCCTTGCATTAAAAACGAGCTAACTTTTCGAAATCGCCGCCATCACGGGCTTGTAAGGAAAAGAGGGTCAAAACTAACGGTCAAGCCTGGGACAAAGCGCCAAATTTCGCTCCACCGGGGGACGACATGAATGACTTCTGTGTCGCCAAATGCCAAATTCACCCTCTCTCCGGTAAATCGAGTGTTGTACCGCTCAAATTTCGGCGGGAAATCGCGCGCGGGTCGCATTCAGGTATAAAACTTGACTTACCGGAGAGAGGGTGAGTTTGGCATTTGGCGACACAGAAGTCACTCAAGCCGTCCCCCGGTGGAGCGAAATTTGGCGCTTTGTCCCAGGCTTGACCGTTAGTTTTGACCCTCTTTTCCTTACAAGCCCGTGATGGCGGCGATTTCGAAAAGTTAGTTCGTTTTTAATCAGGGCTGTACTTCGAGAGATAATCTAATTGACGATTGAATCACATAGAAAGGTAGGATATTTATCCTTTTTGAAATGTGTTGTGGTTTTAAAGCGCTGACTTTAGATTGAATCGATTTTTAGCGGGTATTTTGATCGGGACCTCGAATGTCGGTTGGCAATTTTGAATTCCCGTTTTCCTACCTTTAGCTCTCTTTAGTACGTGACATGCCGTCGCATCGACCGAGTAGAGAATCGCCCAAAACGGCCTCCGGAAGCTCGGAAAAGCGATAAAAACACAGCAAACACACAACAGGTAAGGTTTTTTAAACTTTATTTCGATTTTAATGTATTTTTGGCGGAAAACCGCCGATTCTTTTCGATCGAATTTCAGCTCCATACAAACTCTCATATTACGCTTTGGTTACCTGTGTCGCGACCTACTCATCAGTACCAGTGTGACGTCCCATAGCAACGAGCCGGGGCTTCGCTTGGTTTGTCCGTAATAGGGGGACGCCATTGTAGTGAAACAAAGAGAAGGCTAATAAGGGCTATTATTCTGCTACTATTCATTAATTGATCGTAAGTGTTTAAGCTTTGTTGTAAATATTGCATGTATATAGTAATTTTTTATTGTTTTGTGGGCGTACTTGTTCGTAATTTTGTCAATTTCAATTCGGGACAAGTGTCGGGGCCGCCATCTTGACTTCGGGACAAGTGAAGTCCATACAAAACGGCCGTCGGTTTCTCCTGAAGTTTTCAACCAATCGACCTCATAAAAAGAGGTTTTGTTCCTTGATAATATACGTTTATAGCAGTTGGTTGTTTGAGCCCATCGAGTAAGCCATATTGCTCATCAATCCTTTTGAACGCGAAAGTGCTTTTTGGTTTGTCAGTTCCAGTTTTAGTCTGGCATATTCAGAACCCTGATAGTCCTGTTTTTTAAAAAAATTGCTGGCTTGTTGATTGCCTGCGTGTAAATTTGTTGGCTTGTTGACTGCTGTTTGTAACTTTTTTGGGGTTGTTGACTGTTGTGTAAATTTGTGAGCTAGTTGGCCTGTTTACTGCCTGTTTGTAAACTTGTTGCCTTGTTGACTGCCTTTGTGTAAATTTATTGGCCTGTTGACTACTAGTAACATTTTCGGGTTGTTGACTGCTTTTGTGTACAGTTTTTGGGTTGTTGACTGTCTGTGTGCAACTTCTGAGGGTTGTTGACTGTCTAACTTCTTGGGTTGTTGACTGCCTTTGTGTAAATTTATTGGCTTGTTGACCGCCTGTGTGTAGACTTTTTTTGGGTTGTTGATGGCCTCAGTGTGTACATTTTGTTGGCTTGTTGACTCCGTGTTTAAATTTATTGGCTTACTGACTGGCTTTGCATCAAGTTTTTGGCTTGTTGTCTGCCAGTGTGAAAATTAAGGTATTGGGTTCTTGACTGTCTGTGTGTAAAGTTTTGGCTTGTTGACTGCCTGTGTTTTGTCTGGTTGAGTACTGTGTTGGCTTTTTGGGGGGAAATTTAATAAACAATTTTATTGTGTAAAACAGTAATAATTAGTTTAGTGTAAGATAATTGAAATAATAAATAGCAATACACTAAGAGAAAAAAAAATTAAATAATACACAAGAAGTGTACATAGTGAAAAAGATACAGCATTAGTGTAGAGTAAAAGAAATAAATAAGTGAATGTTAATTGAAATAAATAAGAGAAAAATTAAATAAGAAAAACTGTGTAGAAAAAATATTTAAATAATAGAGTAAAGTAGAAGGTGGAAAATACAATGATGAATAAACATATGGTGTGGTTTTTATATCTGGTGATAGGCTTGTTGCTATATGATTTACATTTTGACATTTGCTGGCTTTTTAACCCTCATGTTCATTACATTGTGCATCTTGGGATGGCTGTTCTGCGTGCTCACGTTGTATTTGCAATCATTTCTTTAACCTTCCCCAGGATTTCAGAACTCCCACGTTCCCTTTATCTATCTTCAGAGTCTGTAGAGATGAGGTTATCTCACTCCCCTGGGGCAATACATGTACGTGTACAAGAAGTGTTTCAAAGTGAAATAATGCCAAATGTGGATGTGCTAAAACTGTTGGTCTCCTTTATTTTATCCTTTTTCTTCATACTGTTCAAAGTAAGAAATGTTCAAAATATCAGCCTGTCAAACCTGTTTGTTTCTGTTTTAACCACAGCTTCTGTTATTGTTACACTTATTTTCCTATTGTACCCCGAAATAGTGTATGGGGTTTGTTTAAGGCAAATGTTGAAGTACAGTACAACATTAAATTGTCTGCTGGAGATCCTGTTATTCCCTGCTGTTATTATTTTGAGATTATTTCTATCTTTGCTTGATCCAGTTTATAAATTGTGTTAAATATACAGCCACAATTCAGATTTTCATTGGTACAAAATACTTGGAGTATAACATCAAAGTTCTTCCTTTCCAGTCTAATGACAATATACCTTTTTCTTGCTCCTAGCATTTTGTTAAACCTCGGCACAACCAGTAACTTGGTACTGGACTGTGAGCTTCATTCCGCTCCTATTTACTTTATAACTGCTGCTGCTATTTTGACCATATCAGCCCTACCATATCCATTTCTTGTTGGTTCATATGTAGTGACTGTAATTACAATTGGGGAAAACAGTAGTAATAGGTGGGTTTAACAAATACCACCTGATTGTCAAAGCCTTATTTAAGAATTTTAAAGCTCCCACTATAACAATTACAAGCTCCCTTTGCTCGCTTGTAATTGTTATAGTGGGAGCTTTAAAATTCTTAAATAAAGCTTTGACAATCAGGTAGTATTTGTTAAACCCACCTATTACTACTTAACCAAAATAAACAGCCCAGCAAAAAATATTTCCAATTAAAGGTTGTCAAATAAGTGTTATACCCTAGTTGAAATGACTGCACAAAAAATAAACATTGAAGAGCTATTGAAAGAACTTAGTCCAGAAATGTTACAAGCTTTAGAGCAATTATTTGCAGAGGACGCTCCTGCTGTTCGAAAAACTATCAAAAACATTTTGGATGAACCAATTTCTGAGAAAGTGGAAAAGAAACCATTAATTCCAAAAACATATCAACCAACTGCTCCACCTCGTGGAAGGGGGAGAAAAACACAAGAAATTTTAAAGAAGTTTGATCCAATTCCTCGAGAAAAAATCCGAAATGTTACAAACTATCAAAATGAAATTCTTGATTTATATGATATTGCTGAATATGAGGGAGAAGAAGAAAGAGGGCGCCGTTTCATTAGATGGCGTTTTATTGGAGATCTTGAAAAAGATCGTACACCCGTTTTTATGAAAAAAATAAGAGAGAAAGTAAACACATCTTTTTACGCAAGACATATTTTTTCAAATCAGCTACGCAACATTGAAGATGGAACGGTTATTGTTTATTACATTAACAAAGGCTCACCATGGTTTAATAATTTTTCTGATGCGGAAAAATGGTTGAGTGAGCGGGAGAAGGTACGTCTGGACTCTGACAATATTGAAAGACCGAACACAAAATGGGCGTTTGAAGCTTATTTTAATGTTGATGTAAAGGTTATTCTTGACCGACAACCACTTTTAGGTACAGGACCATTACCAGATTGGTTACGTAACCTTTCACATAGTCGTAATATGATAGCTTTAGACACTTACAAAGACAATTTATGTCTTTGGCGTTGTATTGCGGTACACCGAGGTTCAAGACCAGATAGAAGTACAACGGCAGCACGGGTACTTGAAAAATAATATAGTTCAAAGGATTCGTATCAGGATCATTTGAATTCCAGGACATTTAAAACGCGTTAGAAAAACATTTAAATAAAAAACTTATAGGATATAAGTATAGAATGGAAAAATCTAATCATATAAATATGGATAAAGCAAGTTTGAAGAAACTAAGCAAATCAAAACTTATCAAATTACTTCTCAAGCAGGAGAAGCCAGTTCCAATGCCAAGGAGGCCAATACCAACACCTCGTAAGAGTGTCAAACAAATGGTTAAGCAGTACGAAGAAAACATCATTCTTCCACCTCCAAAATTCAGGGATAATTACAAACCAATTCCTGCACCAAGAACTAAACAAAATGCTGTTAAAAAACCGGTTCCAACACCAAGAACCATAATAAAACAAACAGACAAAGCTTTAAAAGGGTTTACCAAGTCATTTGAAATCGGCATTAAAAACAATAAAGACCCTTTAATTCAAATGCAAAACACCAGAAAGGCTATTGAACAACGTGTAATGACTTTGTTGAATGAAATGAAAGGCTTGAAATACGTTGAAACATTGAAAGTCACATTGGAAAAAAATTCAGGTAATGAAATAATTGAAAAGACAGCATATTTCAATAGCACACCCCAAACAATAATCAACCAAATGGAAATTAATGAAGCATTACAAATGTCTAAACAAAATATCTTAAACCAGATATCCCAGTGGATCTCAGAAGGATCTGGTTGGACAGTGCAATCAGTTGATAGCCATTACCTCAACATTGTCAAATACAAGCCAATGAATGGATCCTCATATATCCAACTGCCTTCTGAACTACGAAACAGTGCTAAGGGACTAATTAACATGAAAAATGAGGATAACGAATGCTTCAGATGGTGTCATATCCGACACTTAAACCCACAAGAAAAATATCCTCAAAGAATTAAAAAAGTCGATAAACCATACATTGAAAAGTTAAATTACACAAACATTGATTTTCCAGTCAGTGTCAAACATTACAACAAAATTGAGAAGCAAAACAGTATTAATATAAGTGTATTTGGATATGAAAACAAAGAGCCATATCCCATCTATGTTTCCAGAGAAAAGTATGAAGATCATATGGAACTACTTCTGATAACAAAAAATGAAAACAAGCATTATGTTCTCATAAAGGATTTCGACAAGTTCATGTATAATCAAACAAAACACGAACATAGAAAACACTTTTGTATGCACTGCTTGCAATGTTTCAGTTCAGACAGGGTTCTAAACAATCACAAAGAAAACTGTATTCAAGTGAACGGCATCCAAGCAATTAAAATGCCAGACAAAGACAATAACATACTGAAATTCAACAACTTCCATAAGCAACAACCTGTACCATTTGTCATCTATGCTGATTTTGAGGCTATAACTGAAAAGATACAAGGATGTCAACAGGAGGGTAACAAATCATACACCGAAGCATACCAAAGACACACAGACTGTGGATATGGATACAAGGTTATCTGTTGTTATGACGACAAATATACAAAACCAATACAAATATATAGAGGTGAAAAGGCTGTTTATAAATTCATGGAAAATATTTTAGAAGAAGTGAAATACTGCAAAAAAGTAACGAAAAAACATTTCAATAAACCATTGAGAATGACAAAAGAGAATGAACATGAATTTGAAAAAGCAAAAGAATGCCACATATGCGACAAAAAATATACTGAGAAAGACATTCGAGTGAGAGATCATTGCCATATTACTGGTAAATACAGAGGCTCAGCTCACCAAGAATGCAATCTGAAACTCAGAATAAATCCAGAAGAAATAAAAATTCCTGTTATATTCCATAATTTGAGAGGTTATGACAGTCATTTCATTATGCAAGAAATTGGAGCTATTGTTAAGAATAATACATACACCAAAAACGAAAAAGAAATTAAAATGAACATAAATGCAATTCCTAACAATATGGAAAAATACATGGCTTTTATGCTTGGTAACCATCTAACATTCATCGACAGTTTCCAATTCATGAGCTTAAGTTTGGATGAATTAGTTAGCAACTTACCAGCAGAAGCTTTAAAGTATACAAACAAAATATTCCGAAAAGAAAAATTCAATCTTATGACACGAAAAGGCATTTATCCGTATGATTACATGGACAGTTTCGAGAAATTCAATAAAGCAGAATTACCAACGAAAGAAGAATTTTACAGTATATTGAGTGATGAGCATATAACAAACGAGGATTATTGTCATGCTCAGAAAGTGTGGAATACATTTCAATTACAAACTATGGGTGAATACCACAATCTATATCTTAAGTCTGATATACTTCTATTAGCCGACGTGTTTGAAAACTTCCGCAAAACCTGTTTACAATTCTACAAACTCGACCCATGCCACTATTTCACATCACCCGGTTTGTCCTGGGACGCTATGTTGAAAATGACTGATATTCAACTAGAACTAATGACAGACATAGATATGTTTCAATTCATTGAAAAAGGTATGCGTGGTGGTATATCTTATATAGCAAATCGATATGGTAAAGCAAACAACAAGTACATGAGAAAATACAATGAGAAGGCGCCCTCAAAATATATTATGTACCTTGATGCAAATAATTTATACGGTTGGGCTATGAGTCAATATCTTCCCACTGGTGGTTTCAAATGGATGACTGAAAAGCAAATTAACAAGATAGATGTAGCCAAATATAATGAAAATAGCGAAAAAGGTTTAATATTAGAAGTTGATCTCGAATATCCTAAAGAGTTGCATGATTTGCATATCGACTACCCATTAGCCGCTGAGAGGGTTTGTGCAAATAAAGATATGCTGTCTGATTATTGTAAAAAAATAGCTACAAAATATAATATATCAACAGGACTAGTACATAAACTAATCCCTACATTATGTAACAAAGAAAAATATGTTCTGCATTATAGAAACCTGCAGCTGTATGTTGATCTTGGATTGAAAGTAAACAAAGTCCATCGAGTATTAAAATTCAATCAGTCACCTTGGCTTAAACAATACATACAATTCAATACTCAAAAACGTACTCAAGCGAAAAATTCATTCGAAAAAGACTTTTTCAAACTCATGAATAACTCAGTATTTGGTAAAACTATGGAAAATGTAAGAAAACGTGTTGATGTCAGACTTATCACAGATGAGAAGAAACTATTGAAGATGGCTTCTAAACCTACTTATGTAAGCAGTAAGATCTTCAACGAAAATCTCGTTGCAGTGCATAAAATAAAGGAAACGCTAACTTTAAACAGGCCGGCATATGTAGGAATGTGTATTTTAGATTTGAGCAAGACATTGATGTATGATTTCCATTATAACTACATAAAAGAAAAGTATAATAACAAAGCCAAATTATTATTCACAGACACAGACTCATTAACATCTGAAATCGAAGCCGAAGACGTCTACAGAGACTTTTGGAATGACAAAGATCGATTTGATAACAGCGACTATCCAGAAAACTCTCCGTATTTCGATAAGACAAACAAGAAAGTAATTGGTAAATTCAAGGATGAAGCTTGCGGTATCCCAATAACAGAATTCGTTGGTTTAAGATCAAAAATGTACAGTTACATCAGACAATCATAAAGGTCAAAAAGCAGCCAAAGGAATTAAAAAAAATATAATAAAGAACAAAATCAAACATAAAGACTACAAAAATGTTTTATTAAAAAATAAACAAATGCAACATACTATGAAAACTATTCGAAGCAGCAAACATCAACTAGGCAGTTATGAAATAAACAAAGTATCACTCAGCTGTTTCGATGACAAAAGATATATATTGACTAAAGGAAAACAAAGTTTAGCTTATGGTCATTACAAATTATAATTGCCAACCGGAAGCTACTTCTGCTCTTTTTATCAAACTGGAGCAAGTTCTGATATTTTTACACGAAAAAGTAATTTATGGGGAAGTTTTTAATTGGTTGATAGAGATCAAACGACTATCATGACCTTGGAAAAAAATCTTAGTCATTTCCTGTTTTCATCAGACATGTCCAGACTTGTTTCTGAGAAAGACTTCCTGCAGTGTGGCGTCACGTGAAGGAATAATGCGTTGGATACATCATGAGATAAAACATATAGTATCCAAATCCAAATAATTGCGCTCATGTAATAAAATACATAAAGTTATCCATAAAATGATCTCTATCTAATGGAAAGTAGATATATAGTTATCCATAAAATGATCTCCATCTAATGGATAGTAGTTATAGAGTTGGTTCGGTAACAGATCATTTCTGATCTGGTACCGCCAGCTCTATAACTACTGAATAATGTAGGAATTCGATCAAGTCCCGATTGAAAACGCTGTTTCACTTTGCTTAAGGCTAGTTGTCCTTAGAAAGATAAATTTTAACTCGAACGGGTCGGATTTTGAGTGAGATTTGCAATTTGCAGCCCACCTTCTCAAGAGATCAGAGGTCATGATTAATTTCCTAGTCTGTCAAAAATGTATGTCAGTTTCAGTTGCATTAAAAATTAAACGTGTTTCTTTCCAAACATTTACTCGATTTAGAATTGTCATAATAAGCCCTAATTTGGGGCTGCCTATTGACTAGCAGAGGCCTTAGATGAACAAAGTTGGAAACTGTCTTGAATTTTGTATAGGTATGTTTTTGTAAAATCGGTCAGATATATATATATATATATATATATATACTTCTCACAAGCATCCATTCTTGTAGTCTATCATAACGATCATATAAATTTAACACAAATGAAGACAAACTCTAACTTTTTTTGTTATATATATATAACTACTTTTCACAAGCATCCGTCGCCACCGTAAATCTTCATAAAAAAATACATGTTATCACAAATGAAGACAATCATTAAACTTATTTCACACACCTATATTTCGACGCCTTTTAGGCGTCTTCTTCAGGGTGAATAACCGTTGCCCTGCACGCGCCATACTATAAAAACAAGTTTCAAATGGAGCATCCACGCGCGCGCGCTACAACAAATCGTTAACTACCCTGCACGCGCGCGCCCACTAACTTTACATAAATCTACGTACGCCTTGAGCGCCTATTTTGTACAAAGAAAAAATAATTGTCATTCAATCCATTCGGATCTAGTGTGTTTAGTCTATAGGCCCATTGACCCTCTTTCTCGCGCAACTGTTGTTCTCCATTCACCCGGTCTATCAATTGGATCTTAACGTCACTCAGTCCATTATGTCCCTCACCACAAAAATGTCTGTACAATAGATCATCGGCCCTTTTCTCTGCCTGCGTCAACATTCCGTGTCGCCTAATCCTAGACTTATGGTTATTAAACCTCAGTCTAAATTTCGTAGTTGTGGAGCCCACATATTGCAACGAACACTTCTTACATGTAATTAAGTACACTACATAACTAGAATTACAGTTAAGGTTGTAATTGATCGAATAACTTTTATCGTCATGTGAACTCTTGAACCGACTGTTCCCATCCATGTATTTGCAAACTCCACATCTCCTCGACGAACATTTCACTGTCCCTAATACCAAATCCCTTGGTTTACGACTTTCCACCTTTGCACGTACCAAATAGTCCCCCAAGCTCTTTGGTTTTCTAAAAGCCACAAAAGGAACATTCTTGATGGCGTTTTTACACCTATCCGACGACTCCAGAATAGGATGAAGCTCCCTGAGAATTTTGCTGATGTCTGGCAAACGAGGATGGTATGTTACCACAAAAGGTGTTCTTGTAGAGCGTGGTTGGTTGCTTTTACTCAGAACTTCATCCCTTGTCATCCTTCTAACTTTATCAACTTGACCCTCCTATAGCCCCTCCCCACCAAAAACTCCACCAAGTCTCTCACTCTCTCTTCAAAAAAACAAGACAACTACGAAATTTAGACTGAGGTTTAATAACCATAAGTCTAGGATTAGGCGACACGGAATGTTGACGCAGGCAGAGAAAAGGGCCGATGATCTATTGTACAGACATTTTTGTGGTGAGGGACATAATGGACTGAGTGACGTTAAGATCCAATTGATAGACCGGGTGAATGGAGAACAACAGTTGCGCGAGAAAGAGGGTCAATGGGCCTATAGACTAAACACACTAGATCCGAATGGATTGAATGACAATGATTTTTTCTTTGTACAAGAGCTTGTTCAAGGAACTCGTTCTTTGAGAAACGAGCTTTAAGTGATTTATGCAAGTTTTTAGAAGAGAGGGGATACAAGAAGAAGTATGTGGAAGAACAAATAGATCGAGCAAGGAGATCGTCGAGAGATGAAGTTTTAGCAGAAAGACCGAGAAAAGAAAACACTCGGGTTCCGTTTGTGGTAATCTACCATCCTGGCCTCCCGCATATTGGAGGTCTACTTCAAAAGCTACATCCAGTTTTATATTCATCCACGAGGTGTAAAGAAGCCATTCCACAAGTACCAATGGTGGCGTATAGGAAGCCAAAGAGCTTAGCTCAATACCTGGTTCGTGCTCGTTTTACGAACGCCCCAAAAGAGAACATCAATGGAACATTGAAATGTACTTCAAAAAACTGTCAAATATGTAATTTTTGATGTCTAGGTGACACCTTTTGTACCAATAAGAATGGCAAAGAATTTAAAATTAATTATAACTTAGATTGCAACTGTAGTAACGTAATCTACCTGATCAATTGTACTAAGTGCAAAGTGCAATATGTAGGATCTACTACGACTAGGTTTAGAACCCGATTTAATAATCATAAAAGCAGGGTCAATGCTCATGTTAATTTAAGTTTAAATCAAAAAGGGAAAGGTGACCTCATATACAGACATTTCAATAGTGACGGGCACAGAGGTTTAGAAGACATGCAAATACAGCTGATAGACCATGTCAAAGGAGAAAAAGAATTACGAGAAAGAGAAAATCACTGGATTTACAAACTGGCGACCTTGGCGCCCCATGGCCTCAACGACAATGACGGATTTTACGCACAAAACAAGAAGTCACGTGCGGGTGCACGCGCGCGATAAAAATCGTTTAAGACGCGTGTCCTTAGTAACGCAATTTTGAAATGTATAGTTTGAATATTGTAATGCGATTCTTGTAACGGTTTTTAGTCACCCTGAAGAAGAGTACTGAATGTACTCGAAATATAGGTGTTAAACAAAAAAAAGTTAGAGTTTGTCTTCATTTGTGTTAAATTTATATGATCGTTATGATAGACTACAGGAATGGATGCTTGTGAGAAGTATATATATATATATATATATATATATATAGTGTGGGATGAATACATTGCCAATAGTTTAAAGGTCACGACTAGAAGCAAACGAGGGCAGGGTGCCAGGAGACACGTACAGGCAAACAGCCAAATACCACGACACTGGCAGCAGTTCCTGAGGAATGATGAAAACAGGCGAGAACTCTTTCAATTTCTGGCTCAGCGTGTGGTATCATTGCAGGAGGAGAAACAAGTCATCACAACTAAAGGCAAGGAGATCCTTTGTACTCTTGCTCGTAACAACACTGCGAGAAGCGGAGAAGCGGATACCAGGATGATTTTGCATGCCGCAGACGCAGTCCAAGAGGGTCATCGCAAGATTGTGCTACGGACAGTTGACACCGACTTCCTTGTTTTAGCGATAGCACTTGCCGGGAGGCTCCAGGAGACACAAGTTGAACTCTGGGTTGCGATGGGCACTGGCTCTCATCTGCGTTACATTGCAGCACACGAGATATCAAACAGCCTGGGATCAGAGATGTCCAAGTCCCTACCAGTGTTCCACGCATTCACTGAATGCGATACGGTGTCCTGCTTCGCTGGGAGAGGCAAGAAGACCGCTTTTACAGTATGGAAGAGCTACCCAGCCGTCACAGACGCCTTCTTGCAGTGAAGCATGTATGATGTATCTAGAACGGTTCGTCATTCTCTTGTACGACAGAACAAGCAACAGGGCAAATGTCAATGAAGCCAGGAAGCAGCTGTTTGCACAAAAAGGCAGAGCGTATGATGCAATTCCACCAACTCGGGCGGCCCTGTTACAGCGTACAAAGAGAGCTGCTTATCAAGGTGGTTACTGTTGGGGCCAAGCACTTACACCAAACCCTGATCTACCTTCACGAGGCGATTGGGGCTGGATTTTCAAGGAAGGAGAATGGCAGCCTTTCTGGACGACTCTTCGAGACGTGACAAAGTCATGCAGAGAACTTCTCCGCTGTGGATGCAAGCTTGGGTGCAGAGGAAGAAGTTGCTGTGCTAGAGCGGCCCTGAAGTGCACTGCTCTTTGCAGTTGCTGTGACGAATGCAATAACCGGTGATTACATAGTAACGGTCAACATTGAATGTCTACAAAGACACGTTGTGTACTAACAACTTCGAACGTATGACCGTGTGATGGCGACAGTTAGGTCGAACAAGTTTTAGGAACACGACGATTGCTTGCGTAAGGCATAGTTGATACTGAGTTCTGTAATAACAGCACTGAATGAGTGATGATAACAGTAAAGTCGAACGAGTTTTGTGAAAAAAATGATTGATTGTGTAAAGCATAGTTGTTACTGAGGTCTGTACTCAAAGGAACAAATGTGAACAAGTGTATTAGTTCAGTGTATTAGCTGAGACTACTTCAAGCCAATAAAAGGCAATACAGTTCTGTGAGTAGTTTGTTTTTATTAATGTAAATCATAGTTTATGCTATTTGTAGCTGTTCTAAGTGAATCAAACAACTTAAACAAGTACTTACAGTAGTCCATTTGTCACTTCCGGTTCAAAATGGCGGCCATTTTGAAAATTCGCGTTGCATTTCTAACCATGTCGATCTTTTTTAAACTTAAAAAATGAAATTTTCCTTTTAAAGACTGAAATCATTGTTACCGATAAAATTTAGTATTGTAAGGTCAAGAAAACAACATTTAATGGAACTAACCTTAAAAATAAATTCTACTTCCGGTTCAAAATGGCGGCCTTTTTTAAAAATCATCATAACTCGAAAAAAAACGGTTTTTTTCGGTGGCTCCATATCTACATCCGTTAACTACATAAAAAGGCCTCTCCATGCAAAATTTCATGCTTTTAACCAAAAGTGCACAATTTTTTTCACATAACCGCCTGACTATTAGATGCACAGGATGGGTTTCCA
>OZ024896.1:12886602-12974102 GCA_964017195.1 Siderastrea radians
ACATGGGTATAACAATGATCGCATTTTAGTTCAAACTGATTTAACTGTTTTTTGCATTGTCTCTTTGTTCTTGTCCTTATATACTTCCTATAAACAAATCTAGGATATGCCAGCGGTATTAACTAATAAGCTGAAGCAACAGTTGAATTTCATGTATTGCTTTAAACAAAATAAAGGAATTGAGTTTTCCGTATCTGTGCTTTACCTGAAGCGAGTGTTGTTAAGTATAACGTCTTCAAAGAATTTTGTTTCGAATTAAGTTCATTCTCTTCAAAGATAAAACTGATGAAAATTATTTGTAAAATCAAACATCAGAAATAGCTTAGTGCCTTACTTTATTTAAGGTTGCAGACACAAGAGATCGCATGCCTCCGGAGTTCTGGTTTGAAGATCAAGATTGTGTAATTTTGAAAAAATGTTGGAAATGGCAAAGATGCAGAAACAATTCATTCAAATTCAAAGAAGGAGTGAAAGAAACAGAGGATTGTACAGGTGCTGAATCGTCTTGCTTGTACTCATACTCGTAACAAACTGAATGCAGTTACTTTCTACATGACCAAGCTCGCTCTTCATCGTCTTTCTTTTATCAACACACGTGATGCTTTCTTGACATTGCTAATGCTAGCAGTATGCGTGACGCATATCACACTGGAACCAAGTAAAAATGACCTACAATCTTAGAAACCTGTGTTGGACAATCTCGACACATTTCTGGGAACACTTCCTCTCTCCGCCGTCAGGTGGGGGTAACTATGACTTGCAACAACCAAATTTGGTTCTCTCAACATTGAGGGGAAAGGAGAGCTGCACACACAGATAGGCAAATTGTAACAATGAGAGAAGTGTTCCAATGCAATGTGCCACAAGTCTCCTTGTAGCTCTGGGTACATAGGGTGTCTGACCAGTGATTGTCCGATGCTCTAAGTAACAGTGGTCATGGGTTTAACTCCTTTCAGGGATTCAGAATGCTTCTCATTTGAGGTCCTTGCTTTTTACACACTGGATTTGTGCTAGATGGAAACTGATTCAGAATGACGCGGGCGTGGGACAAAGAAAAAGTCTGTGATTCCGACTGGAATCAATGAAACCCATGACTTTCCATACACTGCTTCAATGCTCTAACCACTGAGCTACTGGGAGACTTGTGACGAGGTATGCCATGTGCGGCCTGTATAGTGCTAGAATGAGCACTGTTGACAGTCCCGAGTCTGTTCAGCTAATGTGACATCAAAGGATGATGGATTTGGTAATGCATGCATGTTACCGCTCTTTGAAATAAACTAATTTTCTTCAACATTTACTCCTTTGAAAATTTTTGGAGGTATTTTATTTGTAAATTATGGTTCAAGATAACTGTTGATTGTTTCAAGTCCAGACGGTTCCGGATAATCAAAGTTCAACCATAGATATTATTATCATTATCATTACTATGACAATTTCTGTTAATATTAATACTACAATTATCTTACAGCGTTCCTGAAAAATAAGTCTAGCGTTATTGGTGCCCGTAAGGATGTAGGAAGAGGATATCAGAACAAGACTTATGCGCCCTCAAGTAGTCAGGGTAAACTGAAATAAAATCACTCTGTGTAATCAATAGGGCGGTTTTCAATTGAGTATCGTAAAACTAAAACCAAAGAAATTACTTTGACCAATCACAACAGGAACAAAACACAAAATGGACCAATCAGAAATGGAAGCAAATACAATAAATTTAATTGGCATCAAGGGCGGCAAAATGCGTGCGAGCAAGTCACGATTGGTTTTGGTTTAACGTCTGATTGGTTGAGTAAGTGGCGCGAACTTTTTTATCCAATCAGAGAGCAAAGTAAAACAAGACCAAAGCAAACACAACATTTACATTCAACAGTCATTTGAAAACTGCTCTAACATAAGGACTTTAACTGCTTCACAAAGAAAGATGTTTACGTCCTTATTTCGTTTGTTGGCAGTCCTGATTTATATTTTTGGTAGAGCAAGTAATCTTAGTGGTTACTTCAAAGCCAGATAAGAGAGCCAGCGAGAAAATCGTCCTCGCAGGGGCTGTTTTGGGGGAGGGCTTGTCCACTGAGCTACTGGGAGACTCGTGGTGAGCTACGTCATATTAACTGGGTTGATCGTGTCATGCATCCTGTATACTGGGAGGATGAGCAATGTCGACAGTGCCTAATTATAAGCCTGTTCAGCAAATGTGACCGCTAAGGTTAATGGATTTGGCAATGCATGCATGTTGGCGCTTTTTGAAATAAACGAATTTGCTTCAACAGTTAGGCCGTTCTAAAATTTGTTGACTGTTTTTTACATGTATTTGCAAAGAATTATTCAATTGAAGGTAGTTTGCTTAATGCATTGCCCATTGTTACAAGTTCAGACGCGTCCGGATAATCGTTTTTCGGGTATAACGATATCCTTTTATCACTATCCTTTTCACTTTCAATGTCATTGTTATGGTTGTTACACTAACTATTACTAATACAGTTTCTATTACTATAAATATTACTGTTATTCTTCCAGGGTTCAAGAAATTCTCTGAAATTGCACACAGATTATTCAAGGAACTGGAAGAAGACAGGATACAATTTAATACGCCCAAGAGTGAGGATTCAGGTAAGTACTTTTACTGCTTTCCAAAGGAAAAAAAGTGGGGGTTTACCTTTTAACTGGTGATGAACAAGGCATAGCATGTGGAACAAATTGTTCTCGTTCGCTCGCTCAGGCGCTCAGTCGATTGTAGTAAGCTTTATGTTTAAATTTAATTAGAACTTAATCGAATTCATGACTTATTTATACTTGAATTTTATATCTTTACAGATAAGTAAACTCGTGTAGCATCTCCAAGAAATAGTTCGAATATTTCCATTGTTTCGACAATCGTCAAGTTTGTTTTGTTAAATTATTGAACGGTGAAACTATATATTTTTGGAGTGAAAAATACAACAACAAAGAGGGTCAAAACATAAAACAAAACACACCAAAGCTACATCAAGATAATCAGGAAAAACTTTACATTTACATTTACATTTTGATAAATTTGCAAAATCACATGACATAAGTGCAAGCTTGAAAGTTTAAAAATAAATAAATAAATAAGTGGAAATTTAATACAAAAACAGATAGGAAATGCAAAGATAAAATAGAACAGAGTTACAAAAGTCAATCATGAACAAAACAAGACAGTAACATTCAATTATCGACTCCAGGGTATAAAAAATAGATTTGGGTACCCAACAAAATGATTACACTGAAAACAGGTATGTACTAAATAGATCCAAATGATGTGAGCTAAATTCCTAACATACCCTCGTGTCACACGCTCAAGGGTCACTATTTTCCAGAGTATTCCTTAGATCTGTACGTTTGCGGCATACAACTGGGAATTTATTGAAGATATACATACGATGAAACAAAGCACTACAGTCTACTAGTCACTACCTGTACAGAAGAGATGATATAAAGGAGAGCCTCTCGTTTCTGAACTAATCCTTTGTTAAAATACGTGCCTGATCATGGAGTACAGATGTATGTAGAATTTTCAATCACGCGATTGCTCATATAGAAACCTTTGATTCGATTGGATATAGTTTAAATCCCCCTTATTTCATGATTCACACTTTTCCTTTCTTATTCAACATCCTTTATTTTACTTAAAACCTTCATTAATATCTAACTGTCATAAAGTCCAGGGAGGGCTTGATAAAATAGCAGGGAAAAGTGGGGCTGATGGATTGAATTTAAGAGGAGGGATTTATCTGTATAAATCCCTCCTTTCAGGGAGTTGTTTGTATGAATTCCTCATTTAGTATATGTAATCGCATGAGGCCGAGTAGAATTAAGGATAAATTTTCACGCGTATTTTCAAAGTTTACACAAAATTGCCCGAGTCGCGCAGCGACGAGAGCAATATTGTGAAAACTTTGAAAATACAAGTGAAATTTATCCTTAATTCTACGAGGACTCAATGCGTTTACTTGTTTATAACACAGAGGGCAAAATTTTCGGAAAACTTTCCACGCACGTTGAAACACAATCAGCCGGCCCTCAGAATCAAAGTACCCGCTCGTAAACAATTTACCACTCAAGCAGTTTAACTGTTGCTCAGCGCGCAGAACAAGAAAGACTGACAATTATGTACATCTTAAGAGATAAATACAATTCTAGTTCATTGAAAAACACACTTAAACACTTAAAACTCACACTAAGTTAATTTTATTCACCTGAGTTGCGAAGCTTCCTCTCGGTGGAAAAATTATCGACCCCATCGCTCCAAAGTTTTCAGTAGTTTTAAAACAAATAACCATTTGCTGTTTCCCGTAACACACATAGATTCACCTTTTGGAATTTCTCTTCAAGCTTACACCTGATTTCCATACCATTTTTACCAACTAACACGGTTTAAACTCATCAACAATAGATGAGCTTGGGGAAGGTGCCTGGAAAGATAGTGGAGCCTTGAGCACAAGAGCCGAGCGCGTAGGGTAACCATGACAACCCTGTGAGCGGCAACCACCAGGCACCGTCACACTGAAAAAACAGTGGAACCATGATACTCACCTTATACTTACCAGAAAGGGAGGGAGGGCAGGGAGCGAAGCCGCCAAGCACAGTCGAAACGGCAAAAGTGCACGTGAGAATGAGCTGACCTCGAAAGCCGAGCTGTAAAACTACGCGACCCCCTGCAGACCCCCAATCACTGCGCATGACCACGACGGGGGAGGCCGCTGACCGGCATTGTTTAGAGTTTAACTTAGCTTAAATTGCATTTAACCACATTTAAACTCATCAACAATAGATGAGCTTGGGGAAGGTGCCTGGAAAGATAGTGGAGCCTTGAGCACAAGAGCCGAGCGCGTAGGGTAACCATGACAACCCTGTGAGCGGCAACCACCAGACCTCGCCCTCCAAGCATGGTGCTTGAGGAGCGACGGGCCCGCGAGCAGGGTGGGAGAGGGACCGAGACCCCCCAATAGACTTTCCAAGCACCAACCCAACGCCGGCCAGCGAAAAAAAAAATATATATAGAAATATAAATAACGAAGCATACATACCAACAAATGACGCGCAAACCTGCAGCCAGCCACAACAGGACAGTACCACAGTCCCACTGTAACGGTCTGGACTCTTATGACTGGCACCCCATGAAGAGAGCAGAGCCACTAGTAGCCACCCAAGGCGTATTGTTGACAGCAGCACAAAAAGGCGCAGCGCCTCCCGAATAACATCAGTCAACGTGCGCTAGCCACGCACCAGCACAAAAATAGAGACCCAGGCTCCCGAACCGGTCCCCACACGAATAAATGACTGGACAACCGTCTGGTGGGTTAAATGGCAATCAAGATGTGACACCTGCAGTCAACTGCTTTGAGAGTTTCGATAAAGTCTCTGCCGGAGTCCGAATGTAAGACAAATAAGCAGAGCTGGTCCACCGTCCCAAGCCTGAATTTGATGATCCGGGATGCCGTTACGGGCTGCTACTGTTGCTGCGCCAATACGGAAACTGTGGCTAGAGAAGTTGCCAGGGATACCAGCCGAAGACAAAATGCGACGTAACCAATCTGTCAGGAGAGCTCGAGATAAGGGGCGACCGTCCTGAAGCAGAAATAAGGGGCCTGGTCCATTGCCCCTTATAGTCAAATACGACAACTAAGATTGGAGCGCGCACAGTGGATACGTACCTCTGCCTATGTGCACAAAACACCCTTTCCTAAACGGGTCTGTTTTTGATGCCTTAATCCTAACGCGAAGGCACGAGGGTGAAGAATAAGAGTCCACAGAGATATCGGCCACACCAAGATGGATAGATGGCGAGAAACTGGCCAAATTGGGGACGGTGAACTCTGCAGAGCGGAGAAAGCCAAAATACGCTAGGCAACAGGCTGCCCAAAACAAGCAATGATCCGGAATATTGAAATCCAGCGCTTTGAAAATAACAACCATGACATCGTCAGTAATAGGTAGCCGTCGAGAAGAAGCATCACCCTGGGTTCGCTTTACGCCTCGAAGCACCCGCTGCAACCTTAGGCAATTGACGAGAGGATCCGGAAAACCCTGATCGATGTGCAGCGAACGCACTGCAGAAAGATACACCTTAATGGTGGAGTATTGCACTGTGCTGGCCAAGAATGTTGTGAAAAGGCATAGCGTCCATTCATCCACCGGGCAAGGGGAACCTGAGGGATGAATTTTACCAAGCTGGATGCAAAAGTTATGAAACTTTCTCTGACCTGATGCATACGAATTCCGTGTCGAGGATGCCAACCCATGTACCAGGAGATTGTGGCACTGAGCCTCTAGGGTGGAGATATCAAAAGATCCCATAGCTGTTGAGGAATTGGAGCAGGGTGTGGTAAAGCCTCGGGCGCCAGACGCCGAAACTCCTGCCAATGGAAACGAGAGAGAGCATCAGCAATCGAGTTATGAATGCCAGGTAAATGTACAGCTGTAAAGGTAAAATTATATCGAGCTGCCGCCGACAGTAAGTGGCGCAGAAGCTGCATAATGCACGGGATTTTCGACGTCCTGGACGTAAGAATGTGCACCACTGCCTCGTTGTCCGAGCGGAACAGGACATGGCATCGGTGCCATTGTGGACCCCAAACGTGCGAGGCAACCACAACAGGGAATAGCTCTTTATAAGTGATTGATTGATCGCACTGGGAGGGGCCCCACGCCCCGCTGAACCATTCATTTTTGAAATATGCACCAAATCCCAAGGAGCCGGCAGCATCTGACGTAACCTCCACATCCGTTGATGCGAACATACCCGGGAAAAGCCAAAAGCTCACCCCATGCCAGGAGGTGAGAAAGTCAGACCACCACTGAATATCCTTGTGAAATTCCAGGTTGAGACGAATAGGATGATCACGCGTGCGAAAGCAACAGAGGAGGTCAATCATGCGGCGAAGAAACGTACGTCCAAGCCACACAACTTTCGCTGCGTGGTGAAGGTGGCCGATTAGCGACTCGAGTTGGCGTCTGGTACACCACCGCTTGTTCCGCCACAATTGAATCAACTCCTTAAGTGCAACCAATTTTTCAGCTGGGAGGCGGGCCACTTGCTGCACTGAGTCAAGTTCAATTCCCAACACAGTCAAACAGGTTAACGGGCCAACACACTTGCCAGGATGAAGGGGAAGGCCAAGTGACCTACAAACGGCCAAGGCAGTTTGCAGATTATTGGCGCACTGATTCGAACGTGCTGGGCCTGCTGTGAGAAAATCATCAAGATAGTGCATAAGATCGGCCACATTGTACCTATTGATAATGATCCATTCCACCATATCCGCTATCGAGTTAAAAATGTATGGAGCCGAGCGAAGCCCGAAAGGAAGGGCTAGGTCAACGAAAAATTGGCCCCGCCACTTCATCCCTAACAAGTACCGATCCTCGGGGTGCACCGCCACGTTACGATAAGCAGCCTCGACGTCGAACTTTGCCATCATGGCCCCGGGCCCGTGCTTAGTCACCATGCGGATAATCTGGTCGAGTTTGATGTAATGCATAGAGAACTCATCGGCACTAATACCATCGTTTACGCTATAGCCGCCAGGGGAGGATAAGTCAACAATAAGCCGCCATTTGCCAGGTTGGCCTTTTTTAGGGATAACCCCGAAACTGCTTACTTGTAAGTTTGGGATGGGACTTGAAGGAAAGGGGCCTGCCACCCTGCATCGAGACACCTCATGGGCCAAATAATCGTCAATAACTTTTGGGTTCTGGAAGGCAGATGGTTTGTTCCGTTTGGCTGCTTTGAGCCTACGAGTAGGTCGGAATCCCAGGCGAAACCCGTTCTGAAGGCCTTGTAAAACGACGGACACTGCTTGCCGATCAGGGTGCCCGACCAGTTCCGACGCGAATTGTGCCACATTCAGAGGAGAAACCACCGACACAGGATGGAAAAAGGGGCCCCCTAAGGACAAAAGCAAAGAATAGGAAACACTGGCCAAAGGGTGAAGAAAAAACGAATAAATGTGTTTTATTATAAAAGATGTGACTGGTACAAAGGCTACAAAGAAACGAGCCAAACAAACGAAAATGCTTGATGCACCCGCCCGATTAACGAAGTATAGCAAGCATAAGATGCACGCGAATAATCACGTAAAATAACCCCGAGAAACCAAATTATGATAGCAAATCGACTAAGGCGGAATGCCGCATTAACAGAAACGGTAAACAACAAGGTAATTAAAGTTACAACTAGTAACGAGCGAGGCAACAACGCTAGGTTACAACGCAATAACGTCAGAAACAACTGCAAATCGTACGCACGAGCGAGTTGTAGCTACGAACGGCGAATTTAAGAGTTCCTTAAGAGCGGCGGGCTTTTGCACCAGAAGACGATCCTGGGGAACTGTCACGACGTTTGCGGTCCTCGCGGCTGTCCTTGCTGGTACGGCTAGAGCATGCCGTCGCACGATGAGAGCCCGAGCAAACCGTACAGCAATGTGCATATCGGCACGACGCGAAAGGGGCTGTGCAGCGACCTTTGTTCCACGAAATGCAGACCACAGCAGAAGATGACGATCCTAGCGGCTCCGGGTGCTCGTTGGCTTGAGCCAGTGAAGACTCACGTACAGATGAACCCGCGGCGTGAAAATTAAACAGTTGAACATTCATACATGACCAATCTGTCAGGCGAGTGGCGGCAGCATGCTCACGGAAGGCTTGGTCGTACGCGAGCCAAACTTTTCCGGAGAAGTGACGAAACGTGCGTAGGATGAGGAGTTGGTACTGTAACAAATCCTTCCATCGATGTGGGAAGTGAGTTACCAAGATCAGGGCAAAAATGGAGAAAGCCTCCATCCAGGAAGCAATGTCCTCGATCTTACGACGCTGTTTCTTTGGTTGCGAGGTGAGAACAAGGCACCCGTCAAACAGTAGCTGCGGCTCCGACTCCTTCTGCAGCAAGTTCACCGCCAATAACTCGCCCAGGTCCACGTACTTGCCAGCCACGATTTGTGCGACGATCTTCGCAGGCACGGGCGAGAAACCAGGGTGATCCAACAAAGATGGGGGCTGACCGACAGAACGGGCGGCGATATCGCGAACCGCCCCGCTCTGCGACGAGCATACGTTCGTGGTGCTAGCGCTGGAAGCGAAAGACGACATAGAAGGAAGCGCAAAGGTAGACACAAATGAAGGCACAACAAGTGAATGGCTGGGCCTACCTTGGACTGATTGTACGCCAAATCCTGTCCCCACTGCCAACAAGCTTGCGGCTGAACTGGCGAGCGATGGCAAGGCATCAGGAACGCCCACCGAACAAGGCGGCGTGTCCGAACTTGGGATCCCAGCGGTGGAATTCGACAAAGACGTGGCGATCGCAGCAGCACTTGCGGACGCCCGTTCCGCGGCGAGAGCAGCTTGAACTGTCTGTGAGATGAGAGCGACCAGTTCTGGCGAAACTCCAGCGACAGCCGGCCCGGCCGATTGAAGGGAAGCGTGCGAAGCTTGATGCGAAGTTGGAGGCACAACGTTCTCACCAGCCGAAGATGTGGCATTTTGCAACGAAGCCTCTTCTCCACACGAAGCGATCGAGAACGGCGGAGCAGTTTGTAAGCTATTATTCGTCCCACGAGAACCCATCGGAGAAATACAAGCGAAGGAAAGAACACAGCGAAGCCGCCAAGCACAGTCGAAACGGCAAAAGTGCACGTGAGAATGAGCTGACCTCGAAAGCCGAGCTGTAAAACTACGCGACCCCCTGCAGACCCCCAATCACTGCGCATGACCACGACGGGGGAGGCCGCTGACCGGCATTGTTTAGAGTTTAACTTAGCTTAAATTGCATTTAACCACATTAAAAGTCAAACTTAAAAGCAATCCTTGTGTTGAACAACTCAAAATCCGTTTTTCGTTTCAAGACGCCCACAAAATGCAAAGGGTCACTCTCACGCTCAGCCAATCAAATGCGAGTAATTTTGGCACTTGGCCAATCAGGGGTCAGTAATTTTGCCCTCGTCCGAAAGAAAATTCACATTCAGTAGCATTCAGCATTCAATTAGCATTCAGTAATTTTGCCCTCTTTGTTATAAAGCGGTTTATACAGACAGCCCAACTAAGATCAACTGCACTACCTTTGCCAATTTCATCGATGCTAAGACAGCTCTAATTTTTGAAAAATACTTCAAGTATTGGAATACCACCACATATAATTTGCTGCAATTCGGCTAACAAATTAATTCTAAAGGTAGACATCACCGAACATTTTGTTGGCAGACGACATTATCCCATTAAACTTGAGGGGAAGTGTAATTTGGAACCAAGCATGAGTCAGCTAGGCCAGGACTGGGCGGGTTCCTTCAAGGATCTTCGTGCACTGACCCTTAGACCTTGACTTTAGTGCATGACTTGCAATCATTGCATGAGTTAGTTTGAAATTGAACCGGCGATGGTATCCATATGGGATATCGAATGAAACGCATGGGCAATATGCGTGTCCTTGAACTATCCTGGTAACTTGAAATGAAATCATTCGGTGTAATTAATAGTATTAACATAAGTACTTTAACTGCTTTCCATAGAAAGCATTTGGTATTCCATTTACGGTTGGATGTCTTTTAAATCCCCCTAATTCAGTTGTTGGCAGTCGTGGTTTATATTTTTGATAGAGCGAGTAATCTTAATGGTTACTGCAAAGCCAGATGAGAGAACCAGCGAGAAAATCGTCCTCGCAGGGGCTGTTTGGGGGGAGAGCTTGCACACTGACCCACTGGGAGACTTGTAGCTAGCTACGTTGTATTAACTAGGTTGATGGTGACATGCGTCCTGTGTACTGGGAGGATGAGCAATGTCGACAGTGGCGTACAATGGATATGAAATGATGTTGCACGCTGAGGTGTTATAACTACTCTATAATCTGGAGGGAAAGGGAAGAACATCTACGGATTTCAGGAATACTTCTGTCAGTGCGTTTCCCGAAAAAGAACTGCATTCGCTGCCGCGCGGATGAAAAGAGAAGGAAAGTTAATTCAGTTCGAGGAAAGACGTATCTCGCTACCACAAAATAACAATAGCCACGGGCCTGCTCCAAAATATTGCTTACCAGTGATCATGGGCTTGATTATTCCTTGAGTTCACTGTCTTTGTTTTATTTTTGCAAAGAGTGGAAGTGGCTATTCTGGTCTTGCGTCCATCAACATCGGTCGATGTGATCGATCGAGCGATCAATCGATCAGTAATGGTAAATGGACTGAGTGGAGTACAATTCAGGGAGTAATCGGCTGAGCAATTTTAAATCGGCCGAGCGCGTAGCGCGAGGACGATTTGAAATTACGAGCACGATTACTACTGAATTGTACGACACGAAGTCCAGTTACCAATTAATGGTATCCCTAACAAAATGCGAGATTAGAAAATCTACGTGCCGTTCGGGGATATATTTTTAATTATCAGTTTTGCAAGCAGTGGAGAAACAGCTATAAAAAGAACCCATTTCAGTGCACCTGACTGACGCGCGCGCAGCGTAGTTGTCCGATTACAGCTATCCAATTACAAAAAGTTCAAATTGGACAGCTGTAATTGGACACCCACGTGATCACCCTGCAATTACGTATCAAATAGGCACGCGGAGAACCAATCACAATCGAGCATTTTGTTATAGATGCGATTAAATGCTGTAATAGATCCATTTATACGCGTTGACTGCAAAATCAGATCTTGGGTAGTTTTCCCCGGTGACATCTAACGACCAAGACCTCAATATTCTTACAACTTTTTTTTGTCTTATTTTTTATATCGAGTGGAAGTGGCTGCTCCGATTCTATGTCCATCGAGAGCGCTCAATCATGCTCTCCATACGCATAATAGCTCCATACGTGCTGACTACAAAGTCAGATTTAGATTTGTTTTCTCCAGTAACATATTGTTCAAGGCAACTACTGTACATATCAGCTCGCTGGAAGGCCAGTGCAGCACGGTATAATATGCGAAAAGTCTGGCAAACACGGCAGTCGGCTGTTTCAAAACAAAAACACAAGCACACAAAGCATTTTGGGTGAGACTGGCTCTTTAAATTCTTAACTTTGGTAATTGTTACCTAATTCCTTTGATAGATTTTTGGACCAAACTTCTGCTATGCGGCGCAAATTATTTATCGCTGCGGCACTTAACGTGGCATCCAATTTCCATTTAAGGCAAAAGCAGGTTTACTCGCTGATAACCTGTGTGCAGTGAACCTGTGTGCAGTGATAAACGCCTGCGAAAAACCCGAACAAAAACACTTTTAGTGATAGGAGAAAGAGACCCGTCCGGGGATGGAAGAACGAAGGCAGGCATACTTGAACGTGCAGGAATGAGTGCACACATACGTTGAAACATAGTAACTGGGCATAACGGCGAATTGGGAATTTCAACAAGGGGCAATTGCAAATGACGCGACCCGGTCTGATTAGTTTTCGACCACTTAAACGTAACAGTGATACCATGACGTCGATACGAAAACGAATCACTGCAGCTAACTACGTTAGATACAACAGCACGTACATATACTGAACGAGCGAATCCAGAAATGGACTATGTACCCTATTGCACAATACAATATACCGATAAACACGTGTTGAAATAAGACCCTAACTGTAACGTAACCCGACACGATGAAAGACATCAACCAACACGTAAACAACCGAAACAATGATCCCGATAAAGGGAATTAAAAATTTTGAGGCGCTCCCCAAAATAACCCAATTCCTTTGATAGATTTTTGGACCAAACTTCTGCTATGCGGCGCAAATTATTTATCGCTGCGGCACTTAACGTGGCATCCAATTTCCATTTAAGGCAAAAGCAGGTTTACTCGCTGATAACCTGTGTGCAGTGAACCAATGAGAAAGCTAAAAATCGAAGAACGGAAATTGAGCATTTAAAAACACGTATACTCATTTCACCAGGAGATAAAACAATAAGATGAACACAACTACATACAAGTAACGTCTCAGTGAACCCCTAGCCTGAGCCCTCTATACCATCACGAGAAACAAATTATTATTATTATTATTTTTTCTTTATTTGTCCATCATATTTTTCATTATGTTTTTATTTCGGTCTTGAGGCCGCGGGTGAGAAACTAGGTCATCAGTATTCATTCATTTTAAGCGTATGCACGAAGTGCGACGAATGGTAGCGGCATGGCGCGAAATATTCCTGAAAAGGCTCTTCAGTAAAACTTCCAGTTTCTGAATCAGTAATTGCACGTGTGTTAAATCGTGTGCCACGGATATCTTGACTATTTAAAGCATTTTCAAATAAAAAATACTGTCGAAGTCCGGCTTTTTTTACGTTCAAACGTTAATGGAATTTCTTCCTGAACTGACACAACAGGCAGAAGAGATGATATAAAGGAGAGCCTCTCGTTTCTGAACTAATCCTTTGTTAAAATACGTGCCTGATCATGGAGTACAGATTTATGTAGAATTTTCATTCAAGAGTTTGCTCTTAGAAAGTTTTGATTTGATTGGATGTAGTTTTAAATCCCCTTACTTCATGCTTCACACTTTTCCTTTCTTATTCAACGTCCTTTATTTTACTTAAAACCTTCATTTATGTCTAACTGTCATAAAGTCCAGGGAGGGCTTGATAAAGTAGCAGGGAAGAGTGGGTCTGATGAATTGAATTTAGGAGAAGGGATTTATCTGTATAAATCCTCATTGCATGAGTTAGTTTGAAATTGAACCGGTGATACCATCCATATGGGATCTCGAATGAAATGCATGTGCAATATGCATAAACCACAAGTAACTGTTGATTGTTTCAAGTCCAGACGGTTCTGGATAATCGAAGTTCAACCGTTGATATTATCAGCATTGTCATTATTATTGCAATTTATGTTAATATTAATATTGCTATTTTCTTACAGCGTTCCTGAAAAATAAATCTAGCGTTATTGGTGGCCGTAAGGATGTGGGCAGAGGATGTTTGAACAAGACTTACGTGTCCTCGAATAATCCGGGTAACTTGAAATGAAATCATTCGGTGTAATTAATAGTATTAACATAAGTACTTTAACTGCTTTCCATAGAAAGAATTTGGTATTCCATTTACGTTTGGATGTCTTTCTGCACTACCCTTTCTGCACTACCTTTGCCAGTTTCATCAATGCTAACAAGGCAGCTCCAATTTTTGAAGTAATATATCAAACACGAGAAAGAGTGTTTCATCAGGATATCCAAACCCCGAGAAGTGGGTTGAAAAAACGAGGCGCAGCCGAGTTTTTTAACCGAGTTTGAGGTGTTTGGATACCTGATGAAACACTCTTTCGAGTTTTTGATATGGCTTCTCAAACCATTAATAGTTCTTGGAGAAATTCAAAGCAAAAGTTTGCAAAATTTTATGCTAATTAAGATCCAGTCTCCAAACCGCCGTCACGGTAGTGATTTCCTTTGTTTTCTCTTTATGAATTATTAAGGAGTTTGAGAAAAATACTTCAAGAAGAATACCACCACAACTAATTTTCTGCGATTCGGTTAACTAAATAATTCTAAAGGTGGACATCACCGAACATTTTGTTGGCAGACGAGATTATCCCATTAAACTTGAGGGGAAGTGTAATTTGGAACCAAGCGTGAGTCAGCTAGGCCAGGACTAGGCAGGTTCCTTCAAGGATCTTCGTGCACTGACCCTTAGACCTTGACTTTAGTGCATGACTTGCCGTCATTGCATGAGTTAGTTTGAAATTGAACCGGCGATGGTATCCATATGGGATATCGAATGAAACGCATGTGCAATTGCCTATAAAACCACGGGTAACTTGTTGATTGTTTCTGGTCCAGACGGCTCCAGATAATCGAAGTTCAACCATTGATATTATTAGCATTATCATTACCATTGCAAATATTTATGTTAATATTAATGTTGCTATTTTCTTACAGTGTTCCTGAAAAATAAATCTAGCGTTATTGTTGGCCGTAAGGATGTGGACAGAGGATATCGGAAGACTTACGTGTCCTCGAATAATCTGGGTAACTTGAAATGACTCATTGATGTAATTAATAGTATTAACACAAGTACTTTAACTGCTTTCCATAGAAAGAAATTGGAATTCCATTTACGGTTGGATGTCTTTTAAATCCCCCAATTCAGTTGTTGGCAGTCATGGTTTATATTTTTGATAGAGCGAGTAATCTTAATGGTTACTGCAAAGCCAGATGAGAGAACAAGGGAGAAAATCGTTCTCGCAGGGGCTGTTTGGGGGGAGAGCTTGCACACTGACCCACTGCAAGACTTGTGGCGAGCTACGTTATATTAACTAGGTTGATGGTGACATGCGTCCTGTATAGTGGGAGGATGAGCAATGTCGACAGTGACTGAACTTGTTCAGCTCACTTAACCCCTAAGGATGATGGATTTGGCAATGCATGCACGTTGGCGCGTTTTGAAATAAACTAATTTGCTTCAACATTAAGGTCTTTCTAAAAGTTGTTGGCTGTATTTTATTTGCAAATAATTGTTCAAGGTAGTTTGCATAATTACATCGTTGATTGTTACACGCCCAGACGAGTTCGGATGATCGCTGTTCAACGGTTTGTAATATCCTATTATCATTTTTATTATCATTGTCGTTATCGTTATCACACTAATTATTACCACTACAATTTCTGTTACTATTGATATTACTTTTATTCTTACAGTGTTCCTGAAATGTAACTCCGTCCAAATCAATGATGAATCACTGCAGAACGACACAGACCATGGGAGCAAGACGAACTTGTTCATCAACTATCTACCGCCATCGATGAGTGAGGAAGAATTGAAAAACTTGTTCAGTGAATTCGGTACCGTGTCGAGTTGTAAACTGGTACGGAACAAAATATCCGGAAAAAGCCTTGGTTACGCGTTCGTGAACTATTTGGAGCCAGAGCATGCGGCAAACGCGGTCCAAGAACTTAACCAGTTGAGAGTACAGTCGAAAAACATCAAAGTTAGCTATGCCCGGCGGTCTTCCGAGGACATAAAAAATGCCAATCTGTACATAAGTGGACTACCAAAGACAATGAGTGAGCAGCAGCTAGAGATGCTCTTTCAGAAATACGGTGAGATTATTACATCGAAAGTTCTAAAAGACGAAAATAAACTGAGCCGCGGCGCTGGGTTCGTCCGCTTTGACAAGCGCTCTCAGGCACAAGCTGCGATCGACTCGCTGAATGGAGTGCAGTTGCGGGGTGAAAAGCCCTCAGAGACATCCAAATTGACTGTGAAGTTTGCCAATCCCCCAAGCAACAATCCTCAGATTCCTTTTGTCTTTCAGTCACCGCTCAACCTAACACGACCGCAAATTTGTGGAAATGCAAGATCACCGTTCGGTGCCAGCGGGGTAGGACCGCTCTATCACCAAGGCGCGAACTTTCGCTACTCACCGAACGCACTTGTGCCTGGTAGCTATTGTGTATTCGTGTACGGCTTGCCTTCAGAAACAGACGACGCTGGAGCTGTTAACGTTGACCCAGAGAAGATTTTGTATAAACTGTTCGCGAAATACGGAGCAATTTCTGATGTCAGAGTCAAGAAGGGCCGGAATTTTGGCTTCGTTAACATGCAAAATTATGATGATGCGCAACAAGCGATCGTCGGCTTGAATGGACTCCGGATTGCCGGACATGAAGACAAACCTCCTCTTCAAGTATCGTTTAAGATGCCAAACGTTAAAAAGCAATAATATGCGAGCACTTTGACAATCTTGAATTCAAATCCTTGAAGGAGCACGCCGTACTGCCAAGAAAAAATGGCGAATCAATCAGAGACTCGCCCTTCCGTTCCACGTCAAAATGCTACCAAAGCTTTGATTTTTCCCCTTTTTGCTTACTACACGAACTTGAAATTGGTGGCCATAAACAGGACTGTGTGGCAGTGAAAACATTGTTTACGTTTTTGGAACAGTTAATAAGAGCCATAGAGTCTTCCCAGCCTCCCTCTCTGGAGTCAAAGCTCCCTGCAAAGGAGAACACTGCAAAGGGTGTAAGCCATGTGAATTTCAAACCTGGTTCGCAACGAAGATCATCTATATCTGCATTATGTGCCTCTACGCAAGTCAAGGAGTGCAGTGTTTGGCGAGGGGATCATCATGTGTGGTCATGTGTTAATTTTCTGTCACTCACAGTCAAGGATAGATTCAGGATGGCATTGTCCAAAGGTCTTTGTTTTCGGTGATTAGAAGCTGGTCATGTGGCTCAAAGTTGTGAAGAACCTCCATGTAAACGCTATCGGGGTCGGCATCATAGTCTCCTTCATATGGATTCGGTCAGTTCTGGGTCTTCGGCCATACCATCCTCATCACAACCTCCCTTGGAGATAGCATCCTTATCTCAAGCCCCTCCCTCGACAGCAGCTTCTTATGTAGTAGCAAGTTCAATGGCAGCAAGTGGTGGTGGAAAAGTTATTCTTCAAACTGTGCCAGCTATTATGTGTGGATCCAATGGTTGCTCCAAAGTTGTTCTATGTTTTCTTGATCCTGGTTCACAAACTTCATTTGTAAGACAGAGTATTGTGCAAGAGCTTGGCCTAGACGAAAAGAGTGTTAGAATTGCCGTGTCTGGATTTGGTGGAAAGCCAGACAATGAGACTCTGCGAAAGAGAATTGCTTTCACTTCGGCACCTGTTGAGGAACCTGGAAAGCCTTGTGGTATTGAAGCACTCACCACCCCAGTAATATGTCCTCCAGCTGAGGCTGTAGATGTTTTTCCTGCTAAGTCAGGTCTCACTTTCAAGACATCAAGTTTCCTGAAGATTTCCCCAGAAGTGAGCAGCAGATTGATGTGCTCATTGGTTTGGACTTTTATTACTCATTTGTAACAAGAGACATTGTGAAAGGTGGTCCCAATAAACCAGTTGCAGTTCGTACATCGGTAGGTTGGGTCTTCTGTGGTCCGACCAGTGTGTCAATGCATGTTCAAGTCTCTGATGAGGAACAGTTTAATGATACGCTTAAGAAATTCTGGGATCTGAGGTCCATTGGTGTTGAACCTGTTGAAATGACAGCCTCGACCAGTCACAAGGAGGCCATGGTCTTACAGAAGTTTAAGGACACACTAGTATGCAAGGATGGTCGTTATAACGTTTCGCTTCCATGGAAAGAAGAGAAAACGGCATTGAAAGATAACTACAAGCAAGTAGAGAGTAGACTGTGCAATCTTGAAAAAAAGTTGCTCCAAGATCCAGCCAAAGCCAATTCCTACCGAGAAGCCATTAATAAGTACGTGGTGGATGGAGTAGCAGAAGAAGTACCCCTTGAGCAAATTGCACGGTCTGATGGGCGTCCTGTGTTTTACCTTCTACATCATGCGGTCATCAGAGAAGATAAGCAGACAACTAAGACTAGGGTTGTGTTTGATGCCTCAGCCAGAGATAGTAATGGCAGGTCTCTTAATAGTTGCTTGGAAGCGGGTCCTGCATTACAGCCAGATTTGGTGGAAATTCTTTTGCGCTTCCGCAAAAATCAAGTTGGTATTATGGGTGACATTGAGAAGATGTTTTTGCAAATCCGCCTGAAAGAAGAAGACAGGGACTCACATCGTTATCTGTGGAGAAATCTAAACACTGACTCTACTCCTGAGATTTACCGAATGACGAGAGTTACGTCTGGAGTTATTTGCAGTCCATTCCTAGCCATCTGCACGACTCAAGAGCATGCTAGAAGATGTAAAGAAACATTTCCCGAGGCATCAGAAGAGATCTTGAAGAACACATGTTGATGACTTTGCCTCAGGGAAAGATGGAGTACATGAAGCACTAAGATTGCAAAGAAGTTCCACAGAGCTTATGGAACAAGCAGCTTTCAATTTGACAAAATGGTCAAGTAATTCACCCGAGCTTAGGCAAGCCATACCTGAGAAGGATAGAGCATCAGAGGGTCTGATCAACTCAGAAAGTGATCTACCAGGAGTCTATCCAATCACGAAAGCTTTGGGTTTAAAGTGGGAAACAAGTTCAGACAGCTTTGTCTTCATGAATGACATGAACTCTCTGAAATCAAGCCGAGAGACATTGTACACCAAGAGAGAGGTAGCATCCTTAGCCGCTAAGGTATTTGATCCAATATGGTCTCATGGCACCTTTTACAGTAAGGTCTAAGTTGCTGCTTCAGAGTTTGTGGACCCAAGGTGTTGGTTGGGATGGTGTAATACCAGTAGAAACCTCAGTGAAGTGGATTCAGTGGGTTCAAGAGCTTTCAGAGCTCAAGCAGCTTCACATACCGAGGTGTTATGTTGATTTGCCATTGAGTCAACACTCTATGGTGGAGCTACACGCATTTGGACATGCGTCCGAAGTTGCTTATGCCGCTGCCGTTTACCTCAGAGTTGTTCCTGAAGAAGGCAGAGCATCCGCCAGTCTTGTGATGTCTAAAACAAGAGTGGTTCTTGTTCGAAAGATTACCCTTCCACGTCTAGAGCTGATGGCGGCTATGGTTTCTGCTTTACTGTGTACCTATGTCAAAGGTGTCATTGATTGTCCCATCAGCCGTATTGTCTGTTGGACAGACAATTCTTTAACGTTACACTGGATTAGGGGATCAGCCACCCAGTGAAGACCGTTTATTGCTAACCGTGTTATTGAGATCCAGTCAATGTTTGATCCCAGCGTTTGGCGCTATTGTCCAGGATTGCACAATCCAGCGGACTAACCTACACGAGGTTTATCTGTGAATCAGTTGTTGGACAGTCAGTTGTGGTGGAGAGGGCCCTCGTGGCTTCAAGAGTGTTAAGTAGATTGGCCGAAAGATTTCAGGTCCCAATCTTCAAATGATGTTGTTGAGGTGGAGAGAAAGAGTAAAGCAAGCGTTAGTTGTGCTGCCCAGCCCAAAGAGTCAGTTATTGACTTTGAAAGGTTCAGCAAATACAGTCAGTTGCTGAGAACTGTTGCTTGGATCAGTAGATTCATTCGCAACCTGAGAGGCAAAGAAGATGAGAGAGTTTTCAACCCCCTAACTGGATTAGAGATTCAGGAGGCAGAACAGTGGTTGATATCCCAGATACAAGAGGCAAGTTTCCCAGAAGAAGTTTCTCTGGCCAAACACAATCTTCCTTGGAAGAACAGCAAGCTGGCAAATTTAAGTCCATTTCTGTGCTCCAGCAGTAGTTTCCTTCGTGTTCGAGGGAGAATTCACAAGTCCTTATTACCAGAGGAAGAGAAGCATCCCATTATCCTGCCGTCTAATCATCACGTTGTAAAGCTCTTAATCGATGATGTTCACTGTCGAAAGCTCCATGCTGGTGTTGAGCACACTTTATCAGTCCTACGTTAGAAGTTTTGGCTGATCAAGGGACATTCAACTGTCCGTCGAACAGTGAAGAGCTGCTTACTTTGTCGCCATTATCATACAAAGTCATTTGTGCAGTGCATGGTACCCCTTCCTGAAGACCGGATCAGACCTGCGCCCCCCTGTACCAATGTTGGTTTGGACTTTGCAGGCCCTTTGTATTTGAGAGATAGTAATGATAAAGCGTACATTTGTCTGTTTACCTGTGCAGTTACCCGTGCTGTACACTTGGAGTTGGTGAGCAATATGACAGTTGAACGATTTCTACTTGCGCTAAGACGCATGATTGCAAGAAGAGGAATGTGCAGCATAATTTGGACAGATAATGCAAAGACATTCAAAGGTGCTAACAAGGAGCTAGAGAAGTGTTGGAGAGTACTGCAAGCTGATCAAACCCAAGTGGTACTGTCAGAAAAGAAGATTCAGTGGAAGGTTATTGTGAAGAGAGCCCCATGGTGGGGTGGGTTTTACGAGCGACTGGTGAAAAGTGTCAAGACACCTTTGAAGAAAGTCTTCGCAAAAGCAATGTTGGATGCTGAGCAGTTAACTACAGTTTTAGTTGAAATAGAGGCGCAGGCAGCTGAATAGCCGCCCATTCACTGACCTTGGTGCATACCCTGGCGACTTCAGCATCTTTACCCCTGCACATATTCTAATTGGCAGAAACCTACAGGCGTCACCAAAGAAAGACACATTTGCTACAGAGCACACGTCGAAAGCCATCACCAAACGATTTCAGTATCATCAAAGACTTGTGAGTGGCTTCTGGAAGCGATGGAGTGCTGAATATTTAAGGTGACTGACACCCGTCAAGAAATGGTCAGACATTAGTCGTGAAAACACACAGGTGACCTGGTCCTTGTATGTGAGGATCATTTAGCAAGAGGTCAGTGGCAACGCACACGAGTGGAAGCTACCCATTTAGGCCGTGATGGTCTGGTTAGGTCCGTTACCTTACGGATGCCATCTGGAAGTGTTACACGCCGGCCACTGCAGTGTCTTCACCTATTTGAAACCTGTGATGCAGATTTAGCAGCTGAACTTGATTGAACTTAATTGAGACATTGCTGAACATTGTTGTTTTACTTTCTTAACTGAATTGACTTTGTTGAACTGTGGTGCACTCCTGCATCGGGCGGGAGGATGTTCGGAACTAAAAGTTACCGTCTTGCTAGATGCATGGACGTAGGCATGGGTCCGAATTAGTTTTCAGGGGCTTGGACCCCCCGATTATTGCTTCCAACTCAGATTTTCCATGTGCTCGGTGATGTTTTTCGCTCGATAAAGTTCGTTTAGCGTTGTGTTAGAAAATAAATTGTTTCAATCAGTATGGGCATCTTAACAGCCGCGAACAACCCAAGAGAATTTAACCCCTCTCTATGCCTGGGAACCACGCTTTGTGCTCAGTTCCATAGGCTATTTGAGCCAACTTCGTGAATGCAAATACGAAGTAAATCATTGCTTTGTGATCAGGTGCATTTTTCACGAAACAAGGGCTTCGAGCCGAAACCACAGGTTCTCTTTACTGTAGTTTCGGCTCTCCCGTTGATGTTGCAAGAAAGCGCATTATGGTCCTTTAACCAGCCGTTTTCACTCACTCCACCTCCGACAAATAAATGTTAGCACGACTCAACATATGGGTCTGTGTGGTCACACCCCAATGTTTTTACTTGGCTCAACGGACTAAAATTGTGACAATATTTTGACTTTTGCGTTACTGACTGACGTAATGTTTCAAATATGATGACTCAGCGCATCTGTCTTATCGCTTTGAATATTAAATTTTGTTGAGCATGGAAAATTAAACTTAAAAGTTGAATGTCAATATAAATTTGTCCACAACTGAATATGATTATGCTGAGAAATCAAACAAATCGGTTCAAAAATCAACGAGTAAAGCGGAAAAATTAAAAATACTAACTGGTACATCCTTCTGTACCGCGTATGCTATCCAAGAGAATCGATTTATCGATCGAGTAACAGAATTCCAGCTAACATGATGAACCCGTTCATTTCGCTTCGTGTTCACATGACCCTATCCGCTCTTAGTTAGTCCCAGTCACTGACATCCACCATTTTCGACTCCAGAGCCTTCGGTCGTTGTTTTATTGCCGCGCAGGACAAAAACTACAAGAGCACTGGGGTCCAGATGGAGATCCACGTTCTGTACGTCTCGTTTCGTACGTACCAGTCCTACTCTGAGAATTGACGTCTTCTGCGTTTTCCCTCCTTACATAACCCGACTTCGTCGGTTAACAATGATTGCTTTCACTTTAGTGTCGAAGATTTTAATTAGTTTCCTTGGGGAAAGTTGTCTTTATTTAAGTTATGTTTTCGTTCGATCTTTCCTTTTGTCTTCTGTTCAGTTCCCAAGTTATAAATGTATAAATTTGCCAAGGTAAATCCACTTCAACAAATTTTCTCTTTTATATTCCGCGAGATAGAAAGGCAGCCAATTTACTTTCAGTTCTGTTTATTTTCTCAGATTTCTAATTAAGGCAGTAGCTTTTGCGCAAAATGTTAAGGGATTGGCCCAAATTTGTATTCAAGTGGGGTAGCAAACAGTAGTTGCAGGAAGAAAAACGTGGAACTCTTGGTGGAAAAAGAGGCAAGCTTGAGGAATACCAGCAAGGTAATATGTCTTTAAAAATAGGCACTCGCGGAGTGCATGTGGCTTACTGGAACTGTTGAAACACAAAGAAACAAGGAAAGCAAGCTGATAAAACCGGAGAATGATGACATTATAACTATGATTTGCATTTCTTTCAAATAAAGATGGCGAAGTTGACACAAAGTGCATCTCACCTAAATATGCGGACATACGATTTTGTAGCACAGAATTTGTTGCTTCAGTCAGGGTCCTTAAATTCAATGAGTCTGCCACAGCTTGCATAATAGAGTGGTCAGCCCATGTTCCTAGGATAAAAAAGCAGTCACCCCCTCCACCAACTTCTACTGATCATAATCCATGTCTAATAGTCTAGGAGGGGTACGCAAGGAGGTCAAAATGCTTGCAACAGAATTTTTCTTTTCACAGTACTTACTTTTAATGTACGTACATTAACATACTAAAAGTCAACAAAAATCAACCCAGGCGAAATACCAAAAAGAACAAAATAGGTCGTTGAGCGCCATGTTTTTATGCTAATTAGCCACTTAAAAAAGCTTAGCACCGAAATTTTGCATTTTTTGGTTACAATTAGCTCTAAAATTGGTGAAATTAACCAAAAAAGAGTGTGTTACAGTAAGGCATTCACTTTGGCTCCATTATGGACCGTTTTTGACTAAGTTCTGCGTAAAAAGTGTTCAAACAACAACTCCATGTCTTTACCTTTGCTGGGCAGGGATCTCGACTTTTTAAGAACATACTCACAGTAAAGTAACTAGACTGCTAGCCCTCAACACAACCTCTCGGCCTTGTAGCTTGAACAGTATAATGTCTCCGAGAAGCTTGCTTCTTCCTACAAACAGGATTTGTAGAAGGAGCTTTAGGCTGTTAGGTAAACATGTCACTGCCTTTTCAGTAGTAGGACATTCAATTAAATAATCGAGTGCATTGTACTAGCAGTTTGGATAATTCTCATTGAAACTTGTCCGACCGTCATTGCACTTTGGCAGCTGGTAGTTGTCGTGTAGCTGATACAATATGGAGGAAGCAATGGATCTCCATATCACAACGTTTGCCTTGCTTTTTAAATTGGTGAAAATATTCTTGTCACCGAAATGATCCTCGACTTTTTGCGTGATGTACTGAATACTGTTATACAGTTTCTGCATTGAACCAGTTCCTATATGTATTTAGTTAGTTTACTACTGTTATGTGCTCATCACCGTTTTCTTTGCAATATTTTACGACAAGGCAGAAGGATTCGTTTTCGTCTTTGGAAAGCAAGCATTCTAAGTTTCTTACATGGCCGAGACAGCACCGTTGACCCAGCTATCTGAATAGGATTATCTGGGGATTCACTGTAAGTTTATCTCTTCTCTGGGGGCGGGCGCACCAGTGCGGCAGGGTCATTGCCAAAGCAAACGGGAAACTGGTTGTAACACGTAGGTCTCTGAAGCTCTGCAACCCTTCTTTTAAAGAGAGTACCTACTTTTCTTTCGTCGGGCCCTCCGTGAAGCACGCTTTTGCAGCCTGACCTCCAGTGATGCTGAGGTGTCGTGGCTGGAGCAGGTGCAGAGGAACGCAGCAAGATTCGCTTGTAACAGCTACAATAATTGCAATGTTAATTTATATGAACTAGTTCCTTCCCTGGGCTGGGAAGCACTAGGAGTCAGGCAATTATATAATCAATCTGTTTTATAAGTTCTACAATGGCCTTGTTCCATGTACGCTTCCAAACAGTATATCTGGCTTGTGTAATACTACATCTATTCGACACCACATTTACACTTTGCAACAATTGAACATCAGTATCTTAGCTTTCAGTTACTCTTTTTTTCCAAGATGCATTAGAATGTGGAATTTACTTCCTAGTCAAGTAGTTAGTGCTACATCTATAAATAGTTTTAAGGCAGCTGCCGGGAGTCAGAACGTTTGAAGTAAACCAGCGGATCTTCATAGACTGTGTTCTGATCGCTGCCCCCTCCATCATTAGGGCAAACTCTTTCGGTTGGTGACTTAATCTTTCTTAATCTACCTATCTAAGGTTGCTTGAGATTTCTCGAGCCAATTTTTTTCCTTTCTTTATACTCAGAACTCAGAATAGTCACGTTTTTTTACTGCACTGATGGTAAACTGCATTTTTGCACAAACATTATTCTCCTTCCACGGTATTACCTTCCTCTTAGACTAGTTTTATTGATGTCTCAAACTCAGTGCTTCTCACCGGAACGCGTTATAACCCCTTTTTTCACATTTCTGGTTTTTTATTTTAGCTTGAATGGAAATGAGGCATTGATTTGTACCTTGCTTCTTGCAACTTGGTTGTGATAGGTAACGCCCCATTTTATTCCTGCATTCCTTCTAGACATATTGTCCTTCCTGAGTGCGTACGTCACTGCCCCTTTCTTCGCTTTTTTAGCTAACAGTAACACTGCCTTTATTCCAAGAGTTTAATTAAATGTCTTCTTGCGGATATCCAAGCATATACTCGGCTTATTTGTTTCACAATTTTGAGTTGCTGTAGATATAAATGCACTGCGGAAACGAATCATGTTATTAAGGTAACTACAGTTATTCAGTATCTCAGTATAAGCTGTAATTATGGAAACTAACTCATCCAGTAGTTCAACATAAGCCGTTCGATCCTCTCGTTCTATGGAATCTACATTGATTGTCATTCTAACGCTATTCCTGATTCCCCTCCAGATACAACATTTTTTAATTTCCAGGGATATGTCGATCCTGAAGCCTTGCATAACTTGCACAAAATCGCCTTACACAAAGTTTATTGTCAACAAGCATTACATGAAATAAATTAAGTTTGAATAGCAGGACTGGCTGGACTTGCACGCCATACGTGAATAAACTCCGCCCGACCTCCCCAGACCTTATAGCCTATCCTCGGATCCAGCACTCCATCAACTAACTCGATACAATACAATACTTTAATAGCTCTCCAACTTCGATTTTCAGAGCTAATTTACATTTTAATATTAATCCAGTAAAACTAATCTCTATCACTATAAATTTACAATATCCAAAAAATAAATTTAAAATATGCTAACTAGGAAAGAAATGGATGAAAAATAATTAAAGTACATTGTCTTCTAACTTCTGCATAGTTCCTGCATTGCGTATCTCTTAAATTCTCTAGTGTTAGTAGAGATGTCTTTACAGCATGATAGAAAAATTAAAAGGAATGCCGAGCAACTGAGGGACGGCAAAGGCGTTATATAATTGTGAGTTTTCTAACTCGCCATGTTTATGTATTACTCGTTTAGTCATTTGTAATTTTATTTCCATCCTTTCTCGCAACGTGATAAAGGATTATTAAAATGTCTCACCGAGGAAACACCTTACACACTATAAGATGCTTTTCTCCTTCCATCAGTGGGCGGAAACATTGATATTGATAACACTTGTTTTAAAAATTTCAAATGTTGAATGCGATTGAAAATGAAATTTTTGTTGCAAAACATACTTGCAATACAGCTAATTTGCATAAAAACATGCGTCTACAGGGAAAAATGATGGAAGATCAAAACTTGGGTTTTTTCGTATTTCGCATGGGTTGATTTTTGTTGACCTTTAGTATGTTTACACAGAGTCCTTGAAGAAAAGGTTTCGGAAAAGAAACATTCTGTTGCAAGCATTTTGACCTCACGGAACTTTATGGCGATATCTTTCCTGGCCCCAGTTGTTCAAAAGTTGGATAGCGCTATCCACCGGATAAATCACTATCCAGTGGATAAGAGTTAGGGAAACCAATTGCGTTATCCACTGGATAGAGATTTATCCTGTGGATAGCGCTGTCTAGCTTTTGAACAACTGGGGCCTGGACTATAAGTAGCCTGTAGTTAAAGAAATCAACGCTGCCATTTGCTATCAATGTAAATGAAGTGCTTTTGTTTGTTTATACAGCACCTGGGTATAATTCAATATCTTCAGACTAGAAAATATTTTTTTGCTGCTATGTTTGTATGTCTAACAGGTAAACTGTCTTCTCTCTGAGTGTATCTGATATTCCACCATTTATAATGTGTTGCAAGGCTATGTAAAACAGATGAAACAGGAACAGACTTTCTGAGGGCATTTTTGTGTTTCCTTCTCAATTTTCTACATTTCAACGAATGGAGAATTTGTCGCAATGGTATCATTTGTCCCATTGCTGGGATTATTATTTGTCTCCCGAAGGAGGTTAATTAGAGTCCGATCAAAAAGGTTCTGGATTGCGGAACACTCGACAATGGGAGACAGGACAAGTTGCATATCATGTCTTGGATGATCGTTTGCAAACAAACACTTCAATTCTCGTCGATTCTCTCCGCTAAAAAGTTTCCTTGTAGCGTAAAAACACCTGAAAGACTCTGCCAACAAACACTCGACAGATTCGTCGGAAGCTGTGACCGATCAGTTTTGTAAAACAGTATGAAATCATTGCACAGAAAGGCCACTTACCCAATAGTGAAACTCCAGTCAAAGTACGCCACAACAGCATGTGGAAATACGTCTATTGATCGTGTCATCGCTCGTTTCATCAAGTCGATAACTCACGAAAGATCACGGCAATGGTACGGTTTTAGGCTCGCTTCTTTTCTTCTTTTGCCTTGCGTTCCGCGGCCGGCGATGGAGATACCTGCGAGCATCCTGACTGAGGTGGCGAAGACCTGATTGCGAGTGGAACGTGGATTTGAAGACGTTTTTTTAACGAAGGTACGATTTAAATACGCGGAACGAGAGAACAACAATTTCAGATAGCGGACAGAGCGAAAGCTATAACAAGCACGAGGACAAGAACATGTGCACGACCTGTATTTATAATTAACCTATAGTCTCTATACTGTTGTTACATAATCCAAGATGGCGGCACGACGCAAAGAGCCTGGGGACGAGGTTGCTATAGACATCCCCCGAGACCCAGGGGCAGATAGTCGGGGCGAGAGACAGATAAAACGGGCGAAATCGGTGCGAGCGACAGTTTACAAGACGGGCGGGAACAGCCCCTGGGAGGATACCTTTAACGGACTAGTTCAAGAGCCCATTTGCGTTCTTGCTTCTGATTGAGCACAAATTTTGAGGCATTGTATTTTTTGTGCCCAATCAGCGATCAGCTTATTTCCCCGTTGCTTTCCTGACGTCTTATACAGAGTGTAACTTTGCTAAATCTTGTACCCAGTTCTCATTCACTCGTGCGTACTGAAATCAACATTTTGTGTCGCTCGTTCGATAGGCCAACCATCGAAGAAAGTTTTAGTAATATGCGAACCCAAAAAGTCAAGAAATCGAGAAAATTTGGCAAGGACAATCAAGGAAAAAGAAAAAATAAGCACGAAAATCAGAATAAGGTATTGTGAAAACTTCACACCTAAGGTGTGAACATTTAGTGCAGTTTGGAGCAAACGCAAAGACAAGGGTTGTTTACCATTTACACGGGTAAGCCGGTCAGTTTACCGTTTGGGTGGGTTTGGGCAAATGGTAAACAAATTTCTGTATTGGGAAAATTCCGTTCGAGACTGGCGCTTACCATTTGCAGAAATCCCTTCCACTTACCAAAAAATTTGCACGACGGCGACGGCTAACGAGAAGGTCGCAAAACAAAAGCTTTGATTAACAAAACAACGACTCTGCACGTGCGATATTTTTGGTATATTTGTTTGCCGTTCCGTGCACAACTACAACGTGAAATGACCAAATTCAACGTTTTGCGTAGAACGCAAATAATAATAATAATAAAAATAATAATAATAATAATAATAATAATAATAATAATAATATAATAGTAATAACTTTATGCACGTGTCAAGTGATCTAGCACCCTCTAAAGACAGGGGACACAGCTATTTTCTAATTAATTTTCTAAATAAGTTCTTCCTGAACTGATACGACGTCCTTACAAATTCAGCTCCTGGATAATTCGACTGCATTAGACAGGTTAAACGAGTCTGAATAATCGCCAAGAAGGTTCAAAGATTGTGAAGTCATTTTAAAAGTGACGTTTTCCTTCCCGTTAAGCTCCCTAATAAATTGTTGTTGGGACAGAAAATGGCCGCGAAAGCCTGAAACTGGTATCAAAGATTAGGTTTGAACAAATGGTACACGAATTTCCGTTTGGATCATTCCGTCCGGAAAAACAGGACTACCTTTTCAGACGTTCCGTTGCTCCCGGAAATTTTCCTCTGAAACGACCCGAAAATTCGTGTACCATTTACTTTCCAACAGGAATTTCCGGAAAGTTGTTGTAAATGGTAAACAACCAAGATGTCCTAGCTGCGTGCTTCACACGTTCACACCTAAGGTATGAACTTTTCCAGTACCTCGATATGATTAACGTACTCGATTTCTTGGCTTTGTGGGTCCCATTTTACTGAAACTTTCTTCGATGGTAGGCCTATTGAACGAGCGAGACGGAAAGTTTATTTCAGCACGCACAAGTGCATGAGATCTGGGTACAAGATTTAGAAAAGTTACACTTTTCACAATTCACAATTCATTCACACAAAATTCACAAAAATGCACAAATTATTAAATACAAAAATTATTACATTAAATTACATTAATTGACAATAAAAACTAACGGCAAAAATTCACGACGTTTCGACCGCTCTTCGGTCATTATCAAGCGAAATGTTGAGAATATGAATTTGCATAGATATATAAAGTGACAAAGGGGCAAAAATATGTAAGGAAATGTATGAAGTAAAAATATGTAAAAGTAGCTAAAAGTATGTGTAAAAAGAATTTGTACATTACATTACACTCTGTATAAGACGTCACGAAAGGAACGTGGGAATAAGCCGATCGCTGATTGGGCACAAAAAATACAATGCCTCAAATTTGTGCTCAGTCAGAAGCAAGAACGCAAATGGGCTCTTGAACTAGTCCGTTAAAGGTATCCTCCTAGGGGCTGCTCCCACCCGTCTTGTAAACTTTCGCTCCTACCAGGCTTCTGTTCACACTGATTTCGCCCGTTTTATCTGCCTCTCGCTCCGACTATCTGCCCCTGGGTCTCTGAGGATGAATCCAAGATGGCGGCAGCCACAGACTCGTACCCAGTCACTTTTAGTGAGTCTGGGGGAAGGGGAGAGAAGATTGGATTCTATTGAGGCGCGCGGGGTGACATGGGAAGGGGCGAAGGAAAAATAGCGACTGGCAGATTTCGTATCAATATGGCAGGTGCTCACGAAGGAAGTTCTTTCTCACGCGAGATAAATAATGCCATAATTGAAGGAAAATTAGCTTGCTCTCATCGCAGTTGTGTTAGAAATAATGTTTTTAATAGAGCGAACGATATTTTGCATCACTACACAGTAAGCTTATAACCCACTGAGCTGACCTTTACAGCTATGTAATACTTTTCGTCAACTATAAATCATAAATTTCACAAATCACTCGCTGAAATCTTTCTTCAAACTAAAAACTAGTTTTCTCAAATAGCAAGGCATTTCTAAATCGGTACCTTGATTTCTCGGCTCGATTTATTTCAAAATTGCCAGCGACAAGCCACAATATTTGCACCTTTAGTGTAAACAGACGATAGATCTTCTTGAAGGCATCGGATCCCGAATTACGACCACTTACTCCTGTTCGCGATTGAAATAGGGCCGGTAACATCTCCCTGCTCTTCGTGAAAAGATTAACTTCCATCTCCCGAATGAGAAATCCAAGTTTCGTCAGAGATCAGTGCCGTTTCCGTGAAAAAAGGAACTGCACGCCTCTATGGCAGAATGCACGTCTCTACCGTACGAAATCTGCCAGTCGCTATTTTTCCTTCGCCCCTTCCCATGTCACCCCGCGCGCCTCATTAGAATCCAATCTTCTCTCCCTTTCCCCCAGACTCATTAACAGCCGACTGGGTACGAGTCTGTTACGGACTTACGGACGGACGGACGGACGGACTTACGCACACGAGGGCAATATGGCCTGCTGGCATTATGCCAGTAAGCCATAAAAATTGTTGAATTCACTATGCTACAAGCTTTATCACTGAGATGAGATTACGCTGACACGCATGATTAAGATTGTTTTTTTTTTCTCGGTTAATTTAATATTTCATGGAGGCAAGGAAATTTTCTGCTAGTTTGATTTCGGTTTTCGCTGTTCAGATGAGTGGCCATATCTTAGCGACTACTTGTATCTTGAACTTCCTGGAAGTTGGCCTGCCCTTTTATGTAATCCTGTTTATTCCAGCGCTCTACTGTATGCTAAAAGTGGGCCCGCACGTTTTGCTGAAAACGACGACCATTTCTTCGCAGTCATGTTATTCCACCATTCCACACGGTCTGCAAAGCGGCGCCGTTAAAACCTGTCAAACCCTCCCAATGGGAAGGAGGTGGACGAAGAGGAGTAGGAGGAGGAGGAGGAGGAGGAGGAGGAGGGGGTAGCCTGCGTAGCTGGCGGAATTGTTTACGCGAGGCTCGCGCGGCGGAGCCGCGAAGGAAATGGGGAGAAGCAATTTGAATCCCGCCTGCAGGAAAACTATAATATTCCCGTCCACCATCGGACAGGAAATTCGGATTGGTTGAGAGCTGTGAACACGTCAAATGTTAGACGATCTCTCGCCTTTCTCCCAAGAGAAACCTTAGTTCGATAGTTTCAGCCTGCAGGCATGTAAATGGCATAGAGTCAGACCATGGATAAAGCGTTAAATCGAAAAGTTATTAAGGACGGTGGCCCCTATTGCTAATGCGCACATTTTCTGTGCCTCGAGCAATCATCCCGCGCGATCGCGCGATCCCTGTATGTGCAGTGCAGGTGGTCCGAAAATAAAATTTTAGGTGCATTGAGTTGTTGTTTTTGTATTTCGCTTCCGATGTGGGAGTGTTGGCCCGCAAATGGGGAACGTGAAACCAAAAAAGAAATGGTAGATTTATGAAAGAATCCGGGCTGTCGAAGCGCCAACGCTTGCACGACGAAAAACAAACATCGACACCGGCTTCCAACAAGAGGTGGAACAAGGAAAGTAGCGTGGGAGGGACAACGTTGACTTGGCGAGAAGGTCGACGAATAGTAGAACTCGACTTGTTGGTTGAACAGACTTGTTTTTCAGAGGATATCTGGAAAGCGACCATTTGAAAAGACCACGCAAGCGTCAACCTTTCGGTTAAGTCCTCAAGTACTGCGCTTCCACTTCCACGGTGAAGCAAATTACCCATTTGATTGTGCATTTACATTATAAGAATTGTTTAATTGATAGAATTCCTACATTGAAAATGGTATTCTTGAGATGTTGAAGTGAATGATTGAATGGAATTGCTTCCGAGTAATTTTTTAAACCTTTGGAACAAAATAATACAGCAACTGATTGTGATTTAAAACTCTTTGCCGAAAAACTTGTGCCAATTTTTCCTCCACAATTTACATGTGCTTGGAAGCTTCCGAAATCCTTTTTAGGCTAAGTTTTGCAGGAAACTGCCAGATGCCGTAGCAATACGATTTATTTTAGCAAAGTTGTTTGATGGTTGACAGAACTAAACAGCCAGCGGGATGCATGCGAAGCAGTAAGAAATTCGTTTTTACATTGACAAGTCTGTCGAGTCGTTACCGGCAGCAAGTTAAAACTGTGGGTTTATTAGAGCAACTGTAGTTTCACAAGTACTCTCCTTGAACTTATTTAGCTTTCCAAAGAATGCTGCAAGAAGAGTTGCCGGTGAAAAGTTGTGCTGAAATCTTCTTTTTGAAGAAAAATAGGTCAACGTCACTGTTTCCTCAGTGGTCCGCATTCTGCTTTGCCTTTATGTTTTTCCATTATCGTTTTTCATCTTTTGGCGAAGAACGAGTCGATAACTGCACAACTGAAATGTACTGTATTTTAGAGGCCAAAAAGTTGAGAGGAATCTTAACAATCCATAAATGCACTCCAATTTTTTTTAGCGTGACCAGGATAAAATCGCAGAACAATTTAGCAGTAAAAAAGTATTGTATTTCCGATCTTTTGCAGTGAAATAAAGTAATCACTCTTATTTTTAAGGTACATGTTGTCATTTCTACGTGTGGCATTTTCTTTTAGAGGGAAAGGCAACGTATGTAAGGCTTACATCTGATGAAAAATCTTTCCATTTGTAACTTGTCCTTAAGAGATTAGAAAGAGTCAAAAGAGTAAACAAATTGTGAAGCAACTTCTTGAAAGAAAAACAAAAACGGCACCTTACTGTCCGGGCCGATAGTCTATGAAATATTAAAACAAAACCTACCTCCTTTCGGTATGGAAAAATGTCGATAGCTGTTTAAACTGTAGCAACCGATGGAATGAAAACCGGGTTGACCTGCTGAAGTAGACGAGTAGCCGATTCTGATAACTCTACTGAGCGATCTAGCCAAACGGAATGAGAAAGAACAAATCGAAAACTTGACGAGAAATTTCAGCTTTCGAATACAGGTCAGTTCGCTTCAGAGCTACTGATTCCGATTTAGTGGCATTTCGTGTTATTTGTCACGATCCGGACACGATGAAAACCCACAACAATAACCCGTTTAATTTAGAGTGAGTTATACTTAGCTGCTGTAGATAAGCGACGTGTCATGGCACCTCCGCTGTTAGGCCAGCCTGTCTATAAATATCAATGGCTTGGTCTGACCGACACTGACAATTTGCAGTAGCCTTCTAGAACTTCCAAGTACGTACACAACAATCAAGATTCTCGGCTGCACAACAATCATTGAACAATGACATGAGGAACTTAGGCCATGAAAAAAATTCGCAGCATGTATTCATTAAAAGCGATATTTGACGCGAATCATTTCTGTCAGCAATGTAAAGTGTTATATCAACACGTGCGGTCGGCATGTGTCCGTGCGGTTATTTAACAGCGTGACATACATTAAGATTATGAGAAAAGCGATCACGTCGTAAAGCAAAAATTATTACAGGAAAGAACGAGCGCAGTCAGCGCAAGTGCGGGAATTTTAAGGTTAGTAAGTCTGATTTTCGGTTAACCTTCTTCTGGCTCTGTCGAATGCCAACAACAGAAAGGGTTTAAGTTGCACGATTTGTCACCATACGCCAGGAAACGAGACCCAAAACAGAACCAGAGAATTATTCAGTCTTGTCACGCCGTTTGTAATGATGTGCGTCGTTTCAGTTTTATGATATATTTTCTTTGCTGGACCGCCACCACAGTCCTTTGTGGCAATCAAAACCGGGTGATTTTAGTAGATTTTCCTGGGCAGGCTGTCAAAACAGAATCATAATTTTGTGTGAGAATTATCTGGCGGGAATTTATTACTTATTTACGTAAGCCTGCAAATTCTCCTCGATGCCTCTTAGAAAGATATTAATTTGCTTTACTAAGGTGCGTTGATTTGTATGTAGGTCGAGCAACGAACCCGACATCGATCAGTTTTTTGACTAAGGCTATTGATTTTATGTGAAGAAATGTATGTTAGAGGACGCATGGGACGTGGCGCTTTCAGGACTCCGATTATAATTTATTCGAGCTACACTGGTATCATGTATTAACATTCCCCAGCTTTATTGAGTTTTCCTTTTGATATTTTACTTCCTGTATTTCAAGTATAGAAGGTTTTCAACCTAATTATTGTAGCGACATCTTGGGTAATACCAGGTTTTCTTCAAAACATGATATTGCATTTGTGTTTTGCGTGTAACACAATGCTGGCGGGAAATATGAGGTTTTGAAAATCGTTGCGTCTTAACGACGTGTCCGATCTACGATGCTATGGAATCGAGTCAAAAAGAGACAAGAGGCCTTTGGTAAGTAGCAATCATAATTACGATTTTGTACATACCGTGAGACGAAATATTAGCATCGCGTTCTTTATTCTGATTTCCTTAGATAATATGCTGTACCTGGAAACTTGATCGCTATCATTGCGCTTTAGCTTATTCAGTTTTCCTTGGGTAGAATATACCGGGAAGCGTTAAGTTTAACATCGTGCTTAATCTTATTCTGTCTTCCTTGGGTAGCATATACCTGGAAGAGGAATGTCTAACATCGTGCTTAATCTTATTCTGTCTTCCTTGGGTAGCAGATACCTGGAAGCGGAATGTCTAAAATTGCGCTTTAGCTTATTCTGTCTTCCTTGGGTAGCAGATACCTGGAAGCGGAATGTCTAAAATTGCGCTTTAACTTATTCTGTCTTCCCTGGGTAGCAGATACCTGGAAGCGGAATGTCTAACATCGCGCTTTAGCTTTATTCTGTCTTCCTTGGGTAGCAGATAACTGGAAGCGGAATGTCTAACATTGCGCTTTAGCTTATTCTGTCTTCCCTGGGTAGCAGATACCTGGAAGTGGAATGTCTAACATCGCGCTTTAGCTTTATTCTGTCTTCCCTGGGTAGCAGATACCTGGAAGCGGAATGTTGTCTAACGTTTTAGCTTATTCTGTCTTCCTTGGGTAGCAGATACCTGGAAGCGGAATGTCTAACATTGCGCTTTAACTTATTCTGTCTTCCCTGGGTAGCAGATACCTGGAAGCGGAATGTGTAACATCGCACTTTGGCTTATTCTGTCGTTGCAGCAATCAAAAGCGATCGAGCGATAATAACTGGCTTAAATAGGCGATGTATTGTGTCATCTCGCCTAAGCCTTAGCTTGTAGTGTTTGGTGCTGGAGCAAGGCAAATAATACCCCGAAAAATTAAAATAAAAGTTTTTCGACATTATGGCTCTGTCGTAATCATTATTACCAGCTTAGCCTATTAAATTAGTAAGCGAAGGATGCGATATTGTTCGCGCTCGTTTTTGCCTTCGCGAGGAAAAATACCGCCATTTACGCAGGATACTAAACAAAGTGACTGAGAAGCCAAATTATTTTTATCCGCAATGAATTGTAATAAACATCACTCAGCATTGTCATCTTTTACAGCACACAACTAATTGAAATAACACCTCATCCCATCTTCATGAAGCTACAAGGTGTCAAACCATGGCATTAAGTTACTTATGCAAATTAGCTGAGGGCACATTCAATGTGCCCTCAGCTAATTTGCATAATAGGTTTTGGGCGGCTGGAAGCTCGTCATGTCGCCTAACGGCACTCCGTTATAGTATGTTCTTTGATAAGGCAATTCTAAAATCCCCATACATTTGGCAGTGATAAAATCAATCGATGTTTTACAAGGATTTTTGCTTTGCTGCATTCTTTCACCACGCGTCCCCTCCGCCTTCTTCGGTTCCCAGCATGCATCACTTCGACTTACATTTCAGTTCCCACCAGGGAGGAGAGCGTCAAAAAAATCCTCACCAATGGAAAACTTGCCGTGTGTGAGTTAGGAAAAAGTGAAGTTAACTTTTAAAAATGCACGGTTACCCTTAGCTTTTATGTAATCAATCAAAAGCAGGACAACTGTTAGGTATTGTGAAATTTTTTTTTTCAGAGGAAAATCCGTCTATCAAAAGTTATTTTACAAAACGTTCCAATCTACGAGGTCAAATAATGGCCCCAAGAAGAGGAAATTCGCATACAGAATTCGGTAACATGTTGAGAATTGTATCTGTTGTTATTCATTACACCTATCGCCTATCAGTTTAGACATCTTCATCTCCTACTTAAGTCAAATAATTGCTATCTTTTATTTTAAAAAAGTTTTTTTCCCTAATTTTTAAAAATGCTCAATCAGCACTTTTTTTACCATACTGGGCCTATTTATCTCTGAAAAATGCACGGTAACCCCCCATTTTCTTTTTGGATTTTAACAGCCCTAGGTACAAGTAACAAATCCCACATGGGCACAAATAGGAAAAAGTACCTTCCTATTAGGGGCCACCGTCCTTAAAGGACAGGAAGACGGCTGTGAAAGAATTGCTTGCTGGAAGAGACTTAAGGGCAATTCTACTCACAGGTTTCGGAAAAGTTTAATGTTTACAGACCCGGGTTACAGATCAATTACGGTTTCGCCACTGGAAAGGAACAAAGGCGATCTGAAAATACTGGTATGCTTGTTATTTCGCCGCTAAAGTTTATCCCTTTCTTGTGGAAAGGGATAACCGACCAAGACTCCTGTGTTTCTTTCCAGACCAGAGAAAAAAGAAGAGAAAGGAGGAGAAAGTTTTAATCTTCTACTTGTGACTGGGACGCCAGCGGCAAGTGACTCAAAACGCCACAAAATCAGAAAAGACCACACTAACAGCATAAAGTAAGGTAACTTTATTCATCTGGCTTACAATGTATCAACATTTGAGATCAAAAGATGCAAAATTCAGCATTTTATGGAGTATTTCTCCCGATCACTTGAATCTAACCGAGAGCAGCCGTTACAAAATACAGTGAATGTATGGAGATCAAATAGTCCACGTGACGTCAGGCTGCCTCGAACAGTTTGAATGGTCTGCCTGTGGTGAAGGTTTAAATAATTTTCCATTGAGATAATCGATGTTTCAAATTACAGTTTGCTCAGGGTGATAAAAGTGGGCGGCATTAAAAAAACCCTAGTTTTCCGGCAGGCGGTATTTTCTCGCGGCTAACGCCGCTCATGGTGGCTCCGCCGACAAAACTTTACCTTCGCAGACAATACTGCCAGCTAGGTAGGCTAAGGAGGAGGAGGAAGTTTAATTTGCTACAGCTGATGCAAACGTTGTGCCTTTAAAAGGGAGAAGAGCCTTGTGGACTGAAGAATCAAACGAGTTTTGTCTGTTTTCTGTGTTTACTTCGCCTGTACGATAAGGCTATCTGGTTAGCCTTGACATTGTCGAACACGTCGACGGTTACTTAGTACATGAGGTAAAATTCATGTTGTTTATGACCACACTGCTACCTTACAATTACTATTTTTAGCAAAACATTTGTTCAACTCCTGAAAAGACGTTGAAATACCATCTTAATCTCTACAATTAGTTGTTGGAAAATCTTCCGTGGGAAGTTTAAATACAAAAAGGTCAATGCTATTGTTTGAAGGGAAGTGCAATTAGCTAATCAAGCTAGTTCACAGGCACTCCCAGACTCGTACCCAGTCGCCACTTATTTATTTATTTATCGTAATTCTCGTAATTTCAAAAAATTCGCAGTTCTCGTTGGGCGTCTCTGACATCTTCCAAGGCATTCTTTGTGTCTTAGCGAGTTTTTGCAGTTTTCGTACTTCTCATTGGGTTCCTCTGACACGTTGAAGCTTTTTTGGTACGTTTGTGAATTTTCGCAGTTTTCATAATCTTTGTAGCAGAGTACAATCCTAGACATATCTCATCTCATCACGGTTTACAGACAATAATGAGAATGAGATCAGAGGTCAGCATGTGAAGCCAATCCCCCCCTCCCCCCAACGGAAGCTGTTCTATGGAGTCCATTATTGATCCCACATCACCCGCTCCACCCTCCATAAGTCAAGTGTGGTGGTCAGAGTCAGAGTCCCTTACGTACTCAGTGGTTCTTTAAAGAGCCCAAATTGAAGTTAAAAGGATCGACAGGCCTACGTAGACATCTAACCTTTTGCAGATGTCATTGCAAAGGAGCACTTTCTTCCTGAGACCCTACTGAGACCGGGCTGTTGTAGTGAAACTCGGATGGTGTAGGATGGTAAAAAAACTTTACTTGTAAGTAAGAGCAGGTCAACTGTGACCCGACAATCGACAAACATCTGTCATCTTGGATTTCTTGATTTCTTCCACAGCATAAAAAAACACCACAAATTGACAACTGCCAAAGAGATGAAAGTAAATCTCCTTAACACCTCGATCAAGAATTTCAGACCCAGAAAATTGCCAACGTCTCCTCGTTGGGGAGGGGAATAGGTCTTATTACCCTTCCAGCTCTCTTGGTGCCTTTTGGATTTTTAGTGTTCTTAATTCATTATCACAATTTCCTTTCCGAAAAGCCATACTTCATTATGTATTCAAACTAAATGTGTTGCAACTTATCCCATGTTTAATAGTTGGAAAATTCATCTCTTTCTGTATGCATTGCGTGCCTATTTCTCCCTCCACTAAAGGATACAAACGGCTTTCTGTGTCGGCGAATCGAAAAGGACAGGAGATTTAGGTGGTAGCAAATGAGTAAACAAGACAAAACAAGAGGACCTACTATTTTTAGCAACAATTTTTAAAGGAGACAGCGTGGCTGAGTGGTTAGCGCGTTGGCCTCAGGTTCGAAAGCTGGAGGTTCCGAGATCGAGTCTCACTCCGACCAGTATGCAAGTTTCCCTCGACTGAAACCGTGTCGCGACTGAACATTGACATTTCATATTTTTATTGTTTTTTACGCATTGCATGCCTATCAGTTGTCACGTGATAAGCAGTTTTGTAGCGACCTCGTGGTTGTCGCCATGTTGTGAAACTTGTGAAATAAATGGATGGTTTACGACAATTTACAGTCCTTGTTTTGGTTGTGTTGGATGTTTGAAGCGACAGTTTTTCTGGTCCTTCGACGACGGATGGTTAACCAGTGGAGAAAATCGTGGTATTGGTGAACATTTTGTGGAAATGGAAAGAAACTTGATCGTTTGATTGTAATCAAAACTTAGAATTATCGACCTCATTATAAGTGACTCAGATAGGACACGTTTGGGCTGAAACAAACATTTATTAATTTACAAGCTCAAGTGATTGTCCCCTCCGGGAGGGGGGGGCGAAACTAACAGTAAGATCGCACGCGACTAGAACAACAGATTGAGCACAAGGAGACGCGAACACGAGACTTAGAGTTACGCAACGTGACCATAGTCAATAATTAACCCATTTGATTGTAATCAAAACTTAGAATTATCGACCTCATTATAAGTGATTCAGATAGGACACGTTTGGGCTGAAACAAATATTTATTAATTTACAAGCTCAAGTGATTGTCCCCAAAATTATTGAGATGAATTGGCCCAAACGTGTCAATTAGAAATAGAAAAATTGGAAAAAAATAAAAATAAAATGAGAATAATAATAAGAGTAGTAATCGTGAAAAAAAACGATAATAATAGTAAATAGGATTGTAAATGGACGAGTTTAGCGGCTAAATTGTTAAAAAGAAGACTTTAAGCGTTTGTAAAAAGGCCCGCAGCCATAATGTCAGCCACCTGTGCACGAGTTGACAGGGGCGGAGATAAATAAACCTGGTATGCATCCGAACGCCAATCTCCGTGAAGCTGGATTAAATGTTCTGGAACGCCTACCTGATAAGCGTAGGTGGCTCCACCTCGCCTGAAACTATGTGGGGAGTAGTTGGCCGGATCCAAGCCAAGGCTAACAATAAGTCGCTTGAGAAAGAAAGTGAAATAATTAGCAGTGAGTGGAGTGAAACCTGGACGTCGGTCTGTCGGAAGACAGAAAAACGGCGCAACAGACGGTGCGGGGACCAAGGTGAAATAATGACGAATAGCTGACACAGGGCAAAGTGGCGAGTTGGGAATGCTTGGAAGTGGGATGATGTGAACTCCTTCGTGAAACTGACGTGTTTTGGACCACTTGATACGTAATAAGGCGCCAGAGTCGGTGAATTTGATGTCATGCCGAGCCAGGTGTTGATCAGAGTTGAACGAAGAGGCTGAAGCCGCTACCAGATTTGACTTACGCAGAAAGGAAAATAACGCTGTGGTAAACAAGGCCCAAAGAGTGGCGTGAGACGGTGCGGTCAAATCGAGAGAGCGACGCATGGAAACTAAGATATCTGGTGTGATAGGATGTTTCTGGCGTGGTGAGGAACCCATTGTACGCTTGAGCCCTTTCTTGGTGAGACTCACGGTGAAACTGTTAACTGACTCCGTAGAATAACCCTTGTACAGATGAAAAAGGCGAGCAGCGTTCAAATGGTTCATAACGTAGTCGAAGGAGGACGTTTTGCATGACAAAAAGGAAGCGTACGCCGACAGTGTCTGGGGTGAAGCTGGTAGGGGAGCGAAGGTGAATTGTTCGCAGAAGTGAAGAAAGGACTTGCATGGAGAACGTAGATTACGCCATGTTCCTGGAGCATAGGCGTTGGCTTGAATCGCGGCCACAAGATCGTGGAGGGCGCGTGAAGGCGAAGAATGAAAAATATGAGCTCTCTCGGAGCTCCTGTGAAGGAAAGGCAGAAAACAGGATGTTAGCAGCTGATTTGGAAGGCAAATAACTCAGGTGGACAGTAGACGTGAGTTGTGGTTAGCCTCGACGTGAGCTCAGAAAATCTCTGCTGATGTGTTGGAGACAAATGCCAACGGCTAAGGTGATCGGCGATGGTGTTTGTGACGCCAGGTATGTGGGTGGCGATAACTTCGAAATCCCAGGCTGCGGAAAGAAACCATATTTCACGCAAACAACGTTGCATTCCAGGGGAGCGCGAGCGGCCTGAGTTTAGCGCAAGTACGTTGTTTTCGTTGTCGCACCGTAAAACCAGACGCTGGCCTCGAAGGAAAGTAGCCCAGAGCTTGAGAGCAGCCATAATGGTAAGCAATTCCAGGGTATTGATGTCGTGACCGAATTGATGAAGAACGAAGTGCGGGAAGGGCGTGTGAAAATATTGGCCAGCGAAGAAACCGCCAGCGCCAGTGCCGCATGCGTCGGTGGAGAGATACAGAGGATCATTCCTCCACGTAGAAGTCTTAATGATAGAGACGCCATTGTAAAATGGTAAAAAATAGCACCACCATCGCAGATCAGCTTTGTTATCGTGCGAGAGGGAACAGACAGTAGACGACTTGTGGCCGCGTAGAGTGTCTAAGGGCGTGGACATAAACACCCGTGCGGGACGGACGCATGCCGTGACGTAAGAGATTACTCCAAGGAGAGACTGCAATTCGGCGCGAGAGACTTGATCGACCGATAGGAGCGACGAGCAACGGTTAAAAAGTTCGTGGAGGCGTTCGGGTGGAACAGAGACGGTCATGTCGTCGGTGTTGACCAAGACCCCGAGAAAAACCATCGCTGTGGCTGGAGGGGACGCTTTGTCGGGCGAGGTATCTAGGCCCAAATCAGCCAAGAGGGAGCCCAAGGCGTGGAAAGCGGCGTCTGACTTTTCCGGAATTTCAGTGCCGCCGAAGTCGTCGATGTAATTCGTACAGTGGAAGCCTAATTCGCGGAACATGAAGCTGACGGCGTTAGTAGAGCGTTGGCACATCATGGCGGACGAGCGAAGACCGAAAGGAGGTGCAATGTCGAAATACAAAGAGTTGCGATGGCGGAAACCAAGATAATGATAGTCGCGCGGGTCAATACGTAGTTGTCTATAAGCTCGGCTAAGATCCATTTTAAACAAGTGACAATGGCGTCCTTTGAGGCGAATGATGTCCAACAGAGCGTCGACCCGGGTAGACGTAGTTTGAAATCGTCGCCCAGATAAGTGGCGGTTGGAATTCCAGAGTTGACGGAATATTCCCGAGGGAAACTGAGGTCGACTACAACACGTGGTTTGCCAGTGCGACTGTAGGCGATTTGAAGGGGGTAAGTCGTGAGAGCGTTCGAGAGCGGATTTGACGAGAAAGGTCCACAAGTTGCACCGAGTTGGCATTCACGGGCGAGGTAAGCATCGATAACGTCAGGTCGGGATAGTGCGGAGCCATGATGTTTCGCGGAGGAAATAGGATTTTGGTCGCTAGAGTAACCCACTGGCCAGCCAAATTCGAGAAAGTCACAAAGTTCCGTGTCTGGGTAGGTTGCTAAGCGACTCCGCCATGCGGGAATATTGAGTTGAGAGGGTACCGGGAGACGTAAAGTGACGGCGTTGGGACCAGATGCTGTTTGCAGCTGAGCGTGGAGAGTAATAAGATGCAAGGTTAGAGAAGTTTTAACAGGAAGTCGCTATACAGGATTAGGAGGACAAGAGCCAGTGGAAGTGGAGGCAGGAGAATCTGGAGGGTGATCAGAAGTCCTTCTCGTGGAAGTAGAGAAGTCAGCTAGAGAGGTGTCTAGTCAATCCTTGGAAACTGCATCACTGCGGCCAGGAGGAACAGGAAACTTCCGTATAGGGCAGCTTAGCGCCTGGTGATCCGAGCGCTTACACACGACACAGATGTGCGATTTTGAGCAATCGGATATTGAACAGTCGTCATACCAGCTCCATGCACCACAAATTTGGTGGCGTGCGATGGAAGACTGATATCCCGTGGTAGGGGTGGGTGCTTTGGTAGCGGGTTTGGTGGCCTTGGGGTGAGCTGCGGTGGGAAGACAGGCAGGTAGGAAGAAGGACTGCTTAAAATGTTCAAAACTGTCCCCCCCATTGCACTAGGCCTAGCTCGATGGACAGCAGAACCTTGTAGTGGTAGGATCTGACCGCTGACCACTGATACGTTGACGCGAGAATCATTAACTCGTGAAAATGAGCAATAACGGGTTCTCGAAGAGGCTTGTCTGCTAGCTGCGTAATTATTACTAGGTAACCAGCACAAAATTTGGCAAGCGAGAGATCGACATAAAGCTTAGGCTCACCTGGTGCGAAGATATGTGGCCACTGCTGCGGGTTAACTATCTTCTGGGGAGCCTTCATGTCTCCGAGGGATTTACTGGTCGAGGTCTCCGTTGAACCAGGAGGCAAGCTGACTGTTTTGTTTTCCAGTTGAGCCAATTGGAGGCGCAATTCCAATTTGCAAATTTCGCGGTCGTGATTATCTTTGACGAGCTGAAGTCGAATTATTTCGTCTCGCGTGCTTGGGGGCGTTCCCGCTTGATCGTACTCGGGAGATGGCAAATCCGATGGAAATTGCAAAGAGGCAGATGTGGAATCTGACGGCCGAGTTTTAGGAATAGCTCCTTCTTGTTTCTTCTTGTCTTTCTTGTCCTTTTTTTCTTTCCCTTTAGAATCAGCAGTTGACAGTACGTGGGCTTCTGTCGCGGTAAAGTGCGACGATTGTTGCTCTAATAAATTCCAGTCAAAGTCGGGGCTGAGATGGCGAAGACTGCCGCGAGTGACACGAGGGCTAAGAGACATTGGAAATAACGGCGGATGGCGACGAAAGTTGAAGGAAAAAGGCGAGAAACAATACGAAAACTAAACTAACAGTAAGATCGCACGCGACTAGAACAACAGATTGAGCACAAGGAGACGCCAACACGAGGCGTAGAGTTACGCAACGTGACCATAGTCAATAATTAACCTAAATTTGGCGATCACATGGATCAGCCATCGCACAGCATGGATATGGAAAACGTGCAGTCGACGGAGGTGAGTCAACCGGTGAACTTAACATTGAAAAATAAGAGATCTACAGTTAAAAGAAAGATTACCATTTATTTGAAAAGTTTGGCAGCTTTGATAGAACAGTGTGGTAGTAAAACTCGTATCAATAGAATTATGGCTGACTTGAGTCATGTTTACAACAAGCTGAGGAATTAAACGTTCAATATTTATCGTTTGTACCCGAAATTGAACACGATAAAGTACTTGAATGGTATGATTTTGAGTTTGCTCGAGTTAACGAAGCATTAAATGAAGCAGTGGTCCATTTAGAGGAGCGTGCGAGCGAAGAAGCGTCAGTAGTGAGTTCGAATGTTAGTCGTAAATCCAAGGCTTCGCACAAGAGTGGAAAGGATCCAATTTCAGCTAAAGCGAAAGCAGCAGCGGCCCAGGCATACGTTAGAAAGCAAAAGGAAATTGCAAAGGAAAAATTGCGAGAGATTGAAAGTCAAGCAGAGCTGCAAAGGAAATTGTTGAAATCTAAGGAAGAAGCAGAGAGAGTGCGATTGGAAGCAGAACTTGAACTAGAGAAACAACGTTCGATCTCTGAAGAAGCGCAGAAAACAAGGGAACTGGAACTGGAAGTAATTCGTTTGGAAGTCGAAGCTAAAGCTTTGGAAAAAGAAGCTCATGATCCTGATAACTTACAAGAAAGGTTTTAAGATTTTGAAGATGAAGAGACTATTCCAGCTAGTCACAATCAGGAAAATGATAAAGAGATCAAGCCTGATGAGGTACCTGAAAATCCCATGACATCAGATGTTGCTTACATGTCAACTTCAACTCCTAAGCCAGGAACCAAGCATTAGCAGTTGAAAGTAAAGTTTCAAGACAAAGAAGAAGCCTCTAATAAAGGATTGCATGTTGAAACGCCTGAAAACAAAATTATTTTACGATCATCCCTGGATTCGTTGCCAAAACTGAAGCTTGATTCATTCGATGGGGATCCAATTCGTTGGAGTGATTGGATTTCGATGTTCCATTCTATTATTGATGATGCAGATATTTCCTGCAATGCAAAGATGCAGCATCTACAGAATGCAGTTGTTGGTAGAGCAAAGGAGGCAATAGAAGGCTATGGTTATAGTGGAGAGCTCTATGCAGAAGCCCTTGAGAAATTGGAATCAAGATTTGGAAAGTCCCACATTGTTGTCAAGGCTCACTTGAATCGCCTGCGGAAATGGGGCAAACTTAGTGACGATCGTCTACACGAAGTGCGACGTTTCTCAGATGTCATCTCAACCGCTGTTAAAACCTTTAAGCACCTCGGTTACACTAGCGATTTACAGGCTGCAAACATGGTTGAACATGGTTGTTGACAAGCTTCCTCATTCCCTCTGTGTCAAGTGGAAAGAGTACAGGAGAGATAAAGAGCTGAAACATGCAAATCTTCTGGACTTTGAGAAGTGGATTGAAGTGCAAGCAGAAGTGCATGATGATTTTGACGCCTGGACAAGCAAGCAACCTTTTGTCCCACCTGATCATGAGTCAAAGGGAAAACATCCCGGTAGTACAGTAGTCTTCAGTGCAGTAACACCCCCCTCGATGGCTGGCAACGCCTCTGGAGGTTCTCCACGTTTCAGTCAAAGTGGCCAGTTTACTTTACCTCTATGTGTGATGGGCGACGGAAAAATCACAAGCTACACAGTTGTCCCAAATTTAAGGAGTTGTCTGTTCAGGAAAAATTGGCTAAAGTGAAGGAACATGGACTGTGCTTTCGTTGCTTTGGAAGGCACTGGGCAAATAAATGCAGATTTAATTTGCAGTGTGGTGTCAATGGCTGTACTAGGCTTTACAATGAGTTGCTTCATAGAATTATGGAAAAAGATGATTCCACAAGTGTCCCTACTCCTGAAGAGCCACCCATGCAACCCAGTCATCCAGAACCTTTAGTGGCAAGTTCTCATGTGATGCAAGCTACATGTAATAAGTGGAGAGTTTTACTTCAAGTAGTTCCTGTAACTCTGTATGGACCGTGTGGTCAGCTCAATACCCACGCACTTCTTGACCCTGGTAGTACTTGTTCTCTTATTCGAGCAGACGTCGCAGATCAGTTAAATTTGGATGGTCCTCCTACTTCTTTAGACTTGTTTGGTATTCAAGTCACTTCGCATCTTAACACAAAGCGAGTCTCATTTAACATTGGTCCTGTTAATGAACACACTCGTTATCTGGTGGAAAATGCTTTGGTTGCAGAGAAATTGAATGTGCCTCCTACTTCAGTCAACATGGCAAGTGTTAATCCCCAGTGGAAACATTTAGCTGACATTGAGCTTCGAGATGTGGATTGAGCAGAGATCAAGGTCATCCTTGGAAGTGACGTCACAGAAATCATTATCCCAAGAGAGGTACGAGAGGGACCCAGAGGTTCACCATTTGGAATCAAGACAAAACTTGGTTGGACAGAGACAGGAACTCTCCCAGGATATTCTCGTAATTCAGAATCTGTATGTTTCATTCACGTGGATTCGCCTGAAGAAGAACTGAATGAACTTGTAAAAACTTGGTAGAAAACGGAATCATTTGGGTGCAAGTATGATAGTGATGAACGGAGATCGAAGGAAGATGAGCTGATTTTGGAGTCTCTTGAGAGAACAACCTGTAAAGTTGATGGGAGGTATCAAGTTGGACTTATTTGGAGAGATTCAAATAGCGATTTGCCAGACAACAGAGCTGTTGCAGAGAAGCGTTTACACTTGTTGGAGAAACGCCTTGAAAGTGACCCAGAGCTGAATGCCAAGTACAGACAAACTATAGATGATGATCTCCAGAAAGGATACATCAAGAAGCTGTCTGAACGAGAATCGTCAGAGCCTACTACCCGTGCAAAGCGTTTACCGCACCACCCGGTGCTACATCCCCACAAACCTGGAAAGGTGCCTCGGGTTAGTGATGCAGCAGCCAAATATCAAGGCACTTCTCTAAATGACCATCTGTCCTCTGGGCCTGACCTTTTGAACTCATTAATTGGTATACTAATGCGATTCCGCCAAGAGTTGATAGCTATGTCTGCTAACATCGAAGCCATGTTCAATCAAGTGGCGGTTCCTGAAGAAGACCAATCTGTTTTGCGTTTTGTCTGGAGACGAACTCCGGAGGACAGGGTGGATGTGTACCAATACGTCAGGCACAGTTTTGGTGCGAAGTGCTCCCCTACATGTTCTAATTATGCGTTGCGACGAACAGCTCAAGACAATAAGGATTCCTTTCCTTTGGAAGCGGAAGTAGTGGAGAGTAACTTTTACATGGATGATTTATTCAAATCCGTCCCATCCCTATCAAAAGCATATAGTCTTCAAGATGGACTAGTGAATTTACTTTCACTAGGTGGATTCAGACTGACAAAGTGGATATCAAATGACAAACATTTGCTTAACGCAATCCCTGTGGAAGAACGAGCACAGTCAGTGCGCACTATCGGAGAAGAAGGCACTCTGCCTGCTGAGAGAGCTCTGGGAGTGATTTGGGATGTCCAGAAAGATGTTTTCTTATTCAAGATCAAGCCAAAGGAGTTGGCGGATACACGGCGGAAAGTTGTCAGCCTCACAGCTTCGATCTTTGACCCAATTGGTTTTTTAGCCCCATTCATTGTCCGGGCAAAGATATTTCTTAAGTCGTTGTGGAAACTTCGTCAAGGTTGGGATGAGAAGATTCCGGAAGAATTCCAGCAAGAATGGTCCGCTTGGCAGAAGGAACTGGAGAGTCTAGCGGAATTCTCAGTACCACGGTTCTATCGCCTTTTCATGGCTTCACCCATTTCCATTCAGCTACACTTGTTTGGTGACGCAAGTGAGAGAGCATTCTGCGCTGTTGCATACTTTCGATTTGAGTATCCTGGTGGAAAGAGACAGTGTGCATTTGTAGCTGCGAAGACCCGTGTTGCTCCTGTTAAACCACTGAGTATTCCAAGACTGGAACTGCAAGCAGCAGTTCTTAGTGTGCGGTTGGCGATCATGATCCAGAAAGAACATCCTCCACCCATTATTGGAGTGACAGTAGTGCTGTGATTGGTCAGATTCGTGGAGAGTCGAAGCGACATCCTGCCTTCACTGCCAACAGACTTTCTGAAATTCTTGATGCTTCAGAACCGCAACAATGGCATCACTGCCCTGGTAAACTTTATCCTGCGGACGATGGTAGCCGTGGCTTGAAAGCAGATGCAATTACCCCGAACTGCCGCTGGTTAAATGGTCCAGCATTTCTTCTACTGTCAGAAGATCAGTGGCCTGAAGATATCCCGAAGTCAAAGTTCACCACTGACATGACTTGTGAAACACCAGCTGAGATTAACATGTCAGCTGCGGTTACTAGGAAACTCAGCCCTGAGCTCATGGACTTGTCCCATTACTCATCGTTTGTTAAAGTTTGTCGAATTACTGCTTATGTGCAACGATTCATTCGGAATTGCAGAGGAAAAAAGACAAAAATGGAAACGAAGATTGGTCCATTGAAGGTTCAAGAAATTAAGGAGGCGCAATTGATGTGGATCAAGTCAGTTCAAAGAGAAGCATTTCCAGCCGACATCTGCAATTTAACTGCTGGCCAACCTGTTGGAACGAAAAGTCGCTTGAAGACTTTAACCCCTTTCTTGGATGAAAGTGACATTCTCCGGGTCGGCGGGAGAATCGACGGTGCAGCAATTTGTTATGATGCCAAACATCCAATGATCATTCCTCAAGATCATCAACTATGTCGTCTTGTGATCATGGACTGCCACAAGAAGCTCAACCATGAAGGTACAGAACACGTTCGGAACGAACTGAGATTATTGTACTGGATGCCGCATTCTCGGTCTACTGTGAGGAAAGTCCTTAATGACTGTTCAGTATGTAAGAGAAGAAGAGTCAAGCCACAACCCACTTTGATGGCAAGCCTCCCGAAAGATCGGTTGCAAGTAGCTCCACCCTTTTCGAAGGTTGGCGTTGACTACTTTGGGCCACTCATGATCAAACACTCGCGCAAGCAAGAAAAACGCTATGGATGTCTCTTCACGTGTTTGGTTACAAGAGCGGTACATCTTGAGGTTGCGCGGTCATTGGAGACCGATTCGTTCATCAATGCACTCAGAAAACTTGTGGCGAGACGTGGACCACCATCGGACATCTATTCTGACAATGGCTCTAATTTTGTGGGAGCTGACCGAAAGCTAAAGCAAAGCTTGCAGGAATGGAACCAGTCACAAATTGCTGACTTCCTGTCTCAGAAGGAGATTCAGTGGCATTTCAACCCTCCAGCCGCATCCCACTTTGGTGGCATATGGGAACGTTTAGTCCAGTCTTGCAAGAAAGCTCTCAAAGTTGTCGTCCATGGTCAAGTAGTGACAGATGAGGTCCTGGAGACAGCATTTGCAGAAACAGAGGCCCTTGTGAATAGCAGACCCCTTACCGAAGTCAGTTCTAGTAGCAGTGATTTGGAAGCCATCACGCCGAACCACTTCCTTATGTCCCGTGCGAATCCTGTGCTACCCTGTGGTGTTTTTGCAGACAAGGAGATTTCCAGTAAGAAACGGTGGAGGCAGACACAAGTCATTATCAATCAAGTCTGGGTTAGGTGGTTACGAGAATATCTGCCAACCCTGACTGCTCGAAGGAAGTGGAATCAGAGCACACGTAATGTCAAGGTTGGAGACTTAGTTCTGGTTGTCGACGAGAAGACCCAAAGGGGAGACTGGCCCCTTGCTCGTGTCATAAAGATCTTTCCTGGAAAAGACGACACTGTCCGCGTTTGTGAAGTGAAGTCGAAAGCTGGAGTGTATAAGAAACCAGTCGCGAAGCTGGCGCTGTTGGAAGAGTGTCCTGCCTAATAAATTAGCTGAACACTGGCGGACGAGCGAAGACCGAAAGGAGGTGCAATGTCGAAATACAATGTTGTTCGTTTGTGAGGTCATTTGGACGATTTTCGGCCATTTTTGCTTTACTGCTCCATTTACTGGTTACTCAAAAAATCCCTAATTTACGGTTGTTTTTAACTCCGAAAACCCGCTCCAAATCGATCGGAGGCTCAATTAACTTCAGTCCTTAAATAGAGTTATTCTTACTCTGTATGGAGTTCAATTCCACTACCAAAGTAAATAACTTGATCTTTTGGTGGAGTTATAAGATTAACGAATTGCGCGGCCCAAAGACACCCATGGGTTTTCGTCTTCGCCCAAAGACTGCGGAAAGAGGTCCGAAGATTACCAGAAGGTACGGAGATTGCCGAAGATTCTACGTTCAGCAAGCGTAAGTACAAACGCTAGGACACAGGCTCCTCTTCTAAAATCACTGAAGATCCACGAAAATCGTCCGAAGGTTTCCGAATATCATCGGAATTATTCCGGAGATGGCTGAACATTACCGAAATCCTCCGAAGTTTGCCAAACATCATCTGATATCCGAAGTCCTTCGAAGATTGCCTAAAGATGTCCGAAGATTTCATCAAAAAATCACTTGTGTGAAGTATTAAAACATGAGCTCACTGGAAAACGTTTCGAGATCACATTCACGTTATTGAGTCCCTGATCTACTCATCAGGATAATCACGAAACACAGCATATATTGTGGAAACAACATAGAGCGAACCGGTCAAATCACAGGGAGTCCACAATAGTTAAGAAAAGCAGAAATAAATAAAATTAAAATTATCAACATGCGTGCGTTGTTTTTTTCCTGTGGTTTTCTTTTGCGTGCAGCATCAAGCTGATTGATGCTAGCGACAGCACTATAGTCGTGAGCTGAGCTGTTTTGCATGTAACTGCAATCCGCTTGCGCACAAAACAGCTCAGCTCACGACTACTGCAGTACTGTCGCTAGCTTCAATCAGTTTTTAATTTTATTTATTTCTGCTTTTCTCAACTATTGTGGACTCCCTGTGGTTCGGAGTTAAGGTATCAGCCACTAAAAAAGGTACCATTTTTTTCAGAATTGAGATTTTTACATGCTCAGATAAATCTTTCGAGAGCTTTCTTTCAAACAAATACTTAAAAGAAAATACTGGCTCAGTCGAGAGGTATTAGGAGTAAAAGATTTTTCCTTGTCAATTAGGGTAATTGATCGCTGACAAGTTCTGTCACAACTGATTAACTTGGTCACGTGAAATTGAAAGCGCGCGCTGGTTGCACTCACATTACTGAGCGATTCTACCGAAGTGGATATCAGTTCTGGCATAGTCTAAAACCAAAAATCTGGACTGGTCCCTGGACCCTGGACTCTGGACTCTGTGCTGCTTATAGCTGAATAAATTTCGTTTGCTTTACCTTCGAACAGTACAAAAATGTTTAAATTTAGCTCGCTGTTTCAAAACCAGCACTCTTCCCAGTCTCAGTATAAAACATTTGCCTCCTTTGCTTTGTCTTCGAACAATACGAACATACTTAAATTTAGCTCGCTATTTCGAAACCGGCGAGGTATATTTTACAGGTGTGTTGCTGACACATAAACACATTGGACAGTGTCCACTGGCATACTAGGTGACGTTTTAGACTGATTTAGGGCTAGGGAACACTGTTTAGCTTGTTTATTCTACTTCATCACTCGTCAAAGTCGCTACGAAGTCACGTGAGATAGCGTGCAGAAATCGAGCTCAGTTGCGTTCGGAAATCGGGTAGAAAGGTGGCAACGAAGCGTTGCCCCAACTATACAAAGAAAAAACTTCGAAAGATGACTGCTTCGCCGACTACAGATTCTTTTGAAGATGGCCCTCTTTCAGAGGACCCTACTGAGAAGTCTGAAACCCCTAGCACGTCAAGAGAAGACGTTCTCATTGAACTTTTGCAGAGCGTGAAAGCAAACATGGGTGAGATGAGCGAATCGCTCGAACGCCTGCACAAGGCAAATTCTGCAGAGGACTAAGCGCCTCCAGCGGCTAAAAAAAGCCAAGCAAACGAGGTTTGAATCAGACCACAGTGATTCCGAGGAATTACTGGAAGGAAACGGCTCTGAGAAAGGTGAGCAATCACGTAAAAGCGACCACAGCCAAGGTGTTTTGCTGGATGAAATCGCTCAATCACTTGATGAAACGGAGCGCACGGACGAACCAGTCAGTGATAAACTAGCAAACATCGCCAATAAGCGCTGGTTGCAAACACTCAGCGAGGAGCAACTGAAAGAAAAAATTGAGAAGTATCCTCGACCAGTCAATTGCGATAAAGTTATCGTGCCAAAAGTAAAGCCCGAAATTTGGGGAAAACTTTCGAGACAGGCGAAGATAGACGACTTAAAATTTTCCCGCCTGCAAACGAACCTTACCAAAGTTGGTCACATTGCCTTGAAGTCAACCGACATTCTCTTAAAGGCGAAAGCTGACAACAGCAGCTCATATATTGACGATCTTGTGCGAATGAACACTGACGCTATTGCTTTGCTTGGCCATGTCAGTTTTGAGCTTTCGCAACGCCGACGAGAAAACATTAGACCACACCTGCACAAAGATTACGCCGCCCTCTGCTCGTCCACTGTGCCAGTGACCAATCTCCTGTTTGGGGACTAGTTACAGACTCAACTGAGCCATATCCGAGCGTCGAATAAAATCGGCAATACTGCCAACTCATCTACTTCGCACAAGCGAGAGTTTAACCAAGGCAGCCACGGTTTTAAATCAAACAAGCCTTTTTAGGGCGAACTCCTCAGCCGTACAGTCGACTGAACAGCTCTGCGAAACACGCGCGCAATCGGTTCTACAATCAACCGAAGCGAGCAGTTCAACCGGAAGAACGGAAATAGACCCAAACGTTATAAGTAAGCTTTAGCCATTAAAGGTGAGCGAGTATGAACAACTTATCCTATCCCTTGTGGAATATTTCAGATTTAAGACGTATTCATTTCAAGCTGGTCAGATCTCTAGTTACCTTTAGTGATTGGCGAGCTTTGACCTCTGATAAGGAAAACTTGGAAACAGTATCAGGGCAACGCATTGAGTTTACAGTAGTACCAATGCAAATTACTCTTCCTTCTCAGCCAAACTGGTCTCAAACTGAGGGTGAATTCATTGACACAGAAATCCTAATGCTGCTCCAAAAGGGAGTGATGAAGCACTCGGTCCTCGAGGAAGGTGAATTTATTTCACCTATCTTCCTTCGCCCGAAAAAAGATGGCTCTTATCTCATGATTCTAAACCTTAAATCCCTCCACCAATATGTTTCTTATCATCGTTTTAAAATGGACACCATATGGACTGCTGTGCACATGATGACCCCTGGATGCTATATGGCGTCTATAGATCTTAAAGACGCATACTATTCTGTTCCTATTCACTAACAACATTAGAAGTTTCTAAAATTTTCTTGGAGGGGAAACTTGTATCAATTTACATGTTTCCCTAAAGGGCTTTCCTTTTGCCCTCGTAAATTTACGAAACTTCTTAAACCTGTATATTCCACACTGAGGATGAAAGCTCATTGATCTGTAGCTTATATTGATGATTCTTACTCACAAGCTGCTGATTATGCATTATGTTCACAAAACATTGCTGATACCCTTACCTTGTTTAACAAATTAGGGTTCGTAGTACATCCTGAGAAATCAGTTCTGTATCCCACTCAGAGATTAGTTTTCTTGGGATTTGTGCTAGACTCTGTCACCATGAAAGTTTCTCTTACACCTGAGAAAGGTAACAATGTGGAGACAGCCTGTCAGCAGCTTTTGTTGTCTCCTTGCCCCTCAATCAGAGAAGAGTCTTGGGTTTACTTACCTCTAGCTTTCCTGGGGTGATGTATGGACCCTTACATTACAGGTGAATTGAAATGGATAAAACAGAGCAACTTAGAGATAACAGGGGTAACTTCGATGCCCATATGAAATTGTCTGCTGAAACCATTGAAGAATTAAATTGGTGGGTAAATTATGTTGAGACATCTTACAACCCTGTCAGTTATGAACCATCACAAATGACCATGACAACTGATGCATCAAAGATTGGGTGGGGGTGCACAGTTGATGGCATTCCCACGGGGGGGGGGGGGGGCTGGACCCCTGAAGAGGCTAATAATCACATCAACTACCTTGAGACCAAGGCAGTGTACTTGAGCCTCAAATCCTTTCTTGATAAAGTATCAGATAAGCATGTTAAGGTTCTGATAGACAACACCACTGCAGTGGCATGTATCACTCACATGGGGACCTGCCACTCCAAGGAAATAAATGCCTTAGTCGTTGAAATATGAGAATGGTGTATACAACACAAAATATGGCTAACAGCTGCCCATATTCCTGGTAGGGATAACACTGCAGCTGATAAGGAGTCTCGCAAAACCCGACAAGAGACTGAATGGTCTCTTAACCCTAGCATTGGAATGCTATTTCTAAGCTTGACATAACCCCAGACATAGACCTCTTCGCTTCAAGACTGAATTATAAATGCAAGCGATATGTTTCCTATCGGCCTGACCCTGGGGCATTTGCAGTTAATGCCTTCCACATATCATGGAAAGACTTTCAATTTTATGCCTTTCCCCCGTTTAGCATAATTCAGAAAGTTTTACAGAAAGGTCAGGAAGACAATGCCACAGGACTGATTGTAATGCCTTACTGGCCAACACAGCCATGGTGGCCGTACCTTACTAATATGTTTATTGTGCAACCTCTTATTCTGCCTGGGAAACAAGACACCCTACAGTTACCTTCCAATCTTCAACTAGTACATCCACTAAGCAGGACTCTCAGGCTACTACTTTGCCCCTTGTCAGGGGACACCTTGAGAGTCAAGGCCTTTCAGCTACAGCTTCATCCGTTATACAGCAAGCGTGGAGATCTGGGACCAAGAAGCAGTATAGCTCGTACCTGCGACGATGGGAACAGTACTGTAGTGAAAGGGAAATAAGTCCCATTTCGGCGACTGTTGTAGATGGAGTTAACTTCTTAGGCGAGCTCTATCAGAAGGGACTATCGTACAGTGCAATTAACACTGCTAGATCAGCTTTGTCCACAGTTATACACCCAGCTGAAGGCTGTACATTTGGTAACCACCCACTGGTGTCTCACTTCCTTAAAGGAGACTTCACAGCAAGACCGGCATTGCCTCGTTATCACAGTGTCTGGGATGTTGCTGTTGTCCTAAAGTACCTAAGAACATTACACCCGCCAGAAAAGTTGACTCTTACGGACTTATCCTTGAAGACTACCATGCTGATTGCCTTACTTTCTGGCCAACGATGCCAGACGATTCATGCGCTGGATGTTACTAACATGACTTTATCAGAGGAGAAATGTGTGTTTTACATTCATGAGCTACTTAAAACTTCTAGACCTGGCAATCACTTTGGTTGCTTGGAACCCAGAGCCTATTGTGAAGATAAACAGCTCTGTGATGTTACTTTTATCCAAGAGTATGTTAAAAGAACTAGTGTTATATAAAGAGAAGGAAGTACCCAACTGTTACTTAGTTATAATAAGCCCCACAAACCTGTTTCTACCGATACCACTGGTAGATGGTTAAAAGCTGTGCTCCATAAGGCGGGCGTAGATACGAGACTGTTTAGTGCGCATAGTACCAGGTCTGCTTCTGTATCTGCTGCGAAGGTTGTGAATATTTCAGCTAAAACCATCTTGGAGACAGCTGGTTGGGCTAATGCCCAAAACATTTGCGAAATTTTTTGACAAGCCGATTATTGTTGCCAGCTCTTCTGATAACTTTGGCAATTGTCTATTGAAAGCCCTTAATGTTCAATAAAGCTTTGATGTTGACCTCAAGTCTTGGGTCTATTTGCATTGTATGCTCATGCCCACTTGCTTTAAAGTCTCACGTGACTTCGTAGCGACTTTGACCAATGACGAAGTAGAATTCAAACATTAAACGAGGCTTACCTGTAAGGTGAAGTTTGATGATAATTCTACGAGTTATTGGTCAAGAGCGAAGAAGTCACGTGCCCACCCTTATATTTTTTCATTTCAATAACTTACTGCATGCCCTACCCTTATCTACTAGATAAGGTGGCCATTCGCATATTTTAAAAACTGAGCTCGATTTCTGCGCGCTATCTCACGTGACTTCTTCGATCCTGACCAATAACTCGTAGAATTATCATCAAACTTCACCTTACAGGTAAGCCTCGTTTAATGTTTGAATTTATCGGTAACAAAGTGACCTGCTTCGGGTGACCTGTGGAATGTGACCTGAAAAGAAACCTGCCGTTCAAAACCCGCTCGCTTTCAAGTCTCAGTAAACTTTAGTCTCGGATTCGAATTGACTCAGACAAGCAGGTCGGAAATCAAAGTATTCTCCTTCAAAAACCAGGAATTGGTGAAGTCAGTTTGCGTTCATTGCGGCTCTGAGTCCGTCTTGTGTATAATTTCTAATGTTCTTGTTCGGGAAATTTGGCGCATTCCAAGCAAAATTAAATATTTCTTAGTTTCCCGAGATCAAATGCAAACACTTCACAGCCCGGTGGAAGTTCTCCCATTTATACACTGTTGGGGTATGTCATCTCATGTTTTGATTTGTTTGTTTGCATGTTCGACGTTAAACTAAGTAGCCACGTTTTTTTTTTGAATGGCTGATTCAAACTGTATGCGCAATAACGTTAACATTTTTTGACTTCTACGCATATCGTTTCATTTCCGATTGAATTAATCAGGGCATTAATTAATGTAATGGCTTGATCAATTTCCACGCAAAGAATGTGGCTTACAGCAGATTAAGCGACCAAATTTTGCCGTGTTTGGTTAAGCACGTAAGAATACACCTGCTAAAAAAGTGTTAGAAATTGTCGCTAAAACTCAGTGATTCTTTTCTTGCTACAGCATTTTCTACAAAACTTCAGCCTGCCCATAAATCATCAACTTTTGTAATGACCTTATGATGTCGATGTTTAAGGTGGCTCGCGGCTATTTATTAGAGCGGAGCCTCCATTTTATAAATCGAATTTTCGGCAAGTAAGCGCTAACCGATTTCAGTGATTTTTTATATTCTAAACAAAGAATGTTCGAATTTTACAAAACTTTTAGTTTTAGGGCAAACAGGTTCAACGATTAAGAGATACCAGCGCTATGTAAAGACCAGCCTTTTCTTGGAAACGCGACCATTTCTATTAAACAACGATAGATTTTTTCTAATTACGCTCAATAAGTTCTAAGACTTCAAGGTTTGCTGTGAGCAAGTTTCTACAAAATTGGCTGGGTAGAAATTTCTGCACAGTTGATTGTTAAATTTTGGCTTCAAAACATTATGTTTGTGTAATCGCCTCAGCTGTTGCAAGAACACTAACGTAATGCTGGGATAACAAATATTTTTTGACAGCTTGATACCACCTAAAACGCTGCTGAAAAATCGGAAAAGATCGGAAACTCCCAGTTAAATCTACAAGTAAATGAAGAAGAGTATGTTAATAGTGTGTAACTTGTGAATCTGGAGATATTCAAGTTTGTTCGACTTGTGAAAAAACTACCCATTTGTTTCCCCTTATTTCTAAGTATGATAAGATCCAGCATATATACAAACGACCTCACCTAGTTCCAAGTGTGTAACCTCGACGAAATGCAACGAATTTGGCTCGTCAAGTTGGCTACTTCACGTCGTCCATGTTATAATGCTCTGAAACGCTCGGGTTCTTGTTAATTATTCAAACTTACCGCGTTCCGGAATTTATTTGCCATTTGGGAATCACGGGTTTTCCATTTATCATTGTTGGAAAACTCATCGCAACACAAATTGCACAAGAAAACACACTCAAGCGCATTATCATTTCATTTGTCTATGAACCGAAATTCCCAAGTGGCAACATAAATACGACAACGCGGGAAGTTTGAATAATTTACAGGAACACGAGGGTTTTATCCATTTTATAAAATCTAAGACGCGAAGTAGCCAACTTGACGAGCCAAATTCGTTGGATTTGGTCGAGGCTACACGCCTGAAACTAGGTGAGGTCGTCTGTATATATGCTGGATTTATCATACTTAGACCGAAGGGAAAACAAATCGGTAGCTTTTTCACAAGTCGAATAAACTTGAATATCTTCAGATTCACAAGTTACACACTACAAAAATGCTTTTCTTCATTTGCTTGTAAATTTTACTGGGAGTTTCCGATCTTTTCCGATTTTTCAGCAGCGTTTTAGGTGGTATCAAGCTGTCAAAAAATATGTGAGATCTTAGCATTACATTAATGTTCTTACAACAGCTGAGGCAATTACACAAACGTAATATTTTGAAGCCAAAATTAAACAATCAACTGTGCAGAAATTTCTACCCAGCCGATTTCGTAGAAACTTGCTCACAGTAAATCTTGAAGTCTTAGAACTTATTGAGCGTAATTAGAAAAAATTCTATCGTTGTTTAGTGGAAATATTCCAGCTTCCCTGAAAAGGCTGGTCTTCACATAGCGCTTGTATCTCTTAATCGTTGAACTTGTTTGCCCTAAAACTACAAATTTTGTAAAATTTGACATTGTTTGTTTAAAATACCAAAAATCACTCAAATCTGTTAACGCTTCCTTGCCGAAAATTCGATTTATAAAATGGAGTCTCCGAGCTAATAAATAGGCGCGAGCCACCTTAAAACCTTGGGCGCCAAATGCTTCTGAATTTTAATTTTCGATGTGGTGAAACGTAATACAGTGTAGCGTTTAGTGGCGAAACGATAAGTACACAGATGACATTCTTACACAACAGAAACAGACGAGTGTAATAAAATAACCATACGATTCAGTATAATGTAAATGTAATAGCTTTATTCAAGCAAGATACAAATCCAAAACCCGTGAGCAAAATGCAGGGACAATCGTTCTTCTGAGCAACCACGGCACGAAAGGCAGTTTAAGTTTGTCTCTTTCAAAGCTCCAGGTTTTCCGCTAATTGCAGGAGATTTAGAGAGTCCCGAACAGATTTTAGTCGACCTAACACCATGACTCGATCGATAGGATTTCAGATTTCTCGGTTGTTGCCAGAATTGTCATGCCCAGAGCTCCATGGACGAGAATAGAGCAAGTGAAACTGCACCTTAACGAATTAGACATACGCTACCGGATGTCGCAGATTTCACGACATCCGGTAATAGCTGATACCAGAGCCCTGCGATCCCACCACTGACCGAACAGATCATAGGCTCTGGGAACGAGAATAGACGTACGAAATTACCTGCCTGAGAGGTGTGTATATCCAGGGGATAATTTTCATTTTTACCAAGTCATCTGCTCACTAAAAATTTTTCCTTTGAACAGTATCCATCGTTAAACAATTGATGGTTTCCCTTTGCAACAGATGGGGTCTCGCAGGAACCAATGATGCAACCCAGAGGCCACAAGAACGGTCAAAGAGATAATTTTTTTGTTGATTTTGAAGATGGAAATTTGGTTTTCTATCAGACCACAGTTGTCTGCCAAGGTGCATCAGCATGCGAATTTCACCGTAAGGAGGACTTTGAGAAAAAATCCTCAAACTTCATCTCTAAAATTAAAAGGTGGATCCATAAGAGGCGCCTTCCTGTTCAAACGGCCGGTTTTGATTCTATCTGTCCTGTAACAAACGCAGCAAGTGCAGATAAACTACCCTGCGCCAGTGGGTGTCGTTAGCTGCGCATGCGTATTATGTTTTGTTGGTTGTACCTGGTGCTCTCGGCGGCCATATTATTGTATTCGAGTTGTTGTTGTTGTTAAACCGTTACTGTTCACTATTCACGGGTCGTCTTGTCCTCACTACTGGCGTGGTGGCAGCGAACGTTCGTATCCACGTCTCGACCGAAGAGAAAGCCAGCTCATTAGCGATTTTTCTACCCACACTCCACACGAGAAGTTAGCAAAGCAGCTCAGCCTACAGCTGTTCCTTCAGTCACATTACACAAGGATTCGAAGTTAAGTGCACATCATTTATTCGTCTTCTCTGTCTTAACTTACTGCCATGAATTCTCGCGCACCTAAACAGTGGTCCCTAACCAAACACGAGACGATAACTTCGTTCGAAGCCTGGAGACAAAATCTCCAATACACTCTCTCGCTGGATCGTAATTTTGCAAGCTTTCTTGGTGACGGCGTGACATGGCTAAAGAAAACCCCCGCTACTCCCCTATGTGGCCTCCAGGATGATGCCGAATCTGTGCCCACAGCCTCCCGCAGAACAGCACAACAGAAGTGCACTCACCTCGAATTGATGTTGGGTGAAATCGCAAATCATTGTCCTGTGATTTCTCGCAACACCATCGTCCAAAACTCCACTTCGATCAATTCCATCTGGCAAGCAATTCGACTCTATTACGGTTTTCAGTCTACCGGAGCACACTTTCTGGACTTCAAAAATATTAAACTCGAAGCAGACGAACGCCCCGAGGACCTGTACCAGCGCCTTATGTCCTTTATTGAGGACAGCTTAGTGGCAGCGAATGGCACTATCACACACCACGGCGAAACCCCTGGCACCGATGAGGAGTTGTCACCAACCCACGAAAACGTAACTGTTCTCACTTGGCTAAGATTAATCCACGCTGATTTCCCAGGCCTGGTAAAACAACGCTATGGGACCGAGCTCAGGTCCAGGTCCATCGCATCTCTTAAGCCGGAAATCTCCCAAGCTCTAGAGTCACTCCTGGAAGAAATCTGCACCTCAGCCTATGCTAAGATCTTGCGTACTACGGCGTCCAAACTGAGACCACTTTGTACAGAGGCTCCTTACCAAACACCCCAGCCCATCACTAAAAGTTTTGTCAAGTCTTGCCCTTTATGCAAACAAGCTGATCGTAATGACCATCACTTCTTAAGCAAGTGCACCTACCTACCTCCTGAAGACCGTGCGTTCCTCGCCAAAGCTCGTCTCACAAGCAGTCTAGATGTCGAAGACGAATCCGAAGAACCCGGTTCCCCCAGCCCACCTGAAGCAGAGGATAGCATGCCTCCCCCCTTCCCCTCAGCCAGGATCGTCTCGCGCCGTGTGAGCACCAAACAGTCTCCCCATTTCAACGCCTACTACAGACACCACCCGCTCAATCTCACCTTAGACACAGGCGCCGAAACCAGCATGATCAAAGCCTCTGTTGCCCGTAGTATCGACGCTCCTATTATGAAAAACATCTCAACACGGCCTTACAAGCGGACGGGGTCACGCCACTTGCTGTTGTCGGTGAGACTGGCCTCGCCCTCTCACGAGATGATAAGCGTCTCACACTTGATGCTCTCGTAGTTGAAGATTTGGACGTTGACGTATTAGCTGGAACACCATTTATGACGCCAATTACATCTCAGTTCGCCCTGCCAAAAGAGAAGTTCTGATTCAAGGTTCAGAAGTTATCCTTTACAATTCGCAGTCCAGCGCCATCTCCCATGCTCACGCAGTTCGTCTCACCCAATCCTATGTATTACACTCCTCCGCGCCTGACACCGTCGTTTTTTCAGGTGACTACCTCGAAATGGACGTATCTCCTGACTTAGGCCCTGACTGCACCCTAGCTATAGAGGCCCGTACTGATACACCGTCCAACCAATGTACCAAGGTCTCACAGCTCTGGCCTCAGCCTCATATTACCGAAGCTGTAGCTCCAACGAACCACGAACCATCCGTCGCCATGAACACCTCAGCCAAGTACATCTCACCACGGCCGTGGACTCCACACCTGCCTTAGCAGTGCCCCCTCCCCCCCTCACCTCCTCCTCGCTGCCACAGTGGGAGCCCAGTGCACCAGTCCGGTTTCTTTTTCGATGCAGTCACCGTTGACCCCGACAACATCCTTCCTGGCAGTCTACGCAGCCAGTTTCGTCAATTACTCCAGGCCTATGATGACGTCTTTAATTCCACTATTGTTGGATACAACGGCGCTGCTGGCCCTGTTGAAGCCACTGTCAACATGGGCCCCGTACAACCCCCACAACGCAGGGCCGTGTTCCCCAGTACAATTTCCCCGCGACAAGCTGGTAGAGTTTCAAAAGAAATTTGACGAGCTGGAGCAATGCCAAGTCTTCCGTCGTCCCGAGGATGTCGGAATCACTGTAGAATACATCAATCCATCTTTCCTTGTCAAGAAGCCTCCCGGCAGATATCGTCTTGTTATCACCTTTGCCGTTGTCGGTCGATACAGCAAACCACAACCCCCGTTGATGCCAGACGTCGACTCAACCCTTCGCACCATTGCTCCATGGAAGTACGTAATAAAGTCGGAACTCACTCGTGCCTTTTACCAGATACCTCTGCCACCCCTTTTCGCAGCATCAGAGTGTATACAAGATCAGCCATGGGAATGCCTGGCTCAGAGACAGCGTTAGGAGAATTGATGTGTCTTCCTGGATAGTTAAACTTCAGGCCCACACAGAAACGGGCACATGCTTAAGAGACTCGCGCTATGTCGCAAAAGCAAACATCACTCCTGATGAGGAGTTTAAGACAGAAACGCACTCTCTGAAGAGAGAGGCCGGCTAACCAAGTTTCATTATCGCCGCGTTGAACTGTAACAAGTGTAAGTTGCGAAGAGCGAAATCTGACAAATATAGGTCAAAAAGAGACGCTGATAGGGCTTAGCATAACGCCACTTCATCCAGGAGGGATGCGCAGCAAATCTTGCCTTCACTGGCCAACCTACAATCCCACGATCTCGTGCAATGGGATAACAACCTTCGCCAACAATTTGTCACCGCAAAAGAAGCCCTTAAGTCACACAAGTCCATTGTCCTCCCGCGTCCATCCAACCAACTTTGGATCGTGACTGATGGTTCAGTAACTAAACGGGACCTTGGAGCTACCTTATATGTTACTCGCAACGACCGTCTACACCTAGCGGGCTTTTATAGTACAAAACTACGCAAGCACCAAGTAACGTGGTTACCCTGTGAAGTCAAAGCCCTGACTATCGCTGCTGCTGTCAAGCACTTTAGTCCGTTCATCATCCAGTCAAAACACTGCGCGTGTGTCGTGATAGACAGCCAACCTTGCGTCCAGGCCGTCAACAAGCTCTGCCGAGGAGAGTTTTCCGCTAGCCCCCGCGTTACCTCGTTCCTGACCACTGTCAGCAGATATCAAGTGAGTCGCCAACGCCTTACAGGTAGTGCCAATCTACCTTCCAACTATGCAAGCCGAAACGCTCCTGACTGAAACGCACCCGATTGTCAGATCTGCTCCTTCATTCACGAAACTGAGAATTCTATCGTACGCAGTGTGTCTGTCCAAGATATCTTAGACAATGGCAAGCGTCTGCCATTCACCAGCAGGCCCGTCTAAACTCCCGACTCCGCAGCCAAGGCCTCTCCGCCCGTGAGCTTTGGACACAACGCAACCAGTTTACCAACGAGCAGATACCCGTGTCTGACATGTAACACATTATAACGAAACCCACCATTCGCCAAACCAACCATCCATAACGCGAAAAAGGCCAAAGGGGGCCACAACTCAGTAAATCCCTCAACCCCTCTACAAGTTGGCGACCTCGTATATGTGAAGTCTGACAGGGATAAGTCTCGAGCTCGCGACAGGTACATCATTGTCCGCATTGATGGCGAGTGGTGTTTCATCAAGAAATTCACTGGTTCCCAGCTCCGCGCTACATCATACAAAGTCAAGCTAGCTGAGTGTTACGGTGTACCCTACACTGTCCCACCTGTGGAGAACCTGTCTATTTCTCCTCCCTATGATGAAGACGACTGTGGCACGACCTTTGCACCACCTCCCCCTTGTCAGCCTCTCCCCGCTCAGGGTCCAAAATAGCAGCCGGCACTTTGGCCATAGTTGTCGGCGATTTTCCACGTAAGAAATAGAAAAAAAATGACATCCCATCCCTTGATCGGAAAAATCAACGTCCCTGGAACGCCACAGTAAACGTTTCATATCAGAAAGTAATGCAGCCATGAAACACTTACACACATACCAAAAGTGAATTGGATGACGTTTTCGAAGCTTTCTAAATAAATAAATAAAAAACAACAACAAATTACAGAAAGTCAACAATTATTGTCTCGATTCTTGTAAATCAAGCCTTCGTTCTAGCAACTATCTCTATTTGCGGCACTCTGTTTTTGCGGCGTGGTTTCATACCTGATGTACAACGCAACTTTTAAAGAAATAGTAGGCCAGACACGGGGTAGCAGTGCCGCAGCAATTCAGTTCTCTATTAGGAACCTGGTAAATTTTCACTCACGATTTCTTTGTTAAAATGCGTCTTCGATCTTGTTCCACTTAACAACTTGTTGCTTTTTTCGTGTGCTTTTGCCTTCCCGTCCAGTTTAATTTACTGGAGACCAAAGGAAATGAGTGTCATTTTCAAAGGACTGATCTAATTTGCGACACGCAGGCAAGCGACCCTGCCAGTCTGCTGTCGACAAGATTTCCATGCTCAAGAGAAAAATCGAGAAGTCAGAAACGTCGATAGTTAAACTTCAGGCCCACACAGAAACGGGCACATGCTTAAGAGACTCGCGCTATGTCGCAAAAGCAAACATCACTCCTGACGAGGAGTTTAAGATAGAAATGCACCCTCTGGAGAGAGAGGCCGAGCTAACCAAGTTTCATTATCGCCGCGTTGAACTGTAACAATTGTAAGTTGCGAAGAGCGAAATCTGACAAATATAGGTCAAAAAGAGACGCTGATAGGGCTTAGCATAACGCCACGTGCTCAGTCAAACAGTAGTACAAATGTTCTACACTCTTGTACCACTTGAGTGGAAAAGATACATCGATGACATGTTCTCGCTGTGGAATGTTGACAAAAAAGGAGATAGAAGAGTTTATTGTCCTCGCAAACAGTCACCACCCGACATTTAAATTTACGGCTGAAATCTCAGACAAAGAAATAAACTTCCTGGATACCACTGTTTTCAAAGGCGAAAGATTTGATATTCACGCACATTTTAAGCCAACAGAAACTTTCCAGTACACTCACTTCTCTTCCTGCCACCCACCAGGGGTTAAAAAAGGGTTTATCAAAGGTGAAGCCCTACAACTTCTTAGAACAAACTCTTCAGCGAAATCTTTCGTTGAGAATATCACCCAATTCAAAACATTCCTCTGTGCGAGAGACTACCCCAACAGTGTAGTAGAAAGAATAACGTCCAAAGTCAAATTCAGTGAAAGGAAGTTGGCACTTCAACAAAGAGAGACAGTGCGGAAAAAAATTCTGCCTTTTGTAACAACGTACCACCCAGCTGTGCCTAATTTTAAGAACATCCTTATGAGAAAATATCACTTATATATAATAATTAAAAATCAACCTTTGCTAAGAGAAATATGCAAACGCATTAGCACGAACATATCAGCCGCGTTTGGCCTGTCAACACTTCATTCCATACCTGAGATAGGTGCTTGTTCATTCTTGTTGACAGCCGACTAAACATCATGTTGCGCTTGCAGCGACTGGACCAAAACGAATTCAAAACAGACAAACTTCTAGGCGTGTCGCTTTAAGGCGTGTCGTAGCGAGGTGTTAAGAACTATTTTACAGGTCGTCTTCGAGGGTGCAAAATAACCACGGAAAACCAAAGTTGACGGTTAACGGCGATTTATTGCTTCGATTAATAACGATCGTAAACTGAAAATTAACAATATAACGAATTTCTAATCAATTTAGCTGAAGTGTTGCGTAATACATGTTCAAAACGCGTGCCCAAAACTACGTGCTTTAACAACAATAACGCGACTAAAATAACAAACAAAATAGAAAAACTACGTTAAAACTACACTAGCGAGATTCAAACAAAATAATTGCACGATAGATACGTGTGGCTGATTTACAGCCCAAAGTACTTTAGTTGCTAATCTGAATGGTGGGCGTTCACTCCATGATCCACAAAAGTGTTTGATCCAATTTACTCATTTTGCGATAATAAATCAATGAAAATTGTACAATAAACGTTCATTCATGTACTTTCGCCCGATTACTATGCAATTAAAATTAAACAAATTAAGAGGTTACTTACATATCGGTCCCGCTTGTGCCAAAGGTTAAGAATAAGACAAATGAAGGTACTTGTGATCAACTCAAATCTTGCAAAATTCTGTTTAAAAGGACGCTAAACGCGGCTTAAATATGCGCGTGGTGACGCTAAAGGGTCTAATTACAAAACCAATGGAAATGCAGATAACATACATAAACACTGTTACTAAGTTCGTAGCTAGGATCAAGACGTCTACTATTGTTGTATTGAGATAATCAATAATGGAGTTAATAAAATAATAATAATGACCTTTGGCTAGTATCCTTAACATGGCTCCCCTGAAATAATCATATTTCACCAATTAATCTATCAATTTTCAAATTATCACTAAATCAAGTTCTATTTACAGTTCAGTTCAATGCTTGTAGAGGCTCCTCGGCCGGGAATTACCCCGGATCTCCTCAATCCTTCGGCGCTGGCATCAACAGTACTAACTTCTGGACTGGTCTCTCTAGATACCGCACTGAGTCAATCCTCCTTCCTTTGTTGTCCAAACAGCTATCCGCAAGAGCTATTTGAACCTTGCGCACTTGACCGTCGGAGCTAGGGTAGACGGCTGATACTCTTGCAAGCTGCCATGCATTTCGAGGGAGATTTTCATCTTTGATCAAGACGATGTCATCAACAAGTAAATTTCTCCGAGGGCGTGTCCACTTCTGACGCTGTTGTAGACTAAGGAGGAATTCCTTTTTCCAGCGGGTCCAGAACTCGTTTGCTAGATGTTGTACTCGTCTCCAACGCTTTCTGCAATACACGTCTGCTGGCTGGAATGCACCCGGTGGAGCAAGAACGATCTTCGATTTCATCGTCAGAAGATGGTTAGGGGTTAATGCGCTTGAGGAATCTGGATCAGCAAGCTGGTTGACTGTCAAGGGGCGACTGTTGATTATCGCTTCTGCTTCACTCATTAGAGTACTAAGAGACTCATCATCTAGCTGCTTTCCGTTATCTTGTAGTAACGACGAGAGAACGTTGCGCACTGATCTTATTTGTCGCTCCCAAATGCCCCCCATGTGGCTAGCAGCTGGAACGTTCAACTTGAAGGAGAACCAATCACACTGCTCTTCTAGTAACTTTGTTTTGATCTTTTCCTGGTCCATCTCGGCTAGGGCTTGGGCCAGTTCATTACGAGCTCCCACAAAGTTTGTTCCTCGGTCACTCTGTAGCTGGCGGATGGGACCTCGACGATTAATAAACCGCCTCAAGGCATTAATAAAGGAGTCAGTCTCAAGGGAGTTGGCGGTTTCAAGGTGTATAGCTCTCGAAGCCATACAGGTAAAGAGGACACCATAGCGCTTTAGCTCCTTGCGCCCGTCTTTAACAATAAAGGGTCCAAAATAATCCACGGCGCAGTAAGTGAAAGGTGGTGTAGACTCAAGGCGATCTTCGGGTAGGTCTGACATCCTTTGCTCCTGCACTGCTCCGCGTAGTCTCTGGCACTTGACACAGGACGAAATCAGGCTGGCGACTACCGACGAACCGCTGACCACCCAGAACCCATTTGATCGAATCTCATTTTAGGTCATCCCTTTGCCTTGATGCCGTGTAAGTTCGTGAAAACCAACTTGGTTGCGTGACTGTCACGCGGCAGGATGATAGGAAACTTTATGTCGTCGACCAGGCTTGCACGTCTGAGACGACCACCGACTCGCAAAATTCCGCCCTCGTCTACAAATGGATCAAGTTTGTAGAGCGAGCTGCATGTTTTCATGTTCACCTTTCTCTGCTGGGCGAAGTCTCTACTGTCGGGGTCAGTACTCTCCTGCTTCATCTTCTGTAAAATTGCTATCTCTTCTTTAAAGGCTTTCTTCTGTACTGCACGGATAATTATGCACTCTGCGCTCTTCAAATCGCTGACTTTCAGCTGTCGTATTTCTTCGTGGCTGCCTTGCTTCTTGCGCACACGATCTCTCAAGCATCTGATGTAGCGTAGACACAGGGCAACTGCTCGTTTCGAACGATACCAGTCAGAGAAATACTCTATTCTTTCTGCAAGGCTTAACTTCTCTGAATGGGTCTGCGCAGTTTGCATCGTTGCTGTGGTTACCATGACGACAGACTTCTTAACTTCAGGGTCGCTTTCCTGGAGCTTGTAGTCTTCTCCGTTGCTGGCTAGCCACTGGTTCTCTCTCTCCCAAAGAAATGCTGGTCCGGTAATCCATCGAGAATCTAGCAGTTCTTGTGCTTTCATACCACGCGAAGCCTCGTCTGCTGGATTCTGTTTTGATTCAACGTACTTCCACTGATCGACAGAAGTGTTTTTTTGAATTTCCTGCACTCTATTAGCGACAAACTCGTGGAATCGTCTACTCTCATTGCTTATGTAACCAAGTACCACTCTGCTGTCTGTCCAAAAGTATTCTTGGTCGACGTGATACTCTAGCTCCTGGCGAAGCTGCTGACTGATCCTCACTGAGCACACGGCGGCGGTAAGCTCCAGTCTAGGTATGGTCACGGGTTTCAGTGGTGCCACTCTGGACTTGCCCATAACAAAGGAACAATGAATTCTCTGGTGTTCATCTGTGAGTCGCAAGTAACTACACTGACCATACCCTTTGACGCTCGCGTCCGAGAAATGATGGAGTTGTACGTTTACTACGCGACCAAAGTTCTCGGGCTTGTAACATCTGGGGATTGAGATGCACTAACTTGCAACAAATCTGCTCTCCACTTTTCCCACTTCACTTTAATGTCGTCTGGTATCGGATCGTCCCAGCCTACTTCATGACGACACAACTCTTGAAGGATTGACTTTCCATCCAACAACAGCGGAGCAACGAATCCAAGGGGGTCGAAAATCGAGCTTACTGTCGAAAGAATTCCTCGTCTAGTACACGGCTTGTCTTGAGGCACGATGGAGAACTGAAAGCAGTCGGATTCAACACACCATTGAACACCAACCGCGCGCTCTAAGGGAAGCGAATCAAGGTCTAGATCTAGCTCCTTCACGCCATCTGCTCTATCTGGCTCTGGGATTCTTGTGATGACTTCTTTACTGTTAGACACAAACTTGTGGAGACGGAAACCCCCTCTGTTGCACATCTGCTTGACATCTGTGACTAACTTTATCGCGTCATCAACCGACGGAACAGACTTCAAGCCGTCATCAACATAGAAATCGTTACGAAGGAAATCTGCAACAGTGGTTCCAAACTCTGCTTTATAATCGTTTGCCGTGGACTTCAAAGCGAAATTTGCGCAGCCTGGGGACGAGGTCGCTCCAAACAAATGTACGGTCATTCTGTACTCTCTGTACTAGGTTGCTTCGTGAGGTCACCATTTTCCCACCAGAGGGAGCGTAACAAATCTCTGTACTCTTCATTAACTTTCACTTGGTGAAACATGGCCTCTATGTCACATATGAACGCAATCATTTCTTGTCGAAATCTGCACAACACACCAGTCAAGTTATTCGTCAAGTCAGGGCCTTGAAGCAGATGCTTGTTCAACGATTTGCTTTCATACTCGGCAGCACAATCGAAGACCACACGAATCTTGTTAGGTTTTTTGGGATGCTAGACACCATGGTGCGGAATGTACCAAACATTGTGCTTCGTTTGAGCTTGACCGCTTGATTTATGCTCCGAATCAGATATCTCCGGCACCCTTTCAGCGTATCCACTGTCTATCAGTTTCTTCATAAATTCAACATAGTCTGCATAGTATCCTTGGTCGTTTTTAGCCTCGAACCTTCTCTTAAGTTGACTAAGTCGGCGAAGTGCAGCAGTCTTGTTGTTAGGGAGATTAATACCTTCATTCTTCAAAGGTAGCGGAAGCTCGTAGTGGCCATCTTCACACTGGTGAGCCCCCTGCTCAACAATCTCAATAAACTTTCTATCTTCTTTGGATAGTCCATGCTTCGATTTGTTCTTGTGTTCCATGAAGTCAAGTTCAAACATCTGACTGATTGCAGAAGGGTTTATTACCTCCTTTGTTTTCCCGTTGAAAACGAAACTAAGTTCGCTGTCGCTAGTTCCAGAGATAATTTCTCTTGCTATGATTCGATTGCAGGTGGAATCTAGGGCGTGGTCATCAAGAGGGGTGTCTGACGTCGCAACTGGTCCCACGATGCTCCATCCTAGCAAGGTGCGAACTGCGTAAGGCTCTTCGCTCTTTCCCCGTATCACCTCTGTTGGCTTGATCGCCTTGGGACAGTTACAACCAATAAGCAGGCCGATTTCCACATTCTTATCATACGGTGGGATTTTATCTTGAATTTTCTTAAGGTGTGGCCAGCTGTTCACGGTTTCTGGTCTCGGTATTTGGTCTCGTCTGGAAGGAATACTTTGTCTTGCGTACGCCTTTGGTAGCTCAACTTCGGTGCGCTTATCGAGACGCTGCACTACCAAACCCTCGATTCTTTCCACTGTTATCCTTTCACGACCAAGCATGGTACTTAAATCAAGACTGGTTTCAACACCCTCAATGCCGAGTTCACGCTGAACTTGGGTGGTGACAAAGGTTGTGTCGCTTGCGTCGTCTAGAAGAGCATACACCTTGACTGCTTTCTCTGGGTTATCTTTGTGGAACAGAATGACTTGGATGATTCGACAGTTAGTGATTACACTAGCGGGTTCTGTAGCTGAACTGTGCGCTACATTGATAAGGTTTGAGCTCGCGGACTCTGCGACCGCCGGGTTCTCACTGGAAGCTTGCTGAGTGTCTTGTAGTTTCGCGTCAGACTGTGGATTGCTTGAGGAAGATCTCATTTTCACGCCATGCAGTAGTGTATGGTGACGTCTTCCACATTCATCGCAAGTAGCTCGATGGCGACATCCAGAGGACACGTGACCTGTCTTAAAACATCCGTAACAAAGACCCTTACTGCGGATGACTTCGCTGCGCTCATCTACTGAACTCTTCAAAAATCTGCTACACTTGGCGAGAGCGTGTCGACCGTTGCAAAGGGGGCAGGCCTGAGCTGCTTGATCCGCTGACGGTTTTGACGGCGGGACGAAACTGTTCGGTGGTGGTGTAGTCGACGTTGCGAAAGAATTTGCACTTGACTTGCTATCGTCTCTTTTCTTCTGTTTGTTTTTCCACCCAGACCTGATCTGATTATCAGGTTTCTTTCTTTCGGCCTTTAGAGCATCCGGCGAGAAGACGGGGTCGTTTGCTAAATCTGCTTCCTCGCCGACAAATTTAACAAAGGCGCTAAAGGTTACAATTTTCTTCGATTTCGTTTGTGTATCGTGGGCGTGACGGCACCATTTTACCCCAGAGTACGAAGGCAGTTTGCTGCTTACGAGGCGGAGGGTTTCTGTCGAGTCGAGGTCTCCCATGGACTGCATTTTCTTCATGGCTTCTTCACAGCGCACAAGGAAATTGGCAAAATCCTGAATGCCACTGCTGTCTCCATCGATAATTTTTGGCCAGCTTCTAAGTCTGGACTTGTACGCCTCCGCTACATGGACGGGATTGCCAAAGCGATTGTCTAACATCTTGCGAGCCTTCTCGTATGCGCTATCGGAACTCACGGCTAGGAATCCCTTCACCACTTGGTTGGCCTTCCCTTTAGTGTACTTGTCTAAGAAGTAAAGACGATCTTTGTTCGAAGGCACATTGCTGCAGATGATAGATTCGAAGGCGGTGACAAAGGCTGGATATTCAAAGTAGTCTCCAGAAAAAACAGGCGGCTCTTTTACCGGAAGGTTGCTAATCTTCTGTTGATTGATTATTAATGAGCTCAATTCTGTTTGCTTCGCTTGTAAGGTGACTAACTCTTGAAGTGCTGTATTAACGTCACTGCTCTGGAAGTGTGGCGCTATCACAGAATTTGGTCTCAGAGCCTCAAGAGGTGGCGTAGAAACGAATGCAGGAGCGAGCGGGTTGGGAGTAAAGCTTCTTTCTTCTTTAATGTTTTGGTCGCTTACGTCCGGTTTCGACTCCTGCTTGACGCCTTTGACACTTAATACTTCTTCATCGCCCGCTTATCTTTCTTTTTCGAGAATTCGCTCTATTGCCTTTTCTTCAGCGCTCACGATAGCTAGTTCCTTTTCGAGCTGCAATCTTCTTAATTCCTTTTCCTTTTCGAGAAATTCCATCTCAGCCTGTAGCTTCGCAGCCTTAGCTGCCGCATCGACTAAAGCAAGCGAAAGATGTTTTGTGGAAGAAGAACCACGAGAACTTAATTTCGACCTGTCAGACAATTTGGACTGCTTGCTGTGGCCAGATTTCATTGATGGTGGTCGGCTAGATTTTCTTTCTAATGCTTGTATTCGTTCACAAAGTCTCATTCTGCACTCAAAGAACTCTCGGTCTCGGACATCAAACCATCGATACGAGGCTTCCCTTTCTACTTCTAATTCTAGCAGATCGTCATGCTCTTTATGCGCAACATCAAATTCACCTTTAAAACGATCCAGATAAAGGCGCTCTTCTTCCAATTGTTCTATCGGCGCGTCTGGCGAGTCACGCATCGCATTGATTTTTTCCATCTGTTGCTTTAATCTTCTATAGGCGGAGTTTCGATTTGCAAGTTTAATTTCTAAATGATAAGCCATTCCCCTTTCAGTCATTTTTCTACTTTGTCCTGTCGTTTTGGAGTTTTTTAAACGGGATGGCTCGACGCCTGTCACGCTTTTGGGTGGCTCGAGTTGCGGCGTCGCCTCGTATTCCGGATCAAGTGACGCGTCGTTACGAAAGAATGCTGGTGCGCTAACAATGCTCATTGTTTGGCCAAGGAAACGAAGCTCCAAATGAAATAACAAAGTTCAACAAGTATTCATAACCATTGGCGAAATGTAACCACGATATTTTACTGTTGCGCTTGCAGCGACTGGACCAAAACGAATTCAAAACAGACAAACTTCTAGGCGTGTCGCTTTAAGGCGTGTCGTAGCGAGGTGTTAGGAACTATTTTACAGGTCGTCTTCGAGGGTGCAAAATAACCACGGAAAACCAAAGTTGACGGTTAACGGCGATTTATTGCTTCGATTAATAACGATCGTAAACTGAAAATTAACAATATAATGAATTTCTAATCAATTTAGCTGAAGTGTTGCGTAATACATGGTCAAAACGCGTGCCCAAAACTACGTGCTTTAACAACAATAATGCGACTAAAATAACAAACAAAATAGAAAAACTACGTTAAAACTACACTAGCGAGATTCAAATAAAATAATTGCACGATAGATACGTGTGGCTGACTTACAGCCCAAAGTACTTTAGTTGCTAATCTGAATGGTGGGCGTTCACTCCATGATCCACAAAAGTGTTTGATCCAATTTACTCATTTTGCGATAATAAATCAATGAAAATTGTACAATAAACGTTCATTCATGTACTTTCGCCCGATTACTATGCAATTAAAATTAAACAAAATTAAGAGGTTACTTACATATCGGTCCCGCTTGTGCCAAAGGTTAAGAATAAGACAAATGAAGGTACTTGTGATCAACTCAAATCTTGCAAAATTCTGTTTAAAAGGACGCTAAACGCGGCTTAAATATGCGCGTGGTGACGCTAAAGGGTCCGATTACAAAACCAATGGAAATGCAGATAAACATATATAAACACTGTTACTAAGTTCGTAGCTAGGATCAAGACGTATACTATTGTTGTATCGAGATAATCAATAATGGAGTTAATAAATAATAATGAGAAAAAAAGACGTCAAATTCAGGCTAAAAGCTCTGATTTTATTTTGAACCCTGAAACCCCAAAAAATCCTTCGATCATCCCCGTCACTTGAAATCCGGAGCACAAAGGGGGCCATTGGACGCTACCACCATTCCTGATCTGAAGATCTCTGATACTCTTTCCAGGACAAAATTATTTTGAGAATTCAAGGTATTTTAATTCTTGCTGGAGTCTCAGTATGAGTAATCATTTCATCTCAGTTATATTCCTAGTACCAAAGTCTTCCGTGCAGGGAAATATTGTATCCATATTTTATGTCTGTAAAACGTATCTGCCTTTAACATCTGCAAGGGAAGTATGTTGACAGTGCACATTAAGCTGAAGTTAATACAGGTTCAAATTTGTAGTTTGCATGGCAGCCACATCTCTTCTCTTGGTCGTGCCAGTGACATTTTTCATACACACAGATTTACTCCAAAGTGCCTAAACAAGAAAGACAAAAACATCAATGTTCCCCTGAGTAAAAAAGCCCACAGGACCTGGGATCAAACAAAAAAGAGTCAATAAGAGCTTTGGAGGGTTCAAAATTTCTTTCATTTGACTGCTACCTCCCAAGAGGCTTTCCAAGGTGTAATAACAACTGGTGACTCTACCTGGAAAACTGTGGACACTGGACATTATAAATAGCAACAGGCCATGTCAATGAACCACTAAAATTTGACTGTGACATCACAATTTTATTTTTAGAAGGTGAAAAAGAAAGCAACACTGAAATGTTTCTTGTTGAATTCATTACAATTGCCAGAATTTTTGTGGTTTACCAATATTTGAAGCAAAAAAGAAGGCAGTGAACTTATAAACACATAAATTATTACCCAAAACAGTTTATTAGCTCATTGTTCCTTTCTATTTTTTACAGCCATAGTGACGCTTTGGAAATGGCAACCCTCTTGGATGGCCTCTCTCAAGGACACCTGTCAAAACTCTTCTACACTCTTATCAAGTTTGTAAGAAGCCCTATTAGGACTGCATGCATGCCCACCACTAACATGAACAGGTTTCAGACCACCTAGCAACCATAATCTTTTTTTTTTTTTGCAAGCACACAAAAATTTGACAGGCGATCATAATTTACTGACTTATAATAAATTCCTCATGCTCACCGAGAACGTTACTTACAAAAGAAGTAAACAAAAACAAGAATGACCAATACAGCTGTACATACCCTCTAAGAATGCCATTTCTTCATTTTCGTCAATGGTGGTATCTACAAAAGAAAGAAACAGATGAAATGCCCTCACAATTCAAAATTGTGAAAAGCTTTCAAGAATTCAATGATATGGTACAAAATGCCACAAGCGGGCTGTCACTTATCTTTTAAAAGTAGCTGAACAAATGGAAAATGTAGCCAGAAAAAACAGGTATGTTAGTAACAGTATTGCCTTGTTTGTCTCTCACAGTAACCACGGCTCATTATTCTCACAGCCAGGGACTGAATCCCTCGGCCCCTGCCCTCATTGACAGCCCTTAAAGAAACGGTTTTCCAGCTTACCCAAATCTCTTCTCTGTATCGTTTTTCTCTTCCCTATAACAGTTCTTTTGTATGCCTCTTTAGAAAAATGTTCCACAAATAGCTCCTATAATATTGATGAAAACAACAAATATATCATGTGGAATAAACCCCTACAATGTAAACTTAGGCCATTCAATACATACAGCTCCCCCAATAAAAGCAACGGCACGATTGAGAGGCTTGGGTGTTGTCATGTGACCTTCGGGACTATTTAAGCTTTTGGCGGGAGATATTTTGTCATTTTACGTCAGTCAGCCTTCTCCTGTTGAGTTCCTTTTTTGTTTCTAGTTTTAATTTTGGAAGTGTGTTTTAGGAGTACCTCTTCCATGAGTTCTAGTGCCACTGCATTACCCGTAGATGGGGAATATGTTTCCACATTTTTTGGCCACAAATAAGGAGTGGCTTTTTAGTGGTTTTTTGTATCTGTTTGTCGTATCTAACTTTTCATACCTTAGTCCTATGACACGCAACTATGTATGTATTTCGAACCATTAACCACTAGCTGTAATGTGTGTAATTAGTGTATTCAGAATGGGACAATTCCCCACCCCCGGGACTGACTAAAAATAAACTGCTTGGTTTTGCAAGAAGATGAAAACATTAATTTTTATTATCAGTACTCTAACAAAAATAACTTTTACAGTTAACAACCCTTCTGAAGCAGAGCGAATAAACTCTATTCAAACACGAAACACTTAATTTCAATATTAGGAGCTGGAGGGAAGTCCAACCACACTGCCTTGAAAAATGAAAAGAATTACCAACACCTCTTAAATTCCTGGAAACACAAGGCAGAATGCTGCCTTTTCTATTTCTAAGTGAAAATAAATTGCTTTTCCACAAGAAGATCAAATTCATGATGATATGTATTTTTATTGTTGATGCCTAGCATCCCAACTTTTGTTTCTTAGTTTTACATTGTATTTTTTCTCACAGAAAATTAGCCATTCAACAATGCTAGAACTGTAAAAAGTTCAGTAATCCCATGTTTAAATAAAGTGATATGTATCTTATGTTTGTCCGACTTTCAGTATATATGTCAGTATATACGTCACACGTTAACAACATGGCTGAAACAAGAAAAGAATTCCCGGCGCCATACCCCTGGTACAAAACCACTTGAAAAAATTCTCCACCCCCGGGCCAGAAGGGCTGGCTTTTCCTGGGGATGTATCCGGGGGGAGGGAGGATGGTTTTGCGTCACTTTTACGTCACTTTTAATAATTGAAAAGTGCTTTAAAAAAGCAAATTATAACAATTATTTTGACTTTTTCTTTTCATTTCTTCGCTTCCTTTTCATTTGTTGCCTTGTTTCAGGAAATATGTATTTTTCGTATTTGCTGCTCTGGGAATTCGTTGATAAGAAACTAGCTCCACTGAAGTGTTGGGGGTAAAATCACCTAACCTGATATGACAGGATGATGTCAATAACAATTAAAAGACAAAAGTTAACATTGAATTTATTCGAGGAGGGAGCTTTTCGGGTGGGGCTCATTTTAGAAAGATTATAATAACGTTAGAGTAAACTAAAAGCTTACAATTTAAAGTTTTAAATCACAAATTTTCACATGCAAACTGCATATGGATGTGAATATTGTACTACAGCTTTATACTTACTGCGGCCTTTGTCAAAAGAAATACGGACTCTCGGTTGGCCAAATGTAAGTCGGGATCAATCTTCATCATATTACGAACTCTAGTTTGCGGAAACTGTGTTAATCGTCCTGTTGTAGATTCTTCATTTTGCAAGTTCTCTTCCGCGGAATCCGCTAACTGATCTGCTACGTCCGCCATCTTGCATCTAAGACTGGCGGGAAAAGAAACTCATTTCCAGTCCCCGGGCTCTGGTTTGTTGCGGTGTACTTCCGCCGGAAGTTAAAGAACAGCTCAGGTGATTTTGTCATTACTGCCAGAATTCTCTCCCTTTTCCCTTTCTGTGCTTTCTTTTTTAAAATTTTACTCAATGTTTTAAAAAACACTAATCTCTGTAGGACAAGCAAATAAAACCCAAAGGATTCTGGTAGCTGCAGTCAAATAACGTAATCATGAACGCCGAAGCAGTCAAATCCGCGTGCAATTCTTTTCAAAACCGAAACTTCACAAGTTTCCATTTTAAAGAGAGGCTAAGAGGAGAGATTAGATGTCCTGGCGTATAAATATAAAAAAGGGGTATATGTTGTACAGATAACGACCATAATACAGTAGAATCTCGACAACCCGAACTCGTACTTCTCGCTAACTTGGAAGACAGAGTCCTGCCTCGCTCAATACAGAAATTTAACTCATTCAAACGTTCATCATCATTCTGTAACTTCCCCTGACGAGTCGAGTTTTCGAGTATCATAAGTTTCCATGTGTCTAACTTTCAGTGGCCCCTGTTCAGACCTGTTCATGATCATGGCGAGAACGACAAGCCTCGTTACCAGGCATGGAGAGAGGACTATGGGAGCGATATGAAGTTGAGGCTCCCGCGTACAGCTGACAATGCGTCATGGGTAAGTTTAACTGAAAGACGCGTGAACGTAACAAACACGAGAAACATAAAGACAAATGTTCCGAATACCCAAAGTGGCTTTAATAATAATAGATAATTTAAGTTTTTATGATACAAGTACGACTTTATACTTTCCAGTTCACTCAGGTGGCCGGCTCTACATTGTCCTTAATGTAATATATAACGAATCCTCGTCAAAGAGACCCGAGGACTACCTCGTTGCTCGTTGATTTGTCACGCTGTTTTACTTCAAATACACTGAGATAAATGTGTATCGTGTAGTTTTTATTAGATATCCAGGGGTGAACAAGTGACTCGCTGATCCCTACCTTACATTTGTCTTAAGGATATTTCCCCTTCTGATCTTTCTGAGACTCGGAAATTAAAAGGAGTTGATCTTGTAATTTCTTGTACACCGTTTTCTGTGGTACTCTTAGGACTTAAACTATTAATTACTCGAATTTTTGCAGAATATTTTCCTCGACAGCTGTCTGACCCCATTGCGAATTTCTCTAATTCTCCAGCAGTAGAGACAAGGGTTTAGCATGGCGGAAACAAAAGTTAAAAGGGTGGATACTTTAAACGCTGTAATTAATTCCAATGATTTTTCCCACAACCTGAGCAAAATAACATTCAACACAAACGGAAGGTAACACAAGTAGAATAAAGCCAAGATTAGAAGAACAGTGACAACGGATTTTTTATACTTCGCCATGTTGATAGAAGGCTGTCTTACGCTCTGCAATGTCCCGTTCGCTTGGACTTGTTGTTGATGTCGCCGGATGATCCGAAAAACTTGAAGATAAGTTAGGGTGGTTGTTAAAAAGCAAAACACCAGCAGGCAGATAATTACCGTATTTGTTATTTGGCAATAAGTTCCTGTTAAAATATGCAATGTACGGTACACTATCAGTGGTATGGGTAGAAATAGAATAAGGACGAAGAGTCTCCCAACGCGGCCAGAATCCATCCAACTTCGCCGAGTCATATACAGCCACCTCTCGATCGCCATATAAGTTATAGTTAGGATGGTAACAGCAATAATGTAGGTTCCGAATCCACCGAAAATTAAATGATTATAAAAGAGAAAAGATTTCTTGGTAAGGAATGACTGTCTCAAAACACTAACTATTTCCTTTGCAGCATACAAAGGCTGGAATATGAGTCCAAGGATGAAGTATTCCAACGATAAAACGCCGAGTAGACGGTAAGAAGGACTTCTATGGGATTCGTTTCTCCGAATAGCGAGTGCAACAAGCAGATTCCCAGCCACTGTTACCGGGGACATTGCTGCAATGACAACAGACGTGGTGAATGTCACGAAGGAGTAGTAATTTGCACTTGTGTTCCAAAACAACGCGACCCTTGTATCACAATGAGTGTTGTTCATACTCAATGGACTAAAATCTTTTACACCGTCAGGAAGTAAACTATTGTGAACCGAGCGACAGGGTCCTGATCGAAATGACACAGCTGAAAGTCGGGTCGCTGTAAAGCCACGATGTTTTACATCATTTTCTCTTCTCTTCACCAAATGCCTTTACCAAATGCACGACAAACGAAAACCAAGGATATTTGCTGTTTCACGTTCTTCAATTCTGCAAAATAAAGCAATTATTTGACTAATAAGGTCTCTGCACTTCGTAGAAAATTATCGTCACAAATCAGGTGGATATGTTGAAGTTCAATTTTATCCTTGGTTCAATTTTATTTTCCTTTGTTCTTTTTATGTTAATATATGATAATGAATATGAAACAAAAGAAAATAAAATTGAACCAAGGATAAAATTGAACTGCAACAGATATCTGTAAATACAAAGGTGATACGTGCAAATATCAGTATGATATCGCCTGATATCAAGAAGTCAATGTATGGTTATAAGCAAAATGCAAATCGTGTTCACCTTTTTCTCTGTAGCCTGAGTATCAGGCCCTCTTAAGGGGGAGGGGGAGGGGGAGATAAAGCCTGACACTCAGGCTATTTTCTCTGCGGATCTAGAGATATCGTTGAATGTTAGGCAGACGTCTGTAACTACAAGCCCGGTTCTATGGATAGACACTCAGGATGACATTGCCTGATAACAATACGTTACCGCATGGTAACGTGCGAGACTCGTATTCACCTGTCATACGCTTAAGGAAAATATCCTTGTACCAATTTCCACTCAGTAAGATAATTATTATCTGAATGAAAATATTAAAGAAAAACCACGGACTAAACCAATGACAATAAAGAAACTGCAAGAAAATAAAATGCTAATCAGTCAAAAAGCCATTTAGAAAGAACCTTTTGCAAACATCGCTTGTCCACGGAACTAGGAAATTAGTATGATCGATTTAAACCCTCCTGATCTTAGACGGAAATGGCAAAAGCATCGTGTAAAGTTTGAAAAAACACTGACGGAGTATAATTAGCACCTCTCCACCTTGCTGTCCTTTAACGATCGTTCCCCTCACAGCCTTTGTACCTTATTGCTGATTTTTCTTTAATCTTGTTTCTCAATTAAAATTAATAATTTGTATGCAATACCTCAACAGGAATCACTTTCGCCTTTTTAACTTGACATTGAAGATTTTTTTTCGTTGCACCTGTACTTTGTGTTGACTGGAGCGTTTTTGAACAGTTTACAGTCTATAATTAAAAGCGTAGTTTGCCATATCTTAAAGAGTAATTTTTGCCTTTTTCTTCCTTTAGTGTGTTATTTTCGACTCAAGTTTTGTCCCTGCGTTTTGTATTGTAAATGAAAACGCTTTTGAGTTGTTTGCACTACCAGTAATTAAAATCGCCTTCACTAGTTTTTTAACGAATTAAGATTTCGCCATCAATCAAATTTTTTTGTAAAGCTTAGATCAAAAAGTTTTTGAGAATTCTGCACTAAGAAATATTTTATAAATGCCATGGTTTACAGCTCTTGAGAGTACGTTTTGAAATTATTACTTTTTAACAATAAAGGTTTCCATCGGGAATCGTCGTATCTAAGTGTTAAGCGGCCTTCACACGTCAAACTAATATTGGCCACCTCGTGTTGGCAAACTCAAATTGGTGTGTTTGAACGACAGAACAGTATGTTGGCAAACTGTTGGCGACAAATAGAACTTGTCTTAATTCTCGCCAACTTTTTTCCCCAAAGTTTGCCAACATGTTGTTGTGTCGTTCACAAACACCAATTTGAGTTTGCCAACACAAGTTGGCCAACATTAGTTTGACGTGTGAAGGCCGCTTTACATTGTAACTAAAAATAAGTTTCAAGGTTGGATGCACAGGATGGGTTTGCACAGTGGGGTATTCTGCCTCGTCCCCAGGCGCTGGTTTAGTGCGGGCAAACAGGGAGCGCGGGGCGTCGTGGGAAGGATGCAAAACGTTCAATGGCTGCAGTGCATTTTTCCCACAACGCCACGCGCACCATCATATAATAAGAAGGAACACCTGGGGGACGAGGCAGGGGTCTCTGTAAACCTTGAAGTGCTTATGTTGACATTGACGCCCCATGAACCTGTCACCCACAAGAGAGCCGAGGATCCAAATTGAAAAAAATCCCAAACTTTCCTGTTGAAAAATGTTGAACGACAAACGCATCACATGAAAATAACAGGGATTTGCTCAATTGCTTAAGCTTTCCACTGAGGGCCCACACTTGGTTTTCACTCACGGATATTTTAATCAATTTTGAGGTCTACTGACCATGAATTATAACTTTAATACCAAACATCCAGTCGCAGGGAATAAAATTTGGTCCCTTCAATTTGTCTCCTCGGTTCATACTGAGGGGACAAGTCACAGCGGCTTGACCCACAGAAAGGCTTTTATTATCCCCTCACGTGTACTATGACCACTTTGTGAGGCCTTCTCAATTTTATTCACGTTCCTCTCCGTTCGTTAGTTAGTTAATGTAATGAATTTAATGGGAGAGGGTAACACACTTTGAAGCTCATAAATTTGTGGCCTGAAATATAATTACAAGCATATACAAAAATACAGAATTACAATCTTATATATTAGATATTAAAAATAGTTCATAGATGGCCACAATTTTGTCAGTGAAAAACTGTTGATGTGATGCCCTCGATAAAATATTATTAATTTAGTTCAAAGCCACTCTAAATTGGCCTGGACCCGAGCCGCGTTTTGACGAGGATCTCCATTCAGAAACGTGTAAATTCCTGGATGTAACTTCTCCGCACGCGTTAACACAATGGAGTAGTCAGCCTCTGTGGCGAGCTGCAAGTCCTGACGCAACTGCCGCTTAGCAGTGTGGTCCAGTGGAACTGTACCAAATGACCTAAAAGGAAGACGGCGAAAGAATAGAATGAGGGAGTAGTGACTCGCATTGGTAGGACTGTGAAGATTGGTAGTACTGTGAATGGTACTGCTAGGGCTGCGAACAGGAATTGGCCTCTATACTGCCGTGAAAAGCATAACTTGTATTGGTAGGACTGTGAAAAAACACTTGACATTGGTAGTGCTGTGAAAGGAATTGGCATCGGTAGTACTCTGAAAAGGAGTATTGGCAGTGCAGCCTCGGAACAGGAACTAGAACTGCATGGTTGCCACAGAGATCAGTATTTAAATTCCTTGACTTTTCCCTGACTTTTCCACAATAAAAATTAGATTTCCCCGACCAACCAAATACAAATCAGATAGTAGCTGTCTCCAACCTCCCTTTATAGCCGTCCTTTCCATCCATTTTATCACTGAGAATGACAGATCGCATTCTTCACTATGCAAAAAAACCCACTACCGAGATGACGGTGAAATTATTCTTTCAGCCTTTGGTACAAATATATCAATGCCGCGGTCAAATTTCAATTTCCTTGAGCCGGATTACACTTCCCTGATCTTTCCTTAACCCTTATCAAGCCCCAATATCAACATGCATATTCTCCTCACCGTTTTCCATATATTTCTTATGTTACTAGTTGGGAGAATTTGATTAAACATCAACACATTTCCTGTCTGGTGACCATTTCCTTTATTCTCATGACCTGTATATTTGATCAACTAGTGATATTGTAGGGAGAAATTAGATGCTTGTCACTCTTGGGGCTTAAAGGGTTAACCTTCAAGAATTTTATCTCCCTGATCATTTCCTGACCTGTGGCAACTCTGTATTTGTGGTGCTGTGAACAGGAATTGGCACTGGTAGGAATTAGCATGTGTAAGAACAATCAACTGAAAACATGACCAGAAAAATCAGACCCCGTCGACACTCATGCGTCCATATTTCAAAACACAATTTTTATCGCTTTTTTTTTCTTATAATCAAACACTAAAATGATTGAAAACGCTGATTGACGTGATCGTAAACGAAGTCGTTAGAAACCGTTTGGCTTTGAATACTCGTCATTGTGCCAAGGACTGAAAACGAAGACTTGAAAACGCCGACGCCGTTTTCGATCGCGGGATATGCGGGGAATTTAAAAAAGCGGATTGACCATGCGCGAAACGAAAACGCAATGGCGTGGACATATGAAAACGACACAAAAATTCTAGCGAGGACGAAAACATTTTGCTACGATTTCGGGAAAATAGGAAAGAAGACTTCTTTAAAAAAGCACTGGTGTGGGGGGCCCCCACGAGAACAATGAGAACACAGGAAAGTCAACACCAGCGCAAGAGAGATGTTAATTTAACTTTACCCAGGGTTAGCCTGTGTGGCAGGTGCGAACACAGGCAGCCCAGGCTAACGTTGAGAGCTGCGCATAAATTAGACTGTTTCTTCTACGCTATGCATAATAATGACATCGGCAACATCTAAGAGTTTTTGTGGAAATGCTATAAAACATCTTAAATTGCCACAAATAAGAAAAAATTCGAAATAAAAATAATTTGCCTTATTTCATTGTTGTATTGGTCATTACTTGAGGGCTTCCTGGGCTGGTTTAAAACTTTCTGGGTAAGAAATCGACGTTTTTATTTTTCATGTTTGCTCAGCGTTTAGAATTAATTAAAGTCTGCCTGTGATGCGAATAGGGAAGGAAAATATGCGTCGAGCTTCCTAATATGATCTTCCTCTCCCTCTCCCTCCCCTTTGACCCTTTAAGCCCCAATATCAAGATGTATGTTCTCCTTACTATTCTACGTACATTTGTTATGGTATTAGTTGGGAGAATTTGCTTCATATCAAGACATGTTATCTTTGGTGATCATTTTCTTTGATTCTCATGACCTGTATGTGTGAACTAGTGGTGATAATATCAGGAGAAATTAGATGCTTGTCACTACTGAGGCTTCAAGGGTTAAGCGCGTGCCACGCCAGCTAGCCCAGAGTTTGAATTCTTTTCAACACTCGCGCACTGTCGCTCACGTTATACATACGATTTAGCTTCCACGTATTTGATGAGCGCCAGAGCTTTTCTGTCAAGAAGACGCAAAAAATTATCGATGAATCCCTCACGGACGCCACAAACGTATGGAAGAAGATGGAGCTGCAAACAAAGACAAACAAAGGGTCTCAGTGACCATCTCATGGACTGTACGAGGATGATGTTGTTTGGTCATCGATTTAGTGTACACTTACATCATGCATAAATGTTTGCACCAGGATACCGACTTCTTCAGAGCTGTGAAACAAGCCCCTAAAATACAGACAAAATAAAAAAAACACGAGAAAGCGTTATTTAACATCATTAATTTAATTCTCAATCTGGGTCATTGAATTTCTCGCTTCTTGATTGGTTCACCCGCCCATGTTATCAGCGAATAACCCAGCTTACCTTATAAGGAAATTGCCTGCCACGCCAAGTGCCCTGGCATTCAAAAGTTTGCTCCGGGAAACGAAAGCTGTTTTTTCCAAAAGTATGGCAGAAAAGAATCAGAGACGATTACCGAAGTCAAGAAATTAATGAAACAAATTTTTGTTCTACTCTTGCTTGCTTCATATGAGGTGCGCCTGTGGAGTAACTGTTCACTGACTTTTCACTAGCACGGCTAATAGCCCTTTTCGCAGTTACCTTTTCTCATTTGCATTACAATGTTTTTGAACGTGGATGTGAGGCAATTTCGGGCAAATTTGCAGTTTCTGCTCGAAATTGCCTCACATCCATGTTCAAATACATTGTAACGCAAATAAGAAAAGTTAACTGTGAAAAGGGCTATTATGAAGTACATGCAAAGTTGGCTAAAACTGTTTAGTCTGTGGGTGAATGTTTGAAGTGTAACCACCGATTAAAATAAAAGCTACAAAGCAGTACTTTCCTGTGGCGCTGTTTACTATGCTGCACAAACTTGTTCTCACTTTTGAGTCTGTGGATGAAATCCTAAAGTGTGACCAATCAAATGAAATCTACTGAGCAGAACTTTCCTGTGGAGGGTTTATTATGCTTTGTTGTATGGCTGAACTTATCCGCGCTGAATAGGAGCTTTCTGATTGGTTCCAAAAAGATCTCACTAAATCGTTTTGGAAAAACTACAGAAGAGAGGACAGTTTTTTTATGAAGTAGAAACCTTGTTCTTGCTTTCTTGCCTATAATTTTGGCAAAAACCTCTGCGAAAATGATGTTATGAAAATCGTTTGTTCCTTTCTTGGTCTTGGTAGCGCGCGCTTACTAATAGAAATACGCTTTGCTGTTCTTAAGTTTGTAATGAGCCATAATAACAAATCCTTTATTTAACTAGCTTGTTCGGTCGGTATTGGGAAAATACTGGACTCGTTCTTTTTTTTGGAAGTTTACGGACCTCTCCAACTTCCAAAAGAAAGGGACTCGACCAATATCTTTCCAATACGGACCTTGCGCTAGTTCAATAACATATATATGTACAAAGTGGTTCTATCGTTTGGGGCTGTAGGTGGAATCTTAAAGTGAAAACATTCACCTGGAAACTAAACTGCTAGTAGTCCCTTTCAGGGTAGTCGAGAGGGCGCACGAGCTGAGAGTGCGAGCTATAAACAGCGTGGCGAGATTGGAGCGAGGAGAAAAAAAAAACGCCGGCCTCCCTCCGCACATTCGTTCCAGGTTTCGGCTTTTTCGCATGGCTATTTCGCGCGCCCTCTCGACTATCCAGAACATGCAGAAAGGGACTGCTAGCAGTCTACCTGGAAGCTACTGAAAAGCACTGTCAAACTAGTACTCACAGCGCGGGGAACACTGGGGCATCTTCTGCCTCTTCTAACAGCAGCGCTAACTCGATGTCAATAAACTCTTTTCTAATGACCACGTGCTCATTAAAAGGGTGTGTCTGTTTTACTTCACCAGTATCCAAGTCAACCAGAGTGCTTGGAAGACTGCTGGTAATGATGCCCTTTACTGGAAGGCTGAATGGCTCCTTGGAACTCTGCTGCATGATCAGACAAAATCCAGTTATCAATGTGCAGATGATGAGGCCTTATTCCTGGAAGGTAAGGGGGGGTACTCCCATATTAAATGACAGTGGCACCTACCTTATTATATAGCTTGTACTTCATATACAAGAAACATAGCTACATTTCAAACCCCAAAAAAACCCTTCGCACCTCCCCATCACTTGAAATCTGGAGTACCCCTCCTGGGTGTGCCGCTGTGAAGGGTTTTTTAGCCAGTTAAGTCTGTGACAGGTATAGAAATCAGATATATAGATATATTTTCTCTCACGTAACGGTTGTCGTCACGCATAGTTTGAAAATCGTTCATTTGCCACTGATGAAGGGCTAAGCCCGAAACGTTTGGCTTTTTAAAGAACTTTTTGGCACTTCACTACCTTTTGTTTTCTGTATTTTTATAGAAATCAGAGACTTTTGGTCTAGAATGGGTATCATTTATTGGGAAAATAGGGAATTTAACTCGGCGAGTCTAGGATAGCGTAGGGATTTTTGATGTCTAGTCTAATGTGGGTATGCACCATGCAGCTGAACATGGTCTAAATAGTGTAAGGGACTCAGAATCCCCATGGCATGCCACTACCCAAAAATTTACAGGGAAACCCTTGGGGGCCTTACTTCTCTAACTATCCTGTGAGAGATTCCTATCTGGATCAATGAAACATCTAGGCGTTACAAGATTTTGGCACTTTATCAGTGCCTTTTCAGGTGACTGTCATAAAAGAATCACATTTTGTCCTGTCACAAGGTCCCTCATAGATCGCATAATGGAATTCCATCAGTCACCCCAAAAAGGCACTAAGAGAGTGCCAAAAGCCTGTGTTGTCTAAAATTTTCACTGAAACTGATAGGTATCTACCATGTATTTTAATATAAATTTATTGATTTTTCTATGACCTCAACAACAAAAGTATGCTCTAGTAAGTACCTTTAACAAGCCCTGCACAAACAGATCTGAATCATACAAATTAGAGTCACTAGATAATGTCTCCACTGCATAGCGAGATCGCTGACGCTCCTCAGGAGACAGCAATAATGCCAAGGTATTAACCATCTGTGAAGACAAAACAGCAACAAAAGTCAAGGGAATTTAGTGCAGAACCATGTAACTAAGCATTTTGGTTTAAATAAGTATTGCTTTAATATGACAGTATTTCTGCTTACAGACAAGTTTAATATAGTGTGGATATGTGGGATACGTAGGAATCATGGATATGTAGGGGCTGTGAGGGCTTTATTTCCACTTCATCCCTCACTAACAGTTAAAAATTTAAACGAACAATTTGAAATTCATTAGCTTGATGCCAGGGATGTCAGGGATGATGGGATCTTGTATCCAAGTGATGGGGAAGTATGAATGAAGCCATAAATTTATACCCAAAGAAATACCCAAGGGCCAACACAAAACCTACATGTACCAAAATATCATGCCATTTTCCGTATCCAAAGAATATCTTATTACATCATTTTTTTTCTTAGTCATTAAGGTCTTTACCCCCCCCCCCCCCACCACCAACCTCCTACCCATCAAACTCATGAATTTAACTCCTCCCCCCCACCCCGCCTAAGAAAGAAAAATTCACACAGCTCTGTCAGCTTTAAGTTGAATACCCCACTCCCCCGGTGCAAATAAACACCTCTCCCAAGCTCTGGCCAAGACTGTCAAATGAGAAAAAAAAACTGAACTGTTACCAAGTTGACTTTATCCAAGGCTTTTCCAACAACTAGAGTACTTCCAAATGTCTGTAGATGAGATGTTATTACTCTGGCAAGACAAAACAGGGAAGGACATTACTATGAATGAAGGAACAACAACAAAACAGCAAGTAACAGTCTGACTCATAACAAAGACGTAAAGTTATTCTTACCCAGGACTGGT